>LR543311.1:0-327579 GCA_900536305.3 Caenorhabditis sp. 40 LS-2015
GGAAGTAAAACCAGAGTCTTCTCATACTCGGCACGTAGACTCATCAGGGAGAGAAATGAAGAAGTTGAAAAGTAATGAAGAAATGAAGAATAAATTGAGAACATGAAATAATGAAATAATTCACGCCATACGTTAAGGAGTCAGATACTTTTCAACTTCTTCATTTCTCTCCCTGATGAGTCTACGTGCCGAGTATGAGAAGACTCTGGTTTTACTTCCCATCCGATGTCACCAAAATGTTCTCTTGACGAAGCTGAGAAAATGTAGGTTGAGTGAGAAAAATTCGTTACATGTTACCATAACTTTTAGAGCTCCGGTGTACACTTTCGACTGTCAATTCAAGACCTGCTGTGTTTTAATTTGTCCGGATAGTCCCGGCAATGATCCAACCTGTTGTTTTGAAGTTCGTGAACAGGTTCAGAATTCCACCTATTTTTTTTCTGATTTTATCTTCCATTTTTTGTCTATTCTCATCCACATCCCTTTCGTATAGGTCACGTTAATTTTCATAGTTATATTTCTCATAGTTGTTGTACAAAGTTGTCCCTGGGACAACTTTGTGAGTCTCACTTTTCTGAAATTTTTCTCGGGTCACGTTTTTTTTTGTATTTTTTGTTCAATTGTACATAGTCGTCCCTGGGACAACTTTGGATATTTCTTTTTATGTTAACTGATTTTGCAAGTAATAAACTATGATAATAGTTTCCGATTCCATAACAACATATTTCAGAGAACAACAACAAAGTCGGTAATTAAAAACTATAAAAGAGTTGAAAATCCTGCGAGTGACTACATCGGAAACATAGATGAAAGTCATCGACAGGAATACAATTTCTTTGATTTCGCACATAAAAACTTGATTTTCCGACGAAAATTTTCTAGGAAAAAAAATTTTCAAATTGAGGCGCTCTTATATCCTTGATAAACAAATAACAACAGAACGAAATAAATTAGTACTATCAACAGGTTGGCGAAGAGTTATTAGATGAATCCGAGATGGCGTTGAGGCCAGGGGTCAGAGTGGCCGTGGTTCTTCCAGATGATGAGCATTGGGGAGCCTGATTTTGAAGAGATTGCGCGTGGGATTGGAGATTCTGAAAGTGAGAACCGGTTGAAGAGTACTTGATTCAAAGTCTAACCTGAATGGTCAAAGGGGTTAAGGAATGAAGAGCCGGGTTGATGGTCCCTTGTGAAGCGGGATTCGATGAGCCAGAGGGATGTGTCATCAGGTTTGGTGGTGTAGGCTGAAACTGTGGAGTTGGAGCACCGAGGTTCTGAAAACATCGTGAGTTTTGCGGAACTCTGCAGACCCTTCAGACCGGTCAGTCAATGTTTCTCACCTGCCGGGCGTGGAATTGAGTCTGGGATTGTGTATCAGAATTTGGGAAACCAGTTGGATGTGCAATCGGTCTTATGGGGAGCATCGGTTCAGGCTTGACTGAGATCATCTGGGATTGATGTGGAGTTGGAGCACCAAGGTTCTGTAAAGAGCATGAGAGCTAAGTGAAAACAAGCTGGAATGGGGTGATGAATGGGTCAACCCGGAATGTGGTCTGTTCTTTGACCTGAAGCCGGCACTGGCTCGCCGAGATCAGTCATTTGAGATCCACTAGACTGAATATTCAATTCTGAAGTCGAACTATTCGCCGGTCATTCACCAGTCTGACTACGACTAAATCAATTCGCTTACCTGCCGGTAGTGAAGTTGAGCTTGTGGCTGTGGAGTAGAAGCCGAGAAACCAGTTGGATTTGTCATAGGGTTCATGGAGTGCATCGGTTGGGGCATGCCTGCGATCGACTGCGATTGGTGTGGAGTTGAAGCACCGAGGTTCTGGAATCAGCATGACAGTAAATCGGGCTACATTTACAAACAGGTTCAAACGGTCTATTCTAGCTCGTCTCGTGTTCTGTTATTGGACCTTTTATCCGCAGGTCTTAGTGTGAAGGAACTAGACAGATTACAAGTTTTCTCACATGAGGGAATTGGAGGTGAGCCTGGAGAGCAGGATTTGATGAAGTGGAGGGATGTGCCATTGGATTAATAGGGACCATCGGTTGTTGGAATCTGACTGGGTTCAGCTGGGGCTGGTGTGGAGTTGAAGCACCGGGGTTCTGAAAACGACACATTAGTGGAGTTGAACATCCTTATAGATATGTTCAAACAGGTCAACAAAGGGTCTATTCTAGCATGGATAGTAGTGCATTACTGGATCTCAAACCGATAGTATTATACCGGGAAGCTCAGAGAAAATACGGGTGTCTTCAATGGACTAAAAATCTTGATTGACACCAAACTATTATAGGACAGAAAGTGACTCAAAAACTCAAGATTTCTGGATGTTTAGAGCAGAGATTCGAAGATTTGAAGAATCGCTAGTACATTAACAAGAATCTCACCTGAAGTTCCTGGAACTGAGTCCGAATCTGATTGCTCATTGGCGAGTTTCCGGTCATCACTGCAGCATACTGCTGCTGATTCATGGATTGCATCATGGCCATGTGTTGCCATGTCGGGTTCATCGATTGCATCTGTTGCATGTGGAAGTGTTGTGCCATCTGAAACAGAATCTTGTATGAGCTTATTCTAAGGGAACGATTTACCTGTGGATGCATAGGAGGTCCTCCATGATGTTGTGGAGGTTGGTTAGGAATCGGAGTTTTGACTGATGGCTGTGTGGGTAATGTGCATGGTTCAACCTTCGCTGATGTTCCAGCTGATACAGGTACTTCATGTGCCTTCTGTCTACTGCTCAGAGTGGGATCGTAGGTCGACGAGGTGGGGTCTGTCAGCTGGTTGAACGCGTTGATTCTCTGAAAATGAAACAACAAAGTGATAACCAATAGAGCGCATTTCCTGACACCCCACAGATGAACATTTGGGTGTCCTGAAATTTACAGTAACCCTACCTTTGTAGCCTCCTGGAACATCATATTCAGCGACACTTCATTAGGATTCGCCAACTGATATGGCAACCCTAGGATGTAGTTGTTGAAGTTCCAGTTTGGCAGCAACTCCTCCACAGTCTTCATCACAAATGGCATCGATTGTTGGGGCTGGGGTACTGATACACTTGGAAAGGAATAAGGCGCTTGAGATGCTTCTAGTTTGAATTCCATCTCCTGACTTTCCTCCAACTTGATCCTCTTCGCTTTTGGATTCTTGTTAGGCCCTCGTTTTCGCTTCTTGGGAGCTATGGAGTCGAGAAGATCTGCAAGTTTTCATGGTTAAGGAACATGAAATACAACGAAAGGAACTCACAATCCATGACCTTTCCGACTTCAACCATCATATCATCGTGAAGTGGGTTGGGAATCTCGGACGCCGAGGAGCCTTCAGAACCGTTGTTGGCTTCTAATAGCAAGTTCAGAGCGTCTGACTTCCTCTTTCTGGGCTTCTTATCGGGTCCTCGAGGTTTTCGGGTTTTGACTTGGTCGGTGGTTGGGGTGGGAATGGCAATGGGGTGTAGTTCAGGGTCTAGGACTGGAGGGGTGTCTTGGGTGTGTGGGATTACAGTAGTGAGGTTCTCCATATTTGAAGATTGGGGTGCTGAAAAAATGTATTGAAGCTGAATTCTCTATTAGCACATAAACAAAGATTTCAAGAGAAGACACAAAACCATCGACTGAAAAAAAGTGAGGACAGAAGAAGGAAGATGTCAACAAGTCTAAATCTGAAAAGTGCACTAGACTGAAATCACACAAACCGCTACAACTTCCGCCTGAATGACCAACAGGTACAGTATACCTCCAGCTACAAAACCAAAGTATACCTGCACTAAAGAGATGGCCAAAGATTCGATTCTAGCCTGCAAAACCTTCGCGCAAAACAAAAAATAATTCTGCCATTGGGGAAAACATTCGACTTGTAGCTATCATCTTTTTACGCCGGCAAAACAAAATTCATCACAGGAGAATGACAATCTGTTTGTCAAGGTGACTCTGACTCATCAGAAGCTATCAGAGAGACAAAGGTCGAAAAAGCAAAACTCGAGGCAATTTTTGAACCTCGTTTTAGGTGGGACACTGACTAAGAAGAGTTATTAGAATAGTGGAACTAAATCAATCAGTTTTCAAGGACTTCAAAACTGTCATCGAGCCGATATATGAGAAAGAACAAGTCGACTTGATTTGAGGCTAGAGACTCCTGGGCAAAACAGTTCATCCCGACCAAATGATGGCTAATACTCGTGACCGCTAATTGGCCGTTTAGTCGATAAATAGAAAGAGAACGGATTGGTGTCCGTTAAGAGGACAGACAAAGGGAGAGGGTGTCGTCGGTAGGGTGAAGGAGACACGCAACAAATGGCATAACAATACGAGACAGATTATCGGTTTTGGGAGGAGAAAAAGGTGCCGGATATAAGTCTGTTGGTCCATTACTTTTAGCGCGCTTTTTAAGACTAGAAGGTCAAATCGAAGACGGTTGAATGTTTTGATCTATCTGTGCAAAAAAGAGGCGCGAAATCTTTGAAGGTTATGACATTCAAATAATGTTCTGGATTATTAGAATGGTCCTCTTGAAAACGGGCCAAACAGAGAGACAACATTTTCGAAAATTGAATTGTTTCACTTTCCGAATTCGAAAATGGGAAATCGATTGAAAGACCTAAAAGATCACACTGAGCAGATGTTCATAAACGCGAAACACATAGAAGAAGAAGAGATACAAATGGGGGGACGGAGGACAATAACAAAATGGGGCGAAGGCGGGAAAGAAGAGGAGGAGGAGGTGGTGTCGGTTGCTGACAGATAGCCAGAAGGGGGGACACCCCACTTTTGATGTCATAAATGAGGAGAAGAATCGTGTCCTGTTGCACGGCTACTCATTGCACCATGTGCCCGTTCTAGGAGAGGAAAGTGCGCTCTAGTGGAAAATGAACTATTGGCTGCTCGAGACCTCCCAGATGGTTGTACTTTGGAGAGACGGGTATGGTGACGGGATGGCTCCTCTTGCCTCAAATTGTAAGCGTATGATGATGTGTGGTGAGGGAAAAGGGCAAAGTGGGAGGAAAGGGATGGTTTGATGTGTGGGAATATGCAAAAAATAAGTACATGGAGGAGAGAAAAGGTGTTGTTTGAAAATGGACTGTGCAAACAAGAGAAGGGTACTGTAAGGAAATCATGGAAACCGTCAAACTTTGGGGGATGATTGGCGGGACCCTAAATATCACTTACGGCTTTTAAGTTGCAGCTAAAGTAAAAGTAAACTCGATTGCGAATCTACACAAAACATCAATCTAGAAAACAAGAATCTGCAAAATCTCCCACTTATATTCGCCAAGAATTTCGAAATTTTGGAGCTTTTTTATCGATGTCACTCAGATGGAAAGGGCATACACATATGCATAAATTTGGAAGGAAAACGGGTAGAGTGATGCAGAGGAATTAAGGAGCGTTGGAAAACAAAACCCAAAATTTTGAATCTGGAATTCTGGAACTTCTAAACTTCCATAGTCTAGTATCCAAAGTTCTGGACAAAGAACAGTATTGGCCAGAAAAGATGCGATTGCAGAGGATAAAATTTGAGTAGTTGAAAAAGCAGTTTCCAATGACCTGATTTTTCTGAAATTCTGTCAGTATTTTAAGAGATTCTAGAACTTCATTTTTGCAGTTGGAAACTTTTGCCAAAAAACACAATCAAGTCAGTTAGAATGTGTATAGTCGGCTTCGGAATTCGAATCATTTCAGTTCGGATTTAGAATTTTTCGGACTTTTGATCTTTAACGCGATGTAACTGACTCGGTTCTGGTGATAGAGAAAAGTTGTCAACTGGAAAAATGAAAATATATAGTTTTTTGATTCATCAACAAAATTTCGAAAAAATCGGGTCATTCGAAATCACTTTTTCAACTGCTCAAAGTTGGGTGTTTTGCATTGAAATTCATGAAACGCGCACCGTTTCCGGCAAGTACTGTGGATAGCCGAAAAGTTTCAAAACTTTTGGAAATCCTTGAATCTAACCTCATATTGCCATGTTATAGAACTTCCGGATTTTCGAAACCTGGGAACTGAAAAATCGGAAATCCTCTTTTAAAGACACATGAAGCTGAAAACCCCAGAAACGAAGGAGCAACAGTGAGCGAAGCTTGAAACCTTTGTGACCCACTTCCAAGAATCTCATCATCGGAATCGGAAGTTCAAAAAGGTCGAAACTTCTCTAGGCCCTCCTTGGAAACTGCATCTTATAGCCTAAAAATCTAGACAGATTCCCTGTTTTTTGGCAGAGGTCACAGTGCTTTGAAAACATCCCTTCTTCATGTCCCGAACCCCAAACCATGAACCCCTTGTCACTTTCATCAACCATAGAGCCCTCTTATGAAAGACTCCATGACCTAGAATTGAGAATGCCGAATCCGGAATTCTAATTTTTCAAAAAATAGATGAAACCCAGCGATACATATAGAGTACTCCCAATTACATTCGTCTTCTTCTTCCCGCGTCACCCACAGCAAACCTTTCCCCCGCCCCAAAAAAAAAAAGAAGGGACGCCAAATTTTCCAATTTCTCATTGTCACCCATTTCTGCCAAGATCCTCTTCCCCCGTCCCCCAATTTCCATCCCCTTGCCGTCCCCGTCCCCGTCGTCAACTACTACTCACTCACACGGGCACCAGTAGTTGAATCGGCGCTCTTCCCCAAAAAGTGCTCCTGGAAGAAGAAGAAGACAAAAAGAAGGAGAAAGACAAAAAAGGGGGGAAACGGCGAGGAAGAAGCGAACATAAAAATGAGTGGTCGTGGTGGCGCTGCAGCTCTTCTTTTTCTTGGTTTTGGTAGCGGTGTGTGTGTATGCTGTTGACCGTAGAAAAGAGAACACACGGACGAAAAGAACAGCAAGAAAAAGAAGAGGAGGAGGAAGGAAGAAGAAAGATATTATGACCCAATAAAGGCTAGCGCGGCGACGAGGTTTCGGGGCTCTATTTTCTTTGATTAGCATGAAAATGGGGTGTCTTGTTGGAGAGGGAGAGAGAGAGAGAGATGGAGAGAGACTACGTGTCGTTTCTTGCCTTGACTTTTGTCATCACTCAGTTTGAATCTTGAATCGTACCCTGCACTTTTCTTCGGTTGAAAACGTCGGCGAGTCTCGTGAACCTCCAATCCAGGATTAGGAACCCGGGACGGGATGCGAATCGTATCTTGCACTTTTTCACGGATTCTTTTCTAGAATACCTGAAAATCAGAATATTCTAGATATCGTAGTTCTCTGTTTCCATCCCTCTCTTGTTGCAGTTTTTGAATTTGCGCGCCAAATTTTGAATCCGTTTCTATGAATCGCTGAGAGAAGTTCGATATTGCAGGTAGTGCTTATTTTGGGGATCAAAAGTGTTCTAGTCCTTATAAACTACCAGAGACTGCTATGCTTCATTGAGAGTACTATTTCTGAATATCTTTGTTCTCAAACCAGTGTCGAGCAGGTGTCGAACATCTGTAGCAGATATTCCCAATTCCCATTTTTGATCTGCACATGTTTTCACAGAGTCTCGATCTTCTCTTTTTCTAAAACCGTGCGAGGTTCTCGAACCCAGAAGACAGGGAGCTTCGAGACATCATTCTCGGACACGCCCCTTTTCCCTTCCTTTCCCCGCGAAGTGCATCATACGCCATTATTTACAATTCTCGTTCAAAATTTTCGAACGTTTTTTTGGAGGACCCAAAAACGATGACTAATTTGTTGAGAAATTAGTGAGTCAGTGGGGAGGGTCTATTCGTTTCTTGATTCATAACTTTACTCCAACAGCTTCAAAATCTGGAGAATATGACAGCTTTCAGTTTTCAAAAAAACCTATGTGTGAGTAAGTAAAAAGTTCAGGTATGTTCTTTGAAAAATTTCATAAACTTTTGACGACTCTGAGCAAAGTTGTAAATCAATGAACAAACTGACTATTACAGTTTCTTTTGGAACTGTGTACCGAAAATGATGACCAATTAGTGAGTCAGGCCCATTTTCCCTTCCCTGTTATCTTTGTTGGTTTTATTTGAATGAAAATTTGAAAAAAAACCAGAAAATCCAACAACGTTGCTCGACGCGTTTCAAACGCTATATCCCAGAAAGAGGCAGAGCTATTATAAATTCGCAGTCTGTTGGCACCCTTTTAAAGGCGCATGACGTTACTTAAAATGATATCTCGCCGCGATTAGACATTTTTTCGGTCTGAGAAATGTTCGACACAAAAAGTTTCAAGATTTCACATATTTTTCAGAACGAAAAAATGTCTAATCGCGGCGAGATATCCTTTTAAGTAACGTCATGCGCCTTTAAAAGAGTGCCAACAGACTGCGAATTTATAATAGCAAAAAGTGGTCAACTACAGAATTGAAAAGCTCAAAATTTCACACGTTTCAGTCTTTGAAACTTTTTCAGTAGCGCCGCCCCTTCTGGAGTTATCCCGCCTTGAACATGGGTTCTGACATGGCTTTCGAGGTAATGAGAAAGAAGGGGAAGTAGAGAGACGCAGACGACGAGATTGCTCTCGTTGTCTGCGTCTTTGTTTTCAGAAGAGTTTTCTCAATAGAAGGGCTCTTATTGTAGCTCCCAGAAGACTCGCGAAAAAACCGTGAATAAAATCGAAAATCGGTTTCCTGCCATTTCCCTGATGGGAAAATTTACATTTATTCGATGTGTGCAGGGGTGTCCGTCCCCACTCTCCATTTCATTCACATCCCACTTCTTTTTTTTTGTTTCTGATTATTCCTCTATTTACCATCGCCTTCTCTCTCTTTCCTCACTTTCTTTTTTTGCCCCCCCTCTCCCCCTGTTTCCCATGTTTCCCAATTATGTTTTTTTGACAGTTTTAATCGAATTTTGCTAAATTGAAAAATATGTAACAAATTGTTTGAGGTCACATAAGCCACGAATACATTTTTTGTGTTGCTCCATCACGAGGTTTTGAAGAAAAAGAGAAAATCTTTTTTTCCGTTGCGTAGAGATGGGCGAAGAAGGAGGCGGATCCGCGCCGCTTTTTTGAATAAAAAGTGGTGGTTTTCACTATTTATGATTTTGGATGGCCTTGAACTTCATTCAAGGCTTGGATCTTACGCTTGTCTGTGCATATTTGAATTTAGCCTCGAAAACTTGTTGTAGGTCATATTCGAGGGGCTTTGAACTTTGTCGCATTCTTGATTTTATCTCTCGTCATCTTTGAGTGTCCGTATCGTTATCTAGATAGTTCGACCGTCTAGTAAGCAGAAGCACCGCTTTGGATTTGTCTATATGTGCACATTTATACTATACCGGGTAGTGAGATATACAGTACCGTGCAAAAGGTTGTAAACGCTGGGTGTTTTGGCCATATCTCTGCTTAGAGATTAGATTATTGGCTGAAATTACACAAAAACATGTAAATTGTTAAAATGCACCAGCCCGCAAAATTTCCTGCAAAAATTCCGGGAGAAAAAAATGTTAGGTAAATTTTTTCAATTTTCGAAATTTTCGGATTTTTGAACTTTTTTTTTGACCCGTCTTCAAAAGATGGGAAACGTGCTCTTTCACTATGTGTGGTATATGGTTAGATAGGAAATGAGTTGGGCTTCATGATAGTATTAAGAACATAACACCTGCATGTTTCGCATTCGGACCATGACCGGCCAAAGTGCAGGCGACTGGCTTTAGGCAGCCAACTTACTTCTATCTCGATTTTCTGAACTGCTCATCTGTTTTTCACTCCAAAATTGTTCTCAATCTACTTCTAGATAGTTTAATATGTAAATGCAGAAAAATTGAAGTTATTAAATGGCTAGAACTCCTGGTCGAACTCGATAACAAAAACTTGGAAAGTCGAAATTTCCAACTTTTCAAGTTTGTGCTCTCATTACGAAGTCGATGTCGCTGATTTTCATAATTTTCTTGTGCAATTCACATTTCCAGATATTCAGTTATATATTTTTACATGAATTTCGGGCATCAATAGGACAACTGTGAATTTGCATTTGGTCAAAGTACAAACAGCATCACGAAACTTCCCGCCGATTCAGTGATCGCTTCCCAAAATCATATATTTGCATTTTCCAACCTAACCTTTTGTCTGAAATACTTCTTGATCTTATCAAAGCTGATTAGAAAAAGGTTTGCGCTTCCAAACCATCATTTCGTTGACCATGGAGCCTTGCCAACAACTTGTTATACTCGATTTCCCGGTGCACGATATAAAACTGTTCATAAGGACTGCCTGGAACCACATGATTAGGAGTAACCTTGTTTTCTGAAGAGCCACGTTATTTTAAATCATAAACAGACAAGTAAACTATGAAAATCAGCGATATCGACTTCGTAATGAGAGCACAAACTTGAAAAGTTGGAAATTTCGACTTTCCAAGTTTTGGTTATCGAGTTCGACCAGGAGTTCTAGCCATCTAATAACTTCAATTTTTCTGCATTTACATATTAAACTATCTAGAAGTAAATTGAGAACAATTTTGGAGTGAAAAACAGATGAGCAGTTCAGAAAATCGAGATAGAAGTATGTTGGCTGCCTAAAGCCAGTCGCCTGCACTTTGGCCGGTCATGGTCCGAATGCGAAACATGCAGGTGTTATGTTCTTAATACTATCATGAAGCCCAACTCATTTCCTATCTAACCATATACCACACATAGTGAAAGAGCACGTTTCCCATCTTTTGAAGACGGGTCAAAAAAAAAGGTTCAAAAATCGAAAAATTTTGGAAATTTGAAAAATTTACCTAACATTTTTCTCTCCCGGAATTTTTGCAGGAAATTTTGCGGACTGGTGCATTTTAACAATTTACATGTTTTTGTGTAATTTCAGCCAATAATCTAATCTCTAAGCAGAGATATGGCCAAAACACCCAGCGTTTACAACCTTTTGCACGGTACTGTACAATTTGACAGCTTACAGTGCAAAATCGTTGAAAATGGTCATCTCTGAGTAACTGAGAAAGTATTTTCCAATACTCAATTTTTTGAGAAACTAGTGGAATTCTTAAGCAACTCTAGATCTTCTTTTTGTAATCAATAACTTTTTCTATTAACCGTTGTCAAATTTGCCAGGTCGAGTTGAAAAACAGACGTTTAAAAAGTGCGAAATTAACACTGGATTTACCGACGTTGTAGGTCGCGTCTCTGTACGCCATCTAACAAACTTGAGAGAGGTTTTTAGAAAAAGTTATCGACTTTAAACAAAGATCTGGGTTTGCTTAATAAATCCCCCAATGCTCGAAACAACCGAGTAAATGGAAAGTAATTTTTCAATCTTCCAAATTCGACAGTTGTCAACGATTTGGCACCGAGAGTTGTCAAAGTGTATATTCCTCATGGTACTGTGGAGTTGAATCTCAGCTTTCGACCAGTTCCAGAACTTTCGACTGTATCAGACCTGCATAAATGTCAAGAAATTGAGATGTTTTGCTCCATAGTTTGGTGCATTTTTTTTCCATTCCTCTAGAGTCTAGACCAGTAGAAAGCTGAACTGATTCGGTTCCAGGACTCTGAGATTCTGAAATTCTGGTTCTCTTGCTCTCAACTTTTGACATTCCTATTCCAGAATTTGATTTTCTGAATAACAAATCTCCAAAGCACCATGAGCTCTGGCGTTGTATAATTCATTATCCACAGTCGAGTTTTTTATGATCTATACTAAAATCTAATCCAATCTAGGGGAGAACTTTTTTTTCATAGTTTATGGGTCTAGCCAAGATTAGAATTTCTCAGTATCCGCCCATATTTTATGTCTTAAAATATTTCGACATTTCTCTAGAACATTCATACTTCATTTTTCGAAGAGGCGGTGAAAATGTTCTCGGAGTTTCTAGAGGTTTCGGATTTTTAGAGTATTCGAGCTGAAAATCTGTTCAGAATTTCAGCTGATGTTTATCGATGCGTTATAGAGGCGAGAATGTTTCTGCTGAAATTGTGGGATTTGGAGATTTTCAGTCATATTTTTGACACGCTTTTAGCTATGATAATGGTTTCATTTCCTGAGCAACTTCCTCTATTCTGGATTTCGAAAACTTTTGTCTCGAATCATGTGATTTTCCTATTCATAAATCCAGGTTCCACCAAACTTCTCATTTCCGCAACACCCCCCTCTTTATCCATTCAATCTTCAAACTCCCCCATTTTTTTCGGTTTTTTCAGGTGAACAATGTCCACCGTTTCAACTTGCAACATTTGTGGTAAACGCGACAAGCCGGTCTGGAAGTCGCCGAGCAAGATGGAACGACTCATCTTGCTCATTGTGGCCTACGCCCAGGGATGGATCAGTCAAGGTCATGCAAAGGCAAACATCCGGCTGCCGGAGTTCCACTACTGCCATGAGCATGGTCTAGAAGCTGGGCAGAAGCTGAAAAAACTGGTCGACTATAGATACAAAAAAGTGGATCCGATTGGCGTTCGGTTGATCGAGATGTTGGCTGGCGAGCTGGTAGAGCATCAGATTAAGAGCAGAAGTATGGAGGGGATTGTCAAGGAATTCTTGATCAACTTTTTGAAAGATGAGGTGAGTTTGGGGGGGGGGTGAGATTTTATCTAATTTTTGTGGTTTTCAGAGCGAAGACGGCATGGACATCTATTGTGAAGAGTATGGAGAGTATCAACTGGAAAAGCGAGAGTGAGTCATAGGGTTTTCAACTGGATTCTCAAGGCTTCATAACCATTGTGAGACCTCAAAACCGACGTTCTCGAAAAATCTTGAGCATCGGAAAACGAGAAGTTCCGAGACTCGAGAAGCTTTGAGTCCCGAGACTCGCTCTTCAAACTGTGACATTTCTAGAAATCCCGACTCACGGTCGGTTGTGAGACATGTTATAAACTCAGAGGTTGCCTAAAGCTGTAGACATGTTTCCATGATTCTCAATAGCGACGATGTTTTCAGTGGCGTTCACACTTGCCTCGAGTGTGGCCAAGAGGTCTCCACGGAAAACGTTCGCTTCATCATCCGCTCCCACCAGAAAGAGGCCTTCGCCATCTTCGCGGGACCCGCCGTCTCCGGCACGATGAATTGCGAGCAGGCTGCCGCTTGTCTGCTTCTCTCAAGCATCCCGATTTGTCCGGCTCATCGTGAAGACCATGCGGTGTACCTGAAAAAGTTGGAGACCAGTCTTCTTGACGAGAATCACGCCAAACTGTACAATGAGACGATCCAGAAGACTTTTGGATGGAGGACCCCGGGAAAGAGAGTCACATGGAAGTTTACGCTGAACATTGTGGCGTTGTATGTGAACTCGATTGATGTGCCAGAGGTGAATGCAAGTTTTCTGTAAACTCCAGAAACACCTTTCTATTTTCAGTTCAACTGCTATCAATTCTGTGACTACTGTAGAACTATCAAGGAAAACTGCCCAGTGTACGTGGATGGCTCAACGAAAGCCAAGGCTCACTGGGATTGTTTTGTGAAGAAGGCTCAAGAGATTCAATCGAGTTTGAAAGAGCCAGCGGAAATGAACGGCACGGTGGAGCTGCAGATTCCCGATGTAAGCGTTCTGGAGGAGTGGGAAGGCAAAGATATGCTGAAGCTCCTTCACGCTTGGGGAGAAACCATCGGTCATCGAGACGAGGATTATTTGAAGGATAGCAACGGCAAGAGGAAGGGTCTGAACTTTGCGAAGGAACGAGCCAGGGTGCTGATTTTTCTGTCTAAATACCACGTGGATGTGAGTAGCACTGGGGAAGGGCTTTACAGATGCTTCGAATCATCATTGGTTCCTGTGACATACTGTACCGTTCAAAAGCTTACAGAATTTTGTGATTTTATCGATCAGATCTTTCTGCAAACTTTTGGATGTATCAAGCAACTGTAGATCTTTCTTTTTGTAGCTTATAACTTTTTCTGAAAATCACAGGCAAGTCAGCCCCTGCTTTAGAAATTTTCGTGCCTCATATCTTTAAGCCGAGTTATCTGATTTCTTAGCCACATTTCAAAACAGTTATCAACTGCAAAGTTAACATCTAGAGTTGCCTGACAAACCCACAAATATCCAAAGACATCGGAACATCGGGGATCGTTTTTCAAGTCCTCCAATTTGGCCGTTACACACTGGAAACCTGACTGACGGTTTATAAACTTTTTCACAGTACTGGAGTTGATATCTGTAACAGAAATCGAGATGAATTGTTTCAAAGATTACCATTGGCAATTTTCACTTACAGGACAGGAACCCAAACGATCATCATAACCACGCGAGACACGATGAGTTCGAGAATCAAAGAGGAAGAACTCCGAAAACACCGAAAACCCCGGGACCGTCTGCTAATAAGCCGGAAAGCGCCCTAAAAAAGTACCTGGCCGGCTTGGGATTGAGCTTGGATTTCTATAATCGTGACTAGGAAACCTGCAGTTAACCTCATTTATAAATGCCTTTGGATTGTGATACAAAACATTGAATTCTATGGTCTTCTTGGGCTCTCTCTCTCTCTCTCTCTCTCTCTCTCTCTCTCTCTCTCTCTCTCTCTCTCTCTCTCTCTCTCTCTCTCTCTCATTATATATTTCAAACTTCCCCAGTACTTTTTTCGAAGGCAGCTTTGTCATTCACTTTATTGTAGAGCAAAATATAAATAAATATTATTCATTAGTACTCAAAGTGTCCCGTTCTTCACATGACAACCGAAGCTAGTCGAGAAAAAAATTCAATTGGAACATACTAGCGCGAATTCGTTGTGCGTTTCGCGGTTCATCGCATACTTTAGATTTTACAACAAAAATGTGGTGAAGCGCGAAACGAACAACGAAATCGTCCCTAGTAATATAATTAGGATCATACAAATTCATCCGGCTACCACTCTTCTAACGGTCGTTCGATGCTCGTGGCGACATCAAGATTGGCGAGGTAGACGATGGAGATGGAGCACCCGAGTTGTTCAGGAACGACAGCGATCGGTTGTAGTTGCCGCGATCGTGTTGTTCTGAAATACAGCAATACTAGTTTGGAAAAATCTGACAAAGTTGTGGCCAGACGGCAAACTTTCAGACCAGCAGGATTGTCACGGGCCCCATGTGGCTCTTGGCAACCCTGGTGACTTGGAGTTAACCTAGAACTGACTTGAAGCGAATGACTTCAGAGCAAATGTTACAACAACTCGAGTGCTCACCCTTCAACAACGCCATAATGTCTTTTGGCTCGCCCATAGGAAGACTCGGGCATTTCTTGTACTTCATCTTGGTGGTGACTGCCAAATCGGCGCAAGCGATTTCGATGATCTTCTGGAAAAAGGTACATGTTCATCACAAAATGGGCAACATTTTGTTAGTTGAACACTTGTTCACAACTTTTACAAGAACCAGTATAAATTTGGTCAAAGTAATAAGAAGGGGGTGCCGGTTTATCAAGGGAAGTAGGTAGTCTATATTTACCCTAACTCACCAAATAATCCATGGAGTTCATGACCTGGATTTGTGGCACTGGAACTTGAGGATGAGCCATTGGAGACACTGGAACGACGAGCCAACAGCTGGATGGAAGGATGCCCTGACTGAAGTGCATCGTTCCCTGAGCATTCACACCGACTGGCTCAATTGGAACGTGCACCAGTGGTGGGCCATCTTTCTTCGGGTTGGCGCCAGCTGCGTTGTTCATCATGGTGGAAAGCTGAGAGTTGGATTTGGTTAGAGGGAATCAAGAAGGTCAGTCAGGTAAGCTAGAATAATCGAAACAAATATGGAAAAGTCCCCCTGTCAAGAATGCTGATGGAGTGCTCGTATCCTCTCTTTCATCCGGGGACAGAAATGCAAGGGAAATGGGCGAGAAGCAGAAAAAGAATTGGGTGGAAGAAAGCAGACGCCAACGCCGAAAATGTATGCACGTATTATGCCAAAAGTGAATGGGGGAGAAACTGAGGAATGGTGAGCGGGGGAAAGAATAATGGGACGACGCTCTGAAATTGGGACGAGAACAGAGCGATCCGGAGGGAGGTTAGAGTCGAAATGGAGAGGCAGAAACATAGGGATTGAGGAATGGTACGAGGGTTGACAAAGAGGGAAGAGATCAGAGAATCCCAACTAGAAAAACGTCAGTCTCAAAATACAACTATTAGAATCACCAATGTCCGGTCCAAGACGAATATGAAGTTGAATACAAGAATCTAGAGGAGGAGGGTTTTCCAGATTTTCACCTGCCCCGCCTCTATTTTCCCGTGGCAACCACCTGTCACGGAAATTGATTGACTAAGTTAGAGAGGTAAACAAATCGGGTTATGGGAAATATAGGATTTGGTGACCTCACCATTTGTTGTTCTCAGAAGGGGACCCCTTATCAAAGACACATTGAGCCATGTCCTTTTGTCAGTCAAATATCCTTGTGATAGTTTTTACGCAAGCGAACATTGGAATAGAAAAGGGTACGGTAGGTTAAAGGAACATTCATGAAAACCGTTATTTTTGGACCCCAATCTTGAATCCTCTTTATTTCGAAAAAAATATGTTCTCAAAGCTTTCGAAGTTCCCGAAAACAAAAAAACGTTTTCCCAGAGTACAAAACATCTCCGAACATCTTCAGATGACCAAGAAGTGACTTCTCAAGATGAAAAATAGGGGCAAGAAAAGTATGAAAAAGAAAAAAAACCACTCGAGAGGCCAGAAAACGGATAGAATTATGAGTCGTCTCCTCGAAACAGTTACCGTTGGAGTAGAAAAAAAAAACAAAAACCCGCAGAAATTTCCCGTTTCCCCCGCCATTCCTGTTCATGTCATTTCAAGAGAGACAACCGAAGATAGAAAATGAAAACGGAGCAATTTTCTCCGATGTGTTTCTCTTCATTTTTGTTTTGTTTTCCCTGACGAAAGGAGGCTCTTCTTCTATTCTTCCTATATATTGGCTTTGTTTGTACATGTACATGTGAATTTGTAATGTTGAGAGTTTACTTGTTTTTGGTATGGTTGGTTGATAACATTGAAGGTTTTGGAGGGAATTTGAAATTTCGTTTGAAAATTCGTCAAAAAAAAAAAAGAAAAGTTTGGAAATGGAAACTTTTGAACTTTGGCTCCAATGAAGCCTTAACGAACATTCTATTATAGAACTGTCCTAGTATTCTTTGTATTCTGAACGTTTTGCATCAGAAATGCTGAAAGAAATATAGCCTATTTCTATTTTCAAGGTTCTATTATCCATTCAAAACTCTCATCCTCCTATGTTTCTATCTACCACCGCACTTCTCTCACTTTTCTCTTCCTTCCCACCTAGTTTCTACGCACTCAACCCTCACTCTCTTAAGCACCCTATCTCCTGCTGGGCGCTGGCGGAGAGATGGCCGAGCGGTCCAAGGCGCTGGTTTAAGGCACCAGTCCCTTCGGGGGCGTGGGTTCGAATCCCACTCTCTTCAGTTTCTTTTTTTGCTTCTGCGCTATTCTACAGCCAACAATTCGAAAGCGACACCACCAAAAACAACAAACTTCGACATGAATTTTGGATTAATTTCGTAAATATAAAGAGGACAAAATGTCGCGCAACAACTATGTATTAAGTTTTTCGGATAGAATTAGAGAAAATGAGAGACTTGATATTGAGAGCTCTCGCCTATGTTTTTTTTTCATTCTCTTTTCTCCTTCTTCTCATCTTCTTCTCGACTCCAAAAAAGGTGTTTATGCCTTCTCTGGAGGCATCGAGAGAGAAAGAGAGAGCAAGTGTGTGCTCTTTTCCACTCATTTCAATTCTGGCTCCTTTCTGAGAAAGAAAACATTCTCTGCGTCTCTAGACAAGGAAGCGGGAGGAGAAGGAAACCTGCGTATCTTGGAATACTGTATTCTCTCGGGGGAACGGGTTACCCTGGAAACGGGCGGCAGGAAAGGGGAAAAGACGCGAAGGAGAGAGCACGACGAGTAGCCTAGTTTGAGACATTCGTCACACAGGTAATCTCATTTTTTCGAGTGGCTTTTGAATTTGGAGAAGTATTCTGAATCTCAATTCTAGAATTCTGAATCTGAATCACCGAAGACGACGTCATTTTTTCCACACACATACACCTTTCTAGTTGAGATAAGAAAAAAAACATCGTCAGTTTTCGCTGGCTCTCCAAGAGGAGATTTATTTCGGTGGACAACATAATTGGCTTTTCTCATTTTGTGAGAAGCCTTAGAATTGAATGCTGTGATATCTGGTGGTGAAGTTTTCTACACTTTAAGAATTTTTGTTTCGATTCATTTTGTTTGATCCTTTTCTGAGTTTTTGGAACCAACGTTATTAAACGAAAAAACAATTCTGAATATCTCCATGAGCCTTTAAACTATGCCAATAGACTGGATAGCTGATATTCACCCGTTTTTTTCATGTTCGGATTTTAATCGAAAATACTGAAACCCAAAATTATGATTTCAGGTTCAAATCTCAACTCAAAGAAATGGAAAAAGTGGGCAAACTTTTCAACGCTGTCAAGGGCAAGTTCTCGGGTGACAGCTATCAACAAATCAGCACGCTGGATCCCAATGAGGCAGTCGCGGACAGGTTAGTTTATTTTTGGTTTAAAATGGGGGAGGGACTAGAAATTGAGAAAATGGGAAAAGTTAGGTCACCATCGGAGAAAGTTCGGATACGATTGAAAAAGGGGAAAATGTCGAGCATCTGTTTGAAATTTTTAATGGTCGGCTACAAAAAATGTGAACAAAACCTGGCCAGGCGACATTAACGAAAGTATAATATTATACAAAGTTCGAACATTCACACGGTTTGAAAAAAAAAATTATGATCGCAAATGTTCGCTCAAATTTATGATGAAAAAAAGGTGACCGAGGTTTTGCATATATGGGGGTTTCTAGGCCAGGAAGATCAAAACCAAAACTAGGATCGTTGAAAGTTATATTTGGAAAAGATGCGTCCAACAACGAAAATTTGAATCAAAAAGAAGGTCAAGAAAACATGGTGTTGTTCTCATGATGTTTACTTGTTCTCTTGAGAAATGGAAAGTCCTTGGCCGAAGTTTTCATCTTGGGGGATTTCTAGGCCACAAAAACGTTTTCACTCGTTGAGAATGAAGATCACGAGAAATGAAAATTCTCGAATTGCTTGAAAGTAGGAAAATGTTTAATTGAAAAAGTAATACAATAATTCCCAAAACAGGAACCAAGAAATGGTCCGGGTATTTTGATATAGGATTTTTAGGCCAAGGCTACAAGAAACTGAAAATAAGGATTACAAAGAAAGACTCTACTTGTCAATTTTTTAATCTGAGAATACCCACAGTTCAAAGTAAAATTCTCAAGATTAGAATCTGAATTTAAAGAAAGTATCGCAACGAACCAAGAACAAAACAAAATAGCCAAACCCTGCACTTGTGATTTTCAAACCACTCATTCCGCGCGCGCCCAAACCCCTTCTCTATTATGTGTTCCCCTTTCGGTGTTCGCCAGGGCGCCGTTTCTCTGTCTCACGTCTCTTCTGGGCGCCCTTATCTCTCTCCACTTCACCTCTCTCATTATCTGCCAGTCACCATCTTCTTCCTCTCTCTCCCTCTCTCATCTGCATTTTGCACTGCCATCTGTCGAAAGATGGGGAAGAAAAAATAAATGGAAGGTTTGTGTGTGTGATGCATTTATATGGAGGACGAGGTGAGAAGGGGATGGAGTAAAACGGAATGAATGGAGAAGAGAATGCCCTTTTTGGAGGTTGATTCAAAAAAAAAGGAGGAAGGAGAAATGAGAAGAAGAGGGGGAGAAGGGAACGGCTAATTTGGATGACATTAGCACTGGACGGAGACGGGGAAAGGGTTTAAAAGATTCTCTAAAGCATCCGGAGCAAAACGAAGAGCTTGAGTTTGTATGTAGGCACTAATGAGGAGGAAACATGAGAATCTTGAAAAGTCGAAGAAGAGCGAAACTTCAAGTGTGTTCTTGAGATGGGATACATGCTTACTCTTGGAAGACTCTCAAAAGAGGAGAGACGCAAACAATCAGATTATCTCGTCGTCTGCACCTCCGCGTCTGGTGGAGAGACACAGACGACGAGAGGTTCTAACTGTTTGCGTCTCTAGCAAAATTTTGAACTTTTGTAACTTGGTTCGTAGATGAGCTGGACTAGTAGTTTTTGTTTGAATTCGCATGGAATAGCAAGGGCTGTCGGATCAGATAACCTTCGATATAATCTTAAAACTTTAGAATCTAAATTTCGAAAAAATCGGAGTCAGAGCATATCCGACAAGATACTTTGACTATCTGCGTCTCGTCGATCTTAAAATCGTCGTAACTTGGCTTCTAGAAAAGCTAGACACTCAATTTCTAGACGGATACATTCAGAATGACAAGGACTTTCAGACTAGAAGTGTATTATTATGATCTGAGACCTTCTGATTCGAAACTTCTTCTACAAACTTCCAACTAGCATAGCTTGTCTGTCAGAAGGACTGGAGATATTTTTCAGAAAGTATCGTACAGAATTATATATGGACCACAAAAATTAAAGTGATGCATTGAAAACTTTCAACATTTTCAAGATATCAGTGATTCGAACTTTCAAAATTCCGTTTTCAAAATTAAAAATCTCTCAGATTATCTAAACTTCCCTATCAAGTCCTCTATCAAAAAATCATACCGAAACTCTTAATTATCTCTTCGACCATCGAAAAAATTCACTTCCGAGAAAACGCAACAAAGTCGTTAGTCAATGGGAGAGGACACCGAATCCGTGTTCTTCTCTCTAGGAAACTTGATAAGACAGAAGATTCTTCCACTTTTTTTTGGAAACATCCACATTCTCCTCCTATCATCATTCTCTCTATTACACAAGACGTTGTTCCCAAAAAACCGTCCAAAAATGTTCACTAGAGGACACCTCGGGGGGTCACAATAGAGCACATTACATTACACTTGATTCACGATGAGCCTAGCCTCCGAGCAGAAATGACATTAAAAAAAGAATAGGGGACGATGGAGAAAAGGAGACCACCAGTTCACAAAATGTCCACTCGCCACACGCACAGAGACATACACTTTTTTATTATCTTTGGCATGAAGAAGAAAGGGAAGAAGGACATTCACTCTGGGCCTGATTTATTGAAGGGGGTCGGTGGATTGAGAAGAGGATGTATGGGAGAAGGTTCAGTTTTCGAATGACGTTCAAATATGAACATTTAAAGGGGCGTCCACAATTTGGACTTCAGACTACAAGTCTTGGGAAGGTACAGTAGGAAGAATAACAATCTAGGAATCGAAAATGAAAAAAACTTCATAATCTCCTAAAAACTCCAATTTTCAGATTACGAACCTCCAAATCGCATGGCCGCATCGCGAAACCCTTGGAAACCCACGCCGGTCACAGCGACACTATCAACACGATGGTCGTGGTCCGATCGGGAATGATCCTGTCCGGCGGAAAAGATGGTCGGGTCGTCCTGACAAACACTGACAGCGGAGAGTTGCACTCGGGATGGAACAACATGACAGAAGTCAACAAGATCTGCTATCGCAACTATGTGGCGAATCACTCGTTGATTGCTGGGGGAAGGGATGGTACTTTGAGGCATTGGATGTTCAACGGCGGATCGCCGGATGTCCCGAGCACACTCATCGATGGACACGAGTTCGGGGTGACAGGAGTGGTTAGTATTGATGGTGAGTCACCCCCTGAATTCAGTGGTCAGATTCTAAATTCCTCTTTCAGAACACCAATTCATTAGCGGCTCTCGAGACTGCACGGTGAAACTGTGGGATCTCGAGAGAGCGCAATGCGTCATTTCACAATACGTGAACCGGAATCTGATCACCCATATGACCTACAACTGCACGAACAACCTGGTGGCACAGACTTCCGAGGATAAGAGTGTCCGACTCTGGGACCCTCGATCCATGGCACCGGTGATCGAGTTCCCGCGAAAAAGTCACATTCAAATGCACTGCGAGTTTGATGGCCCCGACAGATTGTTCTCGTGCTCCAACGGTTTCAATACGGATGGCTGTGAGATTACTGTAAGTCATCTGTTTTTTACTTTCAACTTTCAAGACTAGTTTCCAGTCCTACGACCTCCGGAACAATCGCCTCTCTCGAGAAGTTCGTGGTCATGAGGGAAATGTCACATGTTTGGCCATAGTCCAATTGGATGCCGCCAGAAAGTTCTTAGTGTCCGTTGCCGGCGATAAGCAAGTGAGACTGTGGAAGCTCGAGGAGGATGGGTTGAATGGTGGGAAGAATTAGAGACGTTTGAAATCTAAGCGAAACAAGTTTTAGTGCTGAAACCAGTGTGGAGTCAAGATGTGCCGTTGAATGCGGACAATCTGCAAGTCTGCACCTACCCGGATGGACAGTGAGTTTCGATCCTTTTTTTGTAGCAAATTATTTAAATGTGGCAATGAGAAATTCAATTATTTCAGAACCTCACAACTTTTCGAAGATTTTTGGTAAAAACATGAACTCTCTAGGTCGATTTTGAGCCGAGTTATGATCTATGGAACATTGCGGATGAAAGAGCTAGAGACGCAGACAACGAGAGTGTCTGCGTCTCTCTTGCATCATTCTTCTAGCGGTCAAATCTCGGCTCAAAATGGCCATAAAAAATTGAAACATTTCAAAGAACTTTTCAAATAGCTGATTTAGCTGAAACCTAACAACGAAATTTTCAGCATAATCGTGTCTGGCGGAAAGGGACGTCTCATCCACTACCAGGCGAAGGTAGCCGCTCAGCGAGTTCTTCTCGAAGTTCAGCTCATTCAGAGTCTTCCAGCTTTGAAGACGTCGGCGAGTTCACACGTCATCCGATGAATGATGGGATCCGAATCTTCTGGGTTCTGATATCTTAAATATCGTTTCTGCATTCTATGATCTTGAAATTCTCAGCTCTGACTCTGGAACTTCGATTCTGAGTTCCTCCGAATTCTCATCTCTCCATTTCTCTGAATCTCAATATCTTTACCTACCGATGATGCCTTTCCTCTCCCCCCAAACTTATTGTGATCTCTAATTCTCCATTCAACTGTTTTTATTCTCGATTTCCTTGTGATAGTAAGCTGGTGATTCTTCTCTAATTCATTCTTCGATATCATGTATATTTGTTCTCTCTCATTTTGCAATAAACTGAAAATTCTAGAGGTGAATTTTAAATTTTTTTAAACAATCTTTATTAAAGAAAAAGTTAAAGACTTAGAAGTTCAAGTTTTAAGGTTGAAGAAAAAATTTTAAAAAAATAGGCTTACTTAGCTGAATTAAAAATTCAAAGAAGAGAAAAATTAGGTTATCTTAGGTTACAGAGAAAGTAAAAGAAAAATTAAGTGAACTTAGGTGAAAGAAACAGTTACAGGACAATTAGGTCGATTTAGGTTTAAGAAAAGTTTCAAAAAAAGATTAAGTTAAAGAAGTTAAAGAAACATAGGTTTAGGTGAAAAAAAGTAACAGAAAAAATAGATTAACAGGTTTAAGAAAAGTTTTTAAAATTAAGTTTAAGAAAAAGTAAAAGAAAAAGTTTAAGAGAAATTAGCCTAGCTTAGTTGAAAGAAAAATTCAAAGAAAAACTGGGTTAAAGAAAAAGTTACACAAAATTAGATTGAAGAAGTTAAAGAAAAAGTTACAGAAAAATGAACTAGTTAAAGAAAAAGCAGAAGAAAAATTTTACTATTCGTTGCCAGCCTTATCCTTGATCCATCCTTGCTCATATCTAACAGTGAGTGACTCAATTTTCGGGTCGAATCTCAGAATGCGATGACTCGGACTGATGAGCTGATAACGGACGATAGACTGCACAAACCATGCAAAACCCATCAACGAAATGCAATTCTCACTCCATGTCCATCGTTCGAGGATCTGAAGATGGAATCCGATTTTTCCTCAATAGAGCGTATTTTTCTTACCACACTATCCGGAAAGTACAAAGCAACCGAGTTGTACAACCAGAATTCACCGTCATTCTTGTAGTGAAAGGGGTACACCTTGGGGTCCGCCGGGTACGGATGAGTGGTATGTTTTGCGCCGAAACTCTCGATGATTCGAATCCAATAATGTCTGTCCGTTTTCAGGAATGGGTATTCAGTGGGAAGAATGGTGATGTCCATGTTGTGGAGCAGAGGAGGTCTCTGGAAGTTCAAAAATCACTTTCGGTCAGCTTGTTGGATTGAAAATTTTCTCATTGTTTGGGTGAAGATAAATTCAAATCAGCAAATTTAGAATCTGAAATAAAAATGAGGAAAATGTTCACGGAATTCGGGTAGTGACCTCACAAAGTTGGCCATTTTGTTAAGTAAACCTATGGGAATTTTGCGAGGCTATAACTCGATCGATTCAAGTCGGCATTTTGCCTGCTTTCATTCCAGAGTCTGAATCTCTTTTTTGCCTGCTTTCATTCCAGAGTCTGAATCTCCGATGTTTTATTTTTATCGACCCAGATTATGAGACAATTTTCAACACAACCAGATGTTTAACCGCTACGAACCAAGCGATGAATATCATTTTTCATATTCGTTATAACATCCCGATGGGTCCTCTTCTCGAGAGTGATGTCCGTGAGCAAATACTTCCAGTCATTGTCCACCTCATCCGGATCGTCCATACACGCCATGAGCCATTCAACCGACACGATCATTCCGGGTCTGAAAATTATAGATTCTCTTTTGAGGAGTTGAATCTTCGACAAACTTGGCCAACAGCTCGAAACACAGAACGCGATTCATATCCACCACGAGATCCTTGGAACCGTTGGTCCTTGGGAACATGACGAAATGAGTGATGTCGGCCAGGTCCACCTCGCCTTCTCGGAAACCGTAGACGACCTGAAAACAGAATTCGGATTGTGAGATATTGTATTCTAAGGTACCTCGAGTGCTGGTGGCAGTTTCTTCACATATTCATATGGAAACTTTCCGCGTTCGAGAATGAGCACGTAGAAGTCTCGTTTGACTTTCGGGACGATGACTGAAAGTTCATAATCTATTTAGAACCCCCGAAAAAGAGCTCACTATTGTCCATATTAAGAATATTCTTTGCGAACACTCCCTTCATATAATTTCTATTGCCAAGCATCGGGGCAATTTTTCCGTCGGAATCTTTACACAATCGATCCGCGCCATACTTCAAAAGCAAATTGACTAGCTTTTTGTCTCCACGTTCGACAGCTTCTTGCAAAACTGTTCGTCCCTTTGGACCGCCTGGAATTTGAAAAGTTTCGAAGAATTTCAGCCAGAAAGACTCACATGCTGCATCTATCGCTGCTCCTTGCTTGATGAGGCGTTCGGCTTCTTCATAGTCCAGAGTTTCGAAGACGGTGAAGAGTTTGGTGTAGCCATCTTGATCTCGTTGGTTGATCGGTAGTCGGGAACATTGGAGGAGTTGTGGCCAGAATGGGCGGTTCTCGTCGGTGAGGACGAAATCTGCAAGTTCAAAATTTCAGAATCCTTCTGAATCTCAGAATCTCACCTGGATCATTCAACCTATGCTCCGGACCCATCGTCCTCTTTCTCTTCGGATCCATACAAATCCACACCAAAAAGGTTATCGTACACAGCAGCCCTGCCGCGGAGAACGCGTAGATGAAAGCCATAGTGTTGCTGAAAATTCGAAACGTTTGAGAAATTTTTGATTTGAAATGACTTACATCGACAATCGGTGTTCTTTTTCCGGCACGGACCATTTGAAATACGCATCGAAAAACTCATCCAGGATTTCCAGAGATTCGATCGAGTCCTCGAATGCCATGTGTCGCCGACCCAAGTCCTTCGTGATATGGTGTAAGTTTCTGGCGAGATCTCGAGCTTCGTGAAGTCTCGAATCATTCAGCCTCGTATCCACAATCAACTCTCCCATCAAGTCGTCCATCATTTCGAAATCCGACCATATTCTGATGTGTCCTGCTCTTTCGTAGATTTCCGACAGGCTGCTTAGATTGGTCCATTCTCGTCCATTGTGCAAGGTTTCCAGTCGTTTAATCGCTTCGCTCGCCTCTTCGAAAACCGTCATGTTTCCTTCCAACCACTCGAAACGGTCGGTGATCCAGTACTTTTCCGAAGCTCTATTTCTCGATTCCGCCACCGCTCTTACGACGACATCCGTATACGTCAGCAGTTTCTTGATGGTCTCCAAGTGGTCCACGAAGTTCCAAAGCTTCTTCAAGTGCTTCAATCCTTGCTTGAATTTCGAAAAGTGGCCCGTCGTTCCCTTCATATCCCGACACAACACATCACAGCGGACGTTGTAGTTCTTCCGGTTTCTGTGAATTCGCCGCGAGACCTCCGACAGGCTTTGAATTTGGACTTGAGCTTTTCGAAGCGGCCGGATGAGTCCTTGGTCAAGCTTTCTGAGGGAATCGTACTTCTGGAAGTTTCCGATCAACATATGGAACAGGAGGAAGTTTTCGATGACATCAGGTTTGAAGCGGTCTAGAGTGCAGCTTTTGGGTACATTCTTGATTTTTCCCAGAAGAGTGTCGGCGATTATTTCTGTACCTTTCGAATAATTAAATTCACTATTCTTGAGAAAACCGTAAAAGTTTTCCATGGCCTCTGCGGAGGATTGTGATTTTTCAAACATGCCCGTACCTCTAATCTTCGAGATTTCATTTGGCCATTGAGCAGGAGGAATAGATTTGACATCTTTTATCTTCGACAGTAAATTCGCATAGTCCTCTGGGTACACATTTGCATTTAGGTATTTGAAAAGACCTTGGTAAGAAAGGATAATACCATGCAATGAGGTGTTTCCCGCCTTGACTTCGGCCGTGTTCAAATAGTTCTTAATTTGATCTTGAACGTATTTGAAGCACGATTGTACATCTATCGACCTTTGGAAACCGTGTTTCTCGCCCATCATCTTCTCTTCGGTCTCGAAAGATTTGATCACATCCTGCAGTGTAGCCATTGTTCCGTTTTTCCCTCTCTTCCAGAGCTCTTCAAGCATCACCAACTGGTCGGAGTACTTCTTCACTGGGTCTGTGCCAGTCCCCAGATGTCCCAGGTTCTCTCCGCTGCGAAACACTTTGGATAGAAACTGTTCACTTTCGCTGAACAAGATTGGTGGGAACTCCGATGATTCATCTGGTGACACATCAAGACTCGAGACCAGAGTGGAAAGCCATTCGAGAGTCTTCAGGACTTTCGAATACTTGACCGCTTCGAACACGTGCTCAGAGAATCTATACGCTTGACTTTGTATCGATTCTAATTGCTTCGAGACTGTATTGAGAGAAGTCTCATCGATCAGCAGATAATCGGTCGAATTGGAAAAAACGAATTGAATCATTTCAACTTTCGGTTTGATTAGCTTCATAGCGTCGGAGGAGTTCTTCAAATGTTGCAATTGATTTGATCCTAGCGTTGATCCGGGAGAAAATAACTCTTCCATCTTACTCTCAGTGATGATAGATCGAAAAGCATTAAGATCAGCAACTGTCTTTTCGGCGTACGCCCGATATACGTTCGGGTCATACTGAGAGACAACATCTATTCCGGCCGCTATACTGATGTCTTGATATTGCGGGACGTTCTTGATAGAACCCGAAACGATACTCGTCACAAGATCAACACGTTGAAGAAGATCAGATAAGAGCTTGAAATCCAACTCGATGGGATTGTAGTGAGTGAAGTTGATGGCAATGGATAGCTCCTCTAACTCTCTACTCAACTGGCTCAAATCCATCGAGACAAGCTTCGAAGCGGAAGTTCGATAGGTGAGATTCCAGATGTTGTCGATAGTCGTGTTACTGTTCAGTTCACCTGACAAGAATCCGCAGTTGAGGTGGATGATGGTGAAGAGATGGGCGAGTTTGGAGTGGTCGCGGAGGAGGTCTGAAAGTAGAGGAAGGGTTAAGAAATGGAAGTTGCAGAGTATATAAGTTTAGAATATTGAATTTTCATTTGGAAAATTTAGGAGGGCTTCTACTTGGCGCTAAAATTTTTTAAAGTTTGGACTCCATCAGCTCTCGGTCGAAATTCTCAATTTCGGGCCAGTGCTAAATTTTTGATGTGTAGAAAATTAGTGTGGGCTTATTAACAACATAACGCGGATGTGACATTGGTATTCGCGGACGGACTCCCGTATTCTTACCCTAGGGCGCCATTGACCCAGGGCATCACACGCAATTTCTCAGATGAAGCGTGAACATTATTTATTGAGATTTTTCGTTTTTGCGGCTGTTTTAGATAGTTTGTGAATTCTATTCTCACGTGTCCTCATAGCTCAGGCGGTTAAAACATGGCACTTGAAAACTGACGTTGCTGGTTCGACCCTTGCAGTTGGAAATGTTTTAAAGGAGGATTCCGAGCAAAACTTTTTATTGCTTCAAAAGATGTAATCAAGTGTGCTGATTCCGAATATCATAATTAAAACGCTCAAAAACTGCTCTAAATACCCGAAAAACCGCCTCAAAGAGGCCGTTTTTGAAGAAAGTGGCCCATTTTGGGCACAACTGTTTTTGCCTATTTTCGCCGATTTTTCCGATTTTTAAAAGTTCAAACATGGAAAAAAGCAACAAAAATGCATAAAGAAGCAACAAATCGTCAATTTTACCGAAAAAATCGGAAAACGGCGTCTTTGAGGCGGTTTTTCGGGTATTTAGAGCAGTTTTTGAGGGTTTTCATTATGATATTCGGAATCAGCACACTTGATTACATCTTTTAAAGCAATAAAAATTTTTGCCCGGAATCCTCCTTTAAAGCTTTTTGGATACTGTAATCCAGCTCCTTCGATTTTAGAATTACTGCAAGATTTCTGATTTGATCGAGTTTTCACAAAATTGTATTTTTGCAAAAACTTTTTTTCTTGTTAAAGTTAGAATTTTGGACAAACACAGTCACATCGGAATGCAGAATACTTTCAAAACGTCGAAAGCCAAGAAAAATGATCGAGAATGATTCTGAAGTTGAAATTGAATTTGAATAGAGTTTTGGGAAAGAAAAATCGAAATCCGTCTTCCAAACTCCACACTCGTTTTTCGATTTTTGAGTATCCTGGTTTTTTTCTCTACTCAAAATAGTCATACTGCAAAGTCTTTTTTCAATTCAGAGAAAAAAAGTTGAAACATTGAAACATTTTTTTTATAATATTTCTGATAGTTTTTTTGGAAGAAGTCTACATCTTTTCATATTATAGGCTTGAAAAAAGGTCCCGAGGACTTTTCCAAAAATCGAGAAAAGTGTGACCCTAACATCTCTAAACAGTATGAAACTGGCTTTCCAATTTTTCGCCCTGTTTAGACGATTCTTTCCAGTTAAATATCTCAAAACAAAAATTTTTTCATATCTGGTTCTGAAACCGAGTTCTCTGCCAGCTTGCAGTCCGCTCTGGCCGGTGAACTTGCAAGCATGCCTTTTTTTCGAGTTTCTGGATTTCTTTCGCTTTATTTTTACAGGCCTTTGACGCCAGATCCTCGTTCAGACTTGCTATAACCTCTCAAAGACCCAAAATTTTCTGCGCGCCCGTATTCCTACCAATGGGGGCCTGGGGGTTGCTTTTTTTTGACCTGCTGACCTGCTATTTTCTGAACGTGCGCCCGTAATTCTGGAGGTTGTCCCCAGTACGGCGGATTCAGCCTGCTCGGACAGCCACAAAACACACGTGTTTCATGGAGGAATCGAACCGGGGTGTCCGGATTCAAATCCATCCCTGTTAACCACTAGGCTACTCGGGACACGAGAGTAGAAAGATAAGAAGATAACTATAAAGGTTTGACGTGAAAAAAGCGAGCAAAATTTGTTTCCCGAAAGTTCGCGTGGCGGGTTTTAAATAAAATCACGGGTTTCTGATATTTTCTGTTGGTTTTTTGCTCAGAAACTCGGAATCCATCGAAGTTCGGAAAATGTTCAGGGTCACTATATTAATCAAAATTGAGCTAGAAACTTGAAAATTTGGGGATACAGTAACTAAAACATGCTAAATAAGATTCTGCTAAAATCGATGCCGCCTTCCAGTTCAAAATTTTTGTTGCAATAATTTTGGCGCACCCTGTACAAGAAACCCAGTCTATCAAAGTTCAAAATTCGTCAAAATATATAATCTGTCGGAGTTCATAATTTGTTCAATTTCAGAATCTATGAAAATTTGGGAATCGTTGATATTCGGAATGCATTTCATGTGTCGATCCAAAAATACACACCACCAAAAAAAATGTGGTGATGTTGTTGGAGTACCACACATACTCCGAATATAGGCTAACTTTCGCTGATGTTGTAGGAGCTTCAAATATCTGAATCGGTCCCACCCACTCAAGCCAGCTCTCAGGCGTTTACTAAGCCTGTACCTGGTGGGGGACTATTTTTGGATGTTGGGGGACTAATGTTGAATGGTAGTGTTGAAGTCTTCTTGTATCCATTATCAGTGCCATTTATTCAAAACTCACTGAATCTCAGTATAATTCATTCAAGACCCGGATCTTTCAAAACTCAGAATCAGTCACAATTCAAAACAAGCGCATATTCACGGAGACCTGGCGCTATGTAAAAGCAAACGCACTCTACTGGGAGGCGCTTTCCGCCTTCAAATTTTCAAATTTTTTAATGCTTTGGGTGAAATTTTTTTCGGTTTTCTCGAGGTCAAAGGATTGCTCGCCTCCTATTATCATCACAATGTGTGGAAAAAACTGAAAAAATTGTCCAAAACAATAGAAAAAATTCAAAAGGTTCGCCGGCCTAAAAATTTGCCCGCTGGAGCGCGATTGCATTTCTATAGCGCCAGGTCTCCGTGCATATTTACAGCCATTACAGCCGCTCAGATGATACAAGTAGAGCCACCCATTGGAATCTTCGGAATGACCAGTTCGCAGTTTTTCGGAATGCGTAGGAACATTGAATGGAATTGTAAGAATCTTCAAGTATCTTAAACCGTCCACCCACTCAAGCATGTTCTCGGGCGTTTACTAAGCCTGTAATGAGTGGGGGACTATTAATAGATTGTGGAGGTCAGGTTGAATGGTATTGTAGGAATCCTCTTGTATCCAATATCAGCATCATTCTTCCAAGCCAGCTCTCAGGCGTTTACTAACTATAAGCCTGTACATAGTGGGGGACTCTTATTGAATTGTGGGGAGCTAATTTTGGCTGGTGTTGTAGGTGTCTTTAAATATCCTAATTGTTCTAACCTTCGAGAAATTATCGGCAAACTTCGAGAAATTATTGGAAAATTCTTGGAAACATTTCTCGAAAATTGTTCGACAAATTTCGGGAATTTATCGAATTTTCTCGAAAAATTACGAATAATGTGAGACTTTCTTTGATGACAAAAGCAGCGTCACTCCGAAATTTCACACTGTTTTTCGTTTACCACATTTTTTCGAGAAATGTCAAGGAATTTGATCCTCGAAAGTTTTTTCGCTTCCTCTCGCACACTGAAGCACACCCTAAATCTAACTCTCTCCAAATACGTGGCGGTTTTGGTCGAGTTCAGGTGTTGACGTCAAAATTATTTATTAAAATCTTGATAGCCTCTTTATAAAATCGAATCGCCAAAGAGAAATTGATGCTGAGAAAATCAAAAACGTAGGAAGCGTGAAATCTCGAACCGATAAAAAAAACAACCCCCGGGCCCCCTATGGTGGAAATACGAGCACACAAATTTTCCAGAAATACATTTTGCAAAAAAAAGTGAGAACTTCAAAACACATATCACATCGAGAAAATCGTACGCTTTTCTTACACTTCGGTCACTTTTGGAAAATTTACTTCACAATTTCAAGAAAGGTCACGTCATAGTCATTCAATAAAAACGAGTTGGCAGAAGATATTTGATTGTCTTTGAGACAATGTTCTGCGTGAACTATTTGGTATAGTGGATAGTGATTTTGATTATCGTTCTCACGCGTGTGAGTTCGATTCCCCTCAAAAAACCCCTTACCAAAAAGTGAACGCCTGTAAAAAAATAGCGCCCAAAAAAAAAACGGCGCCCCCAAAAAAAAAGAACGGCGCCCTAGGGTAAGAATACGGGCGTGCTTCGCGGACTCACCGCCCGATATAACAAACCTCGCGACGCGCCCGAAACGAAGCAAATTCCAACCGCAACAAAAAATGGGAATTTTTCGGTTAAAAGTGCGCAAAAATGGAAAATCCTGATGGGAATATGAGATATTATGATTCTTCACGCATTTTTATCAATGTTTCCTAGTTTTGTGCCTTTTAGACAGTTGAAATCCAATTTGGCAATCGATACTAGAATTCGCGTTATTTCGTTTCGTGGGCGTCGCTAGAATTTTCATCGCGGGCAGCGAGTCCGCCAACATCAACGCCACATCCGCGTTACGTTAACAACAGGAGACCCCATAAAAATAGGGGGAAAGTAAACGACTAACGAGCATCGGGGACAGTGAGCGAAGCATGAGAACGCAACTGCGGCGGTAGTTATTTAGGCTTTTCACAGTAAAAGTTAGGTGAAACCACGTGCACGGTGCGTTTTTTCAAATATGCTCCGCATTTTGTCCCCGATTTACGTGGGGGTCTCGATAATAATTTGTGGTAGCCACCTAATCCGGGATGTGATAAATTTCCGACAAAAGGTTCCTACAATTTATTGGTCAAAATCTTTAAAAAACTCACTGCTATCATTGCTGCTCACTTCCTGCCGAACATGTGATGATGGGTCATTTTCAATATCTGAAACACTCCGAATTTTCCAGAGCTCTCCGAAAAAGATCTGACTCACTTGAAGTAGTTGATGTAAAAATCAAACAGATGGCGATTGCGATGACTGCTCCGCCGGAGAGGAGCCAGTGATTGCTGGGGAGCCGCATTGCGCGTTATGAATACTGGAAAGGAAGACAATTTTCGAGGGAAAATATGCGGTGTTGGCTGACACGTGGAATGGGAATGGGAATGACACGTGGAATAGGAATGGGAATGACACGTGGCTCTTGAGAAAAGTGGGTCAAGGTCACGAGAAAAGTAGGTCAAGGTCACGCGAAAAATTTTACGAAAAATTTTTTTTGTGAGAAGTCATTAATGTGAAAAATGAATGCTATTGAGCCCTAGAAACCGAGAAGTGTTGAGAAACACTCACTGGTATGCCTAGTATGCTCATCTTCGCTTTCCTCAGAGCGAGATCGTTTCGCTGGATCCTCCTCGCCTCTTTCCATCGTTTCCTCGGGCTCCGGAGTTTTAGTAGCGTGGCTTGGAAATTTTTTCGACACCTTGAAATATTTTTTTGGTTTTCATGTCGAAAAAATTAAAATGAAATCCCAAAAACTCAAGAAACCCGTAAAAATTATACGAAAATGATTTATTTTTCAAATTTCCGCGCCATGTCTGCAAACACCATCACGTCAGATTGCGTCCCGAAAGCGCTCGGAGTCCTCTCGGACAAGTTGAGAAGCTGCGGAAATTTTAGTTTTCCAACATGAATTCCTGCAAAAAAACATGAATTCGCTATGGTAAATTCTGAAAATCCCGTTCAAAAAATTTAGAAAATCAAAAAATCACGCTCTTTTTGAAAATGGGCAAAAAATTTAAATTTTAAAAACACTTTATTAAAGGAAAAGTTCAATTTCCATCCCCAGCCTTACTCTCGATACATTCTTGCTCATGAATAACCGCCGTGACTCAATTTTCGGCTCGTATCTCAAAAAATGATGATCCGGACGGATGAGCTGATAACGAACGATAGACTCCGGCAACCATCCCATCCCAATCAACAAAATGAAATTCTCAGGTCATGTCCATCGTTCGAGGAGCTGAAAAGATGGAATCTGTTTTTATCTCAAAAGAGAGCATTTTCTTAAATACCACACTATCCTCAAAGTACAAAACAATCGAGTTGTTCAACCAAAGCGGCTGCAATGACAGCAATGAGGTTGCGAGAGCCCAAAAACCCCTTTTTAAGGATCGGTTTGTAATTTCAGTTTTGGAAGGGAAAAAGTGGCTGACGTACAAACATTCCAACATTTTTCCTTTTCGAAAAACTGTACGCTGGCCCGGAAGGCCTAAAATTGGCTGAAAAGAAAAGAAAAAAAGTTTAAAAATGGACAAAAACACAGTGGCCGCCAGTAGTCACTTTTTTCGAAAAAACTTCCAGTTTATTTTCAAAACGTGAAAACTTCTCCTCTCCTTCAAAAACTCTCGAATCTCCCAATCAGTTTTTTTGTCAAGCAAAATGTTGTTTCTGGCAATACCCATTTTGTTGATGTCGACGCAGCCCATAATAACAGCCAAACGTGAGTTCAGTTTTCTCCAAAATGTTTATTGAGTCCCTTTATGTTAAGACAGTCATCTGATTCTCGAAAAAATCCATCACGAAATCGCCCAAGTGCATCAAAGAGCTAACATCTACCAGCTCGAAACGGAAGCTCGTGATGTGTCGCCCATTCAGGTGTTGGACTGGATTCTGGAAAGGAACACCACGTTGATGGAGTTGGGAGACACTTATGACGCCATGGAGATTAGTGAAGGAATGGAGGGACAGTACCAGTTGGTGGAGTTGTGGGAGGAAGAAGTGGAGAGTGGATTCTCGGATGACATTAGAGAGAAGGTTGTGGGAGCATTTGGAGAATTCGATGATACCAAGGACTTGCGAGAGAAGATATTGGGATTGGAAGAGGATGTGATTCGTGAAAAGACGGAGACGTTAAAAACTGTATTAAGTAAAATCATTCCCATCGATCATAATGAACTGGAGGACAACCTGAAAGAAATATCACAACATTTGAACAGTACTAAATCAGATATTGAAGAGTTTTCTCGTAAATGGCCAAAGACTTCGAATTTGAGTTATGACGACGCACGGAGTGTTCGAGACAACCTCAAACTCGTAATCCTCGAAGGGATAAGGCAAATTGGGAGGTTTTCCAGTTTTACAAACATGATGTTTGAAGCAGTGGGACTTATTCATATTGAAGAACGTTTTGAATTCGATAAACTGCCTTTCAAGCAAGTCGTGGAAATCGCTAATGATGTCTTCTCAAAAAAGAGCACAATCGATAGCTGGCAAGGACTTGCTCCAACGATGGAGCACGTTTCTAAGGAAATGGAAAGGCTGATAAGGTTGAAAATTGAGTCTGAGAGTTCCCCTATCAAAAATGTACTGGATAACGTTGAGAAAGATTTCGGAAAATTGAAAGACTACCAGATTGCTGAGAACGTTTTCAAGCAATATCAAGAGATTCCATCCCTGAATTCTCTTCTCGAGATGATCCGATCACTCACCTCTTACGTAAAAAAGGTTGAATGGATGGTCGGGGAACTTTGGAAGACCTGGAAGCCATTTGAAGAACACTTCCGAGGTTTGAATTTTCCCGATGAGGTTTCCGTTGAAAAATTTGATGGACTTGGAGAGTGTCTGAAGAATTACGACTTTTCAAAGGAGATTCCAAGCCAAGAGTTGAACAAATTTTATCTTTCTTTAACACGGATTCCGGCTTTGGCAAAAGAGCTCGACGAAATCATACCGATTTTCTTCATTTTTAGGAATAATACGCATGAGAAAGCGTTGCATGAATACAAAATCTCTAATCTCGATGAAAAGATTCACGAACATTTACAATATCTGAAAGTGGATATGAAGACATTGGAGGATTTTCTGAAAACAAGGTAAACTTCTCAAGCAAGATTTATACAGCATTCGATGTTTTGTTTGCAGCAAATCTCGTCATGGAACCTTGGGCGGTACATTGGTGAACATTAGCAGTTTGATAAATGAGGAATTAAACTATGACGTTGTCCAGAGAACTATGGATGCACTCAATAATGTCGAACACCTTCTGTCTTGCTGTGGCAACCTTTCGGTGGCGAATTCGGATATCAAGAATCTTCTAGACTCGACGAAAGACATGTGGAACTTTGATCCGCAGGTATTAGAGAGTACTGTAGACGCGGTTTGGATGTTCAAAGAGGCATATAAGAAGGCGAAGGAATACTCGGAATGGAAGACTGAAGATCACGATTCAGGCAGTCTTAGTGACAGATTTGTGTTGGAAAAAGATGGCGTGCAGAAGATAACTCTTGTGTTGGAAGGATTGGAATCGATTCGACAAGTACAGAAGATGTGGAAGGAGCTGAAGACGTTGGAGATTCAGAATCCGGACTGGGATCTTTTCAGTTCCTCTCTATCCAGTTTCATTGAAGACTTGTCTCCTTTGGATTCAAGCTTTGACTTCTTCACCAAGACTCCATTCCCAGCGAATCTTCCAATCGACCCACTCCGAAAGTACATCAAAGATGATTACGAGGGAAGTCATATAAGAGATATTCTGAAACTCTTGGAGAAAGTTCAACTTCTGGAAGTACAGTATCCCACTGCCGGAATGATAGAGGATCTGGAAGAGGTGATGAAAGAGATGAAAGAGTGGGAAGCGGGGAGGAGTGAAAAGCCAGTGGAAGAAAATCAAATGTTGATTGATTGCTCAGAGGTATGATGGTTTCTTGAGATTCAGATAACGTTTGAAATGTTTCCAGAATCCATGTGACAATTCTCCGAAACTTTGAGAAGTTGGTCTGGATGCGCAGGAGGGAGTCGAAATGAGAAGAAAGAAGTACAGGAATCTTCGTTTCTTTTCGTCGAATAAACTCATCAGAATTCGAATTTTTCCTGTACTTTAGAGCTCTTCGGGAAACTGAAAAACACTGCTCACCTTGAACAGCATATTTAGAGTTGTTATCACTTCGCTATCAAATTTCGCTTACAATTGATTGCCTTGTTTTTTTTAGTACTACTGAGCTGTTGTAGAAAAAAATGGTCACGATTTTAAGGTATTCAAATGGTGAAAGTACGCTATTCGTTTCGAATCTTTTTGATAGGCGTCACCCAAAAGTTCAGACTGAATTCCGAAATTTGAAATGTTCATGGTCAAAATGTTTCATAACCCTTTATGTTTCATAAGCCAATTATCCACTCACAGTACCGGACATAAAGATATCACATTTAGTGATTTTCCGTGTAAAATGGCCAACTTTGAGCAGATAAAAAATTGTTCACAGTGTTCCGATTCCTTTGAAGTTTTGTGAGATTGTTAAGCAATCCAAGATCTTCATTTCTGCAGTTGACAAGATTCTTTAGTAACCACTGACAAATCAGATAGATCGTCAACATTGAAAAGCAACCCCGAAGTTTGGTTCACGTTTGTGTCAATTTTCGGCGCCTCTTCAATTCACCTAACTAACCTGTCTTCGGTTTTCGTGAAAAGTTGTCGACAACAAAAATGAAGAGCTAGGATTGCTTAATAAACTCACGAAATTTCAAAGGCATCGGAACGCTGGAAGCCATATTTCAACTGCTCAAAGTTGGTTATTTTCTACTAAAAATCACTAAATGTGATATCTTTTTCTCCGGTACTGTAAGTAGATCATTCCAGAATCCAAATCTGTCGAAACTCTGAAGTTCGGAAACTCCCGGTTGTCACTCCGGATTTGGACACCAGCGTCTTTCAAACAAAGAAAATTGATGCCTTCCATAATTGTTGGTTTTCGATGCACACGTCCTTCAATCGAATAAGGAAACGAATCGTTTCGCTTCTCCTTCTTCCTCATTGCATTTCACGACATTCGCGAACACCCATGGTGTCAAGAAATTCGATTCAGTGTGTTTTGGTGGGCGCCAAAAAAACAATGAAACATGATTTATTTCAAAATCATCAACTTTTCTTCTCTTTTTTGTTTTTTTGGTTGGTGTTGGGCAATGGAATTGGATGGAATAGAGGGGGTGTGAAAAAATAATAAAACGCTCGCCAATAGATGAGATGATGATGAATACAGTAATGGTTTCGGGAAAAGAACTATCTCGGAGTTACAAAAGGAAACGGAAAGGGGAGGGAAAGTTTTGGTGCCAGTTTTGGGGAAAAGGAAAAATCAGAAGGAAGTCATGAAGAAAAAGGTGGGAAGGTGCTTGCTCGGGGTGGGGTGTTGCGACGAAAAACCATAATGAGTAAAAATAAACAATTATTCAATTTGTGAAAAAAAACACATTTTTTCGGGGAATGAGACCTGGGAAAAGTTAACAGGGGGGTGTTGACTGGTGGGTGCCTTTGAGATGATTGGAAGGAGGATCTTCACTGGAATCACTGAACGGATCGACGACGTCGCTTCAGAAGGCAGCTCAGTGGCGAGAACTCGCAGTCGTTCCAGCCGTAACCGTCGCCACGTTTCGCGGTGAGCAACTCGAACTGGATTCCTGGCTCCACGCCGGCGTAGGACTGAAATAGGGCAGGTGTGAAGCTTTGATATTTTGGATTTCTAGACATCAGCACTTTTGTTTGGGATAGTAAGATCCCGGATTCTAGGATTCTTGGGGGTTCTAGTGTCCTGGGATTTTTAGAGGATTATAAGGTTCTAAGACTCCAGTCTCATATCTGGAAAGATAAGACACCAAGTGACCTCTTGTGACATTATCCAGTTTCGTCAATCAAAAATTTTCCGATTTCACTTATTTAGGTCAAGGTCAATGTAGCGTAATGTCGATTAACGTCTAACAATCTAGGTCAATTTACAGTGATCTCTAAATCCACTGACAACAGACTAGATTGACGCACCTCCATTGAGGTTAATGAACTGTAAGGTTGACTCACTGAAATCTGGGTCAATACATAACAATCTAGGTCAATCTACACTGATCTAGGTCAGCTTACGATAATAAAAGCATTGTAATCTAGGTCAGATTTTTCGAGAACGTTCAACAACGAATGTCGACCTCCCTGCTCTCGGCTCAAAATTTCTCATACTCTGCTCTCCTAAATTTCCTCGAGACAACGACTCCCATCAATTCTGCCCCTCTTATTTCTACTCGGCTTCGCTAATCAAAAAGTCGTAATTTCCACGTCTAACGTCTTCTGAAGTCTCGCTCTCCAGATGAATGTGTCACAAAGTTTCAGACATCAAAAATTCTCACACCGCGAGGAGCAATTAATCATTCGCCTCCGTCTAATTTATCACCTTCCTCCCCTTGTGTTTCATCTCTCCTCAATTTTCGAATTCCCGCCGCCGCTCTTTGTGCTCCTATATTTGGGAAAGGAAAGAGCAAAACGGGGCACAAATTACGTCATAAAACTACCGTTTTTATGGGTGCGGTTTTCAAAGGGATTTTCGACATCTATGCACATTTTTTTCGCCGGTTTTATTAGTGTTTGCACAGAGAGACACAAAGAGCTCTTCGATGTTTTTGGGGAAAAAGAAAAAATACGGGAAAAAAGTGTGGGACAACTTGGGTGAGAGTATAATTTAGAAGTTTTGGGAAGATTTTAGAAGAGGGAAATGGGGAAAAGGCGCTATAAGCTAAGTATGAGAAAGTTGAATGGCAAAGAAAAGGTTTCCAGAAATATTTTGAGAACGGTGAGACCATGGAAGTGTGTTTGGGAAAAACGGAAGAGAGAAGGCAAGGGTATCTTGGTGTCCAGGGAAGATTGTCTGATGGACTAGGTTTTCTAGGTGAGGGTTTCTAGGTCAGCGTTTCTAGGTCACCCTAGGATGTCTAGTACAGGGTTCTTTGATATTTGCTAGACTCTAGAACTCTAGTTCAGATGTGGGTTAGTCAAGCGCCTGTTTCGAGCTATAAATGGGTTTTCCAGACGATCGAATCCAGATTCTTACCTGAGGAATCGGTCTACCCGCCTCGACCTGTCCCAACATCATTGAAGACGTGGCGACGAGAAGCAGAATGAACAGGGTCGTCGAGGAAGTCATTGTGATAGATGTACAACACCACACACACACACACGCGAATGGAGGAGTTGTGCGGCTTGAGGCTGTGGAAGAAGCGCGCAAAGAATGACACCCTCGACACGCCCACCTTCAGCATCGAACCTTTTTCGTGGGCGGAGCTTCGAGGAGGAGGCGGGGCTTAGGGCTTAGGGCTTAGTGTAGGCTGATGATGATGATGATATCAGACAATTTTCCCTGGGAAGGGTGGGTGAGTAGTGAAAAGGTATCGATAATAGAGTGGTGAAAAAAATAATACAGAGCGAAAAAATGACAAAGTTGGATCCTTGGCGGGGGTCTACCAGACACGACACTTCTCGTGCGGATTCATTCGACTGCCTGGAGCACAGTTGTAGGCCTTCGCGAAGTCGTAGCTGTTCGAGAGCGGGCCTTTGACTCTGAAAATTTGGGAAATTTTTCAAGTTTTTGGGTGGCAAGAGATGTGTTTTTGCCATTTTTGAAACAGTTAGAGATGGTGTTTGGGATTATCGGAAACTTTTGGATCGGATTCAAAAGTTTCAGGAAAGCTCGAAGAGGTTGACGTCTTCAGAAATGGTAGATTTGATTTTTCAGGATTTTCATATTCTGGTTGCTCCGGAAGAGAATAATCTCAATTTCAGAATGTTTCATTTCAAGACTCTGCGAAATTCAGAATCTCAGAATCTCAGAAATTCAAAATCCCTGAAATCCAGAATCTCAGAGTCTAGATCATCGAAAATTAGTTTGAATCTCAAATCCTGGTCATCGTGAACCTGAGAAGCAGTGGAAATCTGGATTTTCAAATATTCCCATCTCCCTTTTTTCTCTATGTTCTATTTCCGACCTTCACGCAGACCACCCATATACACATTTTTGTTTCCCCAAATGACCCATGCTCATGTATTTTTTGCTCTTTTCCGTTCCCGTCACACCAGACATTTTCGGTTCCTCTTCCTCCTCGTTATCTTCCTAATGAAGCGGAATGGCTTTTTTCTTACAATGCTCCAAAACTAGCAACAAAGTTCTACACCCGACATCGAAAAGCAAAAGTGTGTAGTCTTCGTGACCAACATGAATCATGACATATCACAGTTTTTAGTTTCCCCCTAGAGCCCTAATCAGGTGGAAAAGGTTGTCATCGGAAAAGAAGGAAAGTGGTGATTAAAGTCGTTTGGGATTTCAAAAAGTGAGTGAGCAATAACTAAATGGTGCACTTTCGAAGGTGGTAAACACGATGGACTTTAGGAGATCTCACGAATCTCAGACAGTGACTTTGTAGAGAAGGGGTGTCTAGAAACTGTCTTGAAAATTGATGATCGTTTTTGTAAGCGTCTAGAGAAAGTTGGAAAGAGGTGTTCAAAAATCGAGTTGGCAGATTTTGAAGTGTTTGCTGAAGGAGCAAGAAATATGCCTTTTTTGAAATTGGAGTTCAAACTTTCTAGGAGAGCTACAGTTCGTGGGGTGAAGCTAACATGTACATTCTCAATTTTTGCAGCGAATCATCGCAACTGAATCACAGTGCCACGTCATCTCCCCCTACTACTATCTATTAACCTATTATTACTCCCACTCCTTTTTTTTCAAATCCTTTTCCCCAAAAAATCGTATCATCATTCACAATCTCTCCTTTTCCTTCTATCCTCCCCCTCTCTCCTCATTTCATAAATAAGGACATAACGAAGCAAATTACGAGAGAGGATTCATAGCAAATCACGGCCAATGAAAGTGGCTCAATTTCGGTTTATTTACACACTCATCTTCGTCGTCGATGTGTGTATATTTGAAGGTTTTAAAAAGAAGAGCATTTGTGTATAATATTTTAGATGACCATCATCTTAGTCGCCCAAATATAGAAAGTATATGCATTTTGGAAAGAGGAAGTCCGAGAAGTTTCAAAAATCCAACCCGTACCTGATGGGTCCGGGCGAGTGTTCCGAAGTGCGCAGCTTGCGAATCGCCTCCTTATCGTTCATGGTTCCACACCAGATTTGCGCGTAGTTCAGGAAGAATAGCTGGTCGTGGGTGAGGTTGACGCCGGGCAGTCGAGGTGGACGGGAGTGCATCTTTTCGTATTTCTTGTAGGCTCTGGAAATTGGAAATTTGAAGGGGAGCCGGGAGCCAAATAGTATGAATGAGATCGTAATTATTTGGTACATTTTTTTTGGCGAAAAATTGAAAAATTAAAGGCCTCAAAGCGTAGGGGTAAGGAGCGCGGCTTTTTCTATCCAGGAAACTCATTGCTTCCAAATAAGAGGAGGTTTGAAAAACGAAAAATTCCAACATGCACTGAACCCAACCGTGGGCTTTGTAAACAATTATATCGATAGGATGAAGCTCTCGAGAATCGGTCTCCTTTCGAGTCTTGAGAAGCTTTGAGTATCAAGATTTAAAATTCTAGAACAAAAAACCCAGCTTCGAAAATTGAAATCCGGATCTTTTGATTTTTGAAAACCGGATCTTGCGGTACTCGGGATAGAATCAAATCCAAAGAGCATCGAAGTTTTCTAGGTTTTAAATCGACAGATTATCCAGAATCTTGGGTTTGTATCAGTTCAAAATTTCGAAAATTTGGGTAATGTACAACTCCCGATTTTCGTTATCTCGGAGTCTCAAAACTCCAGAGACTCAAGATCCAAGATTCTGAAACTCAAGGTCTCTCTAAACTTTAGATTTTCAGCAACTAATCGGATCAGAATCTCCCTTCTCACCTGTACGCCTGCTTCAGCCCTCCATTATCCGCAATATTCTCTCCCTTCGTCGACTTTCCATTGATCTGCATATTGATCTGCTCCAGCACATAACTCGAGTACTGTTTCTCAATACACTGCGCCTTGTGCTCGAATTTCGAAATCGTCGCGTTGTCCCACCACTGACGAATGTTGCCGAGGTTGTCGTACAGGCGTCCTGAATTTCGAAAAAATGACGTCATCAGCATTGCGCTTCTTGCCCTACGTGATTCATATCATAATATTTCTTCTCCTCCTTTTACCCCTCTACAACATAATTTTTGTTCCAAGAACTTCTGCATACAACATGCATGACTTGAAACATTGATGAAAAAAGTTTTTTTAGTCGAGAAGGGAAGAAAGGGGACGAGGGAATTTCAATGAATTCTAATGAATTGTTGGCGAGTAGTGACCACAAAGGAAGGGAGCAAAAAATGAAAAGAGGAAGGTGGGCGAGGACTCAGAGACATTGAATGAGAAAGGCCTTTTTTTGGGAGGGAACGTTCCTCGGAATGTACTGAATGGAATTAGGTACGAATTGAAACATGGATTAGTTCCACTATTCTATAGAAAGAAAATATGATCGATTCTAACAAGAGGAATCTCAGAATCTTCAGTCTCTGGAAGAATCCTTAGTTTCTAGTCTCTGGAACTCTATGCTCTCCTAGTAAAATGGAACTATCGCCAATAGATGCAATGAGAACCTTGATGCAAAACGGGAAAACAATGTCGAAGGCCAGAAATGTTTTATACAGTTTTGTAGACATATTCAAGTCACTAAAATCTTGGCTTTATATTAACAAAACCCATATTGACCCAGATTCTCTCTTCTGATACAGTAACCCGAGAGTAACCCACCTCTATCATCGAATCCGTGAGTGATCTCGTGCCCAATGACGACTCCGATTCCACCGAAATTCATCGACGATGGGAAATCCTTGCTGTAGAATACTGGCTGAAGGATTCCAGCGGGGAAGACTGCAAATTTCAGAATTGTTGTCTTAACTTCAACTTCTGCCAACTTGGGAAGGTTGTGAACGAGGATACAACACTTCAGTATGTCATGGGTACCATTGAAAATAACATGTTTTGGAATGTATACCGGCGGTTTCAAAACTGTGGTAGACTTCTAGAAGTCGAGTTATGACTTTCTGAAGTTGGATTTTTTTCACTCGCAAAAGATTAGGTAGACGTTTGCGTGCAGGAAGCCAACTTCGGAAAGTCATAACTCAGCATCTGGAGGTGGACAGCAGTTTTTGAAAGCACGTTTCAAAACCTGCTCTCTTCAATGGTACACATTACATACGGAAGTGTTACATCCCCGTTCGCAACCCTCTGACCCTGAGACCAAATCTTGAAAATTGGGCATGTTGTTTCCAAGTTCAGATATTTTTCGTGATGAGTTGACAGATCTCAGGCCATGGTACTAATTTTCGATGCTTGGCAAAGTTCGTCGAACGCTTTTTGCCATCTCCGACAACAACAATGACATCCTTGTCTGGCATTTTTCTTAATGTCAACGTGACAAAGTGTTGATTAAGTTTTTCTTGTGTGTGTGTGACCCTATAATCCCTTTCGAGAAAATAAGTTCAGAATAAATAAGCAATATCAAGAAAGGGATTATGAACCCCATTATTCATGGGCGGTGATCTGGCGGAGTCTGAAGGGCAAAAATCATCCTGATCGCGGAAGAAATTTCTGTGAGGGATCAAAAATGAGGAAGTGTGAAGCTTTCTTTTTTTCATCTCTTGATCCCAATCGCAATGTCCAAACTCACTGATCTCATTTGTATTCGGGCTGTAGAAGGCGTTGACCAAAGCCGCGCCGGCGACCCATCTGAAAATTTTATTTCAGATATTCGAAACTTCCTCCTAAAAGTTCTAGGTTTACATATAGTGTTACTCATTCCCAAGAACTCATTATTAATAGAAACGGCATTTTTAGTTTGATTAGCTTTGTCAAAATTGATTTGGGCAATTTTCCGAGATAATGAGGAGTACTTGTTTTCGACTTTCGATATTTTGCAAGTTGTTGACAACTACAACACAAGGGTCGTAGATTACAAAACGACACCTACCTCTCCCGATCCACTGGCTCGGTGATTCGCTCCAGAACGTCTCGTTGGTATTGCTCGTAGAAGCTGAACTTGGTTTGGTAGTAGTGTCCGGGGTAGACAGTGAACGTTTTGTATTCCTTGTTAACGGCTGATGGATCGTTTAGGTAGTCCGGATAGCCGATTTTCCTCTTCATCTCGTTCACTTTTTGCTTCGCAAACTGTTTGGTTTCTTTGGTGAGCCAATCCTCGCTGAGCAGCAGGTCGACGAAGGATTCCATGATGAGAGAAATCATTTCTTCCACCTGAAACACAGGCTGCTTGTTTGGGATCATGCGTTGGACGAGTCATAGTAAAGAGCTCAAAAAAAGGTTTAGGCTCAGTAAAGAGCTCAAGAAAAGGTTTAGGCTCAGTAAAGAGCTCAAGAAAAGGTTTACTTTCTGAAATGTTGTGAGTATACTCCAAAATTCGAAATCATCATTTTTGATGTTGGCAACTTCTTCTGAATGTGAGTGAAGTCAAATAAATCGAGGTCCAAAATTGTTGTGTGTTCTCGACCTAACAAACTTGACTGTAGATATATCAAGAAGTTGTCAACTTCAAAAATGAAACGCTAGAAGTGTTCTAAAGACTCACAACTTTTTGAGAACAATCAAGTTGAAAAAAAAAACAAAACTTTTCAACTTCTCAAAGTTGACTATCACTTTATAACCGAAAATGACACTGTACCTGTTGCTTGGCCTCGTGGTCAAAATGGTTCTTCACATAAATCGCCGACGTCGCCATTGGCATCAAGCTATTGATCCGCGTCACACAACCATGCCACCTCACCTTTTGCACATTCATAACTGAAAATTTCTCGAATACAAAAATCCTTGAAACCGAAAACAAAACTCACTGTTCAGTGTCTTATAGAACTTGAAAATGGTGAGCGCGAACGGATCGGGAAGATCTCTCAGCATGGTCTTGAAAAACCAGCACCACTCCAAATAGTTGACAATCAGGCGGGTGTCGTACATTGGGATGAGGACGTCGAGTCGACGGAGGAACTCGTAGCCGTACACGACGACTTCGGTGTTGTCGTCGAACACGATTTGTTGGCCGTTCTGAATTGATGTAAGACAAGTTAGAGGGTTATCGAAAAACCTGCTCTGGAACAGAGGGTTTTAAAGCAAGCCTGCCACGCCAAAATTTATCAGCTGGCCTGGCCAGGCTCGTTAAATTCTACGTCCAGACGTTAATCTATGGCTTCCGACAATTCCGAACTCATACCTTATCATGGAGGTCTTTGAACATGTGGTTGAAAAAGAGGGGCCAGTTGAAGTGTGGCAGAGAGATTTTCATATCCCCCAGGGTGATTTTTGTGTACAACTCTGCAATGTCATGACGCTGCTCGTCGGCCATGGTGATCTGAAAGAAACCAGTCAAGTTTTCGCGAAATTCACTTCGAAACTTTGAAACTCACATTGGCCAACGCAGTCTCAAAATGAATAATCTCTCTGGCGTCTTGCGTGGCTCTCGCGCGATCCGCATCCAGTAGAATGAGCACGTCTCTAGAAACGAAAAAGATCACGAAGTTCTCCCCCAAAAGGCAATTTTTCACCTTATCAATTGCAGGTACGCCATGCGTTCCTCATTCTCCGCGGCCACGTAGAAGTCTCGAGCGAACAGGTTCAGTTGGGGTTGATCAATCTGAATACAATACTACTAGAACGTTGAACCAAATTTCTAGGCGTTACCAGCAGCACGTGTCGTTGAGAGTTCTTGTCGTCCGGCTGAACGGTGGCCTTAAATAGGCTATCGGCTTTGAATTTGGCGACCATGTCAGCTGAAATTTTTGGTCTACTTTAGACACATACTTGACATCTCTTACCGTATAACATCTCAATACTGGCGTCTGGCTTCAAGGGATGTCCTAGACTCGGCCATCCTCCAAAACTTTTGACAACTTCATCGAAGGTTGTCCGCCAGTTGTCGAGAATTTCCGACTCGTTCAGACAGAGATTGTAGAAGTACTTGGCCTTGCCTACTGCAGATGTATCGTAATCGTAGGGCTCCTCATCCTCTTCCAAGAGTTCTTTCAGCGCGAATTCCAAGTCTTGGCCTAGATTCTCAAAGTTCGAAACGCTAGGCGCGTCGTCTGGTATCGGATGTCCTTTGATCCATTGACCACATGCAAACTCGTAAAAATCATCACACGGATCGATAGACGCGTTCATGGAGGATAATATCACCGATGCTGAAAAGTTGGTCTCTTCTGATCTTTGAAATTCATTGGGTCAAGCTAACGAACTTGACATTCTTCATCGTTAAGTAATCAGGAAAATTGGGGTCTAACTTGGAAGAAAAAAAAAAGGACTGACCAGTTTTGATGCATCCCGGAGAGAGACACACATCCGAGCTGTCTTTATAGTTGATGTAGAAATAAATAGCGGCGCCTAGAACTAAGAGGAATAGAATGATGAACACGATTGCGATGAAGGCCCATATCCTCGTGTAGATCGATGATGGTTTGCCTCGGATGGTGGCATCTGGAACGTTGAATTTCAGAATCCTAGAATCTTGGAATTGGGGAATCCCGGTATCTCGGATTCAACGAATCCATCAAGTATCGAATCTCAGAAACTCATAATTTCCGAATCCCAACGGAAATCTTGAGATTCTGTTGCCTCAATTTCAGAAACTACTATCAAACCGGTTTTTTCGAAATTCTCGATTTCTGAAAAACTCCACAAACTCAGATTTTCAACACTTCAGGATCAGATTCTGAGTCTCAATAGCTCAGATTTTCAGAATTAACACGTTCCGAATCTTGAATTCAGAACATCAGAATTCCAGATTCTCTGAACTTCAAAGACGGCAATAATCAGAATCCTATTTTCAAGATTTCCAGAATCTCGAAGAATTTCAGAATCAGAACACTTTGGAGTTTCAGAATTTTGAATTTCCAGATTTCAGAACTTGCCAAAATAAAATCCCCTACCTTCCTCGTCGGGCCTCATATCGGGAGGCGTCCGACCGTTCTGCTCCTGTCGCTTATCAATTTTGACCGCACGTCGTCTGCCACGTGGCTATAATTCAGAATCCTCACTTTTTTTCCACTGCTCGCCAAAGTTCAAGTCATGGAATACTCGAGACGAAGAGTAGGAATCGGAAGTGGTCGTCCTTCTTTTTTTCTCTGAAAACCGAAACACTTAGACACCCGAAAAAAAAACAAATGGATAAAAATAAAAAGATTTCGAGAATGCTAATTTCAAAACACTTGAAGAAAATTTTTGGAAAAACAAAAGAGAGGAAGGAGGGGAAGATGAAGATTCATGGAATCGAGTTGGTATGAATTTTGATGAATGTGAGAGTTCCAGATTTCCAGATTACGCTGAGAATAATTTTTCCTACTCGGCCTAGAATCCCAAATGGACGTTGAAACGAAAGTTTCTAGGTCGACCTGACTACAAAATCCAGCTCTCCCCTACACACTCAGCGTTGACCCCAATCAAATAAAAACTGAAGTCACAAGTCCTCGTTTTTTTTTTTGTAAAATGAAGAGGCTCGCAAGATGGGGGGGGGAGTCCCAGTGAAAAGTTGTAAAATTGTTTTATCCTTGAAGGACCACTCAAAACGATTGTTCTTCTCCTGTCTCTCTTTATAAACTTTGTTGTGACGAGAAACGAGAAGAAGAAGAACAAGAAGAAGAAGACATACCGAGGTTGTTGTAAACAAAAGAGAGAAGGGAACACTGAGGAAAATTGGGAAAAAAATAGAACGCGGGGACCTCTTGGCATAGTGCCAGGGTAGAGGAAAGCACTTGTCGGGAATTGGAAAGTTTGGAGACGAAGAGAGGTGCAAACCACAAGAGGAATCAGAATCTTGAGGTTCCTTCAATCTAAACGTCAAAATTTCGGAGAATCAGGATCCATTTCTCTCTTCTCATGGTCAGAATCCCTGAGAATCTCCGATTCTGCAGAAAAGCCAATGTGTGAAGAGATCAAAATCTTAAACTCGTTAAATTTAGAATCTACGAAAAAAACCGAAACGAAAGTATTAGTATCACAGCTGCAGAATTCAAAGGCTGGTTGATTTTGCGGGAAATGATATTTTGAGATTAAGAGATTCTTAAAATCCGAGAAACTCAGAAACGATTTGGCTCTATGCTTTTTGAGGTTTGAGTAGACAGGAAAACTAAATCAGGTTCTAAGTTGAAACAGGTCTCCAAGAATATTGAAGGTACTATGGGAATCTGAGCGACACTCCGTCCTGGACTAGGGTCCAACAACTCGATGAGTTCAGAATCGTTTAATTTCAAGACAATTTTCTTCTCAGTTTGTGTTGATTTTTCAGATGTTCGGTTATAAACTGGCACAGCAAAGTGCAGAGACTGATGGCCGAATTGTGGGATCCTAGGTCCCTAACAGAAAGCACAAAAAAATCACTACAAAGTTAAGAACAAGGTTCTAAGATCGAAGGTCACATTCATTTTTTGCAAGGCCCAAAAACTATATAGAAGCATTTTTGAAAGTGTGAAGGACTCTCTTCCTGTCAAGTGTTTCTCTCTCTCTCTCTCTCGTTCTCTCTGCTCCATCACCAACATATCACCGCCAATCAAAATATTTCGACTCTGTTTCCCCCCACTTTCCATCACAGAGATAGGAGACAACTGTTCACTTCTCCATGCATTCGACTCTCTCTCCAACAGATATACAACCCAAAATGTGTCATCAATCTTAAAAATGACGCACACACGTGTCAAAATATATGATTTTGGTGGAGAGAGAGCCAATTTTGAGAGCCCGAATCCAGGAGGGGTGGAGAGCGAGAATGTCGGAAATGATCGAATTTTTTTTAAGAGGAGGAAAAGACGGAGGGGCGGGGGATGGAAAAATGATAGATTGGGATTGATATTGGGAGATGGATTCGAGGTAAGAGGGAGAGAGAGTGGTGACGGAGAGAGTTGAGGGAAAAATGATTCATTGATCTGGAATGGGAAGAAATGGAAGCTCAGGAACATTAGAGAAACTGTGAAGCAGTTCAAACTAAATACAGCTTTCGAGTAGAGGTGTCACATTGGTTTCAGTCCATTTTTCCACCCGTGTAAACCTAAGAACCTTCTCGAAAAGATAGATTTTGAAAAACTGACAGAACAATCCCAGCTGATCCGAATTGTATCCTAGTTTCGACCGAAAACGAACTCATTTTGGCGATTTGTAGTGCAAACTTTGAGCAATTGAAAAAGTACGTTTCGAGTAACCGATACTTATGAAAATCTATAAATGTATCAAGCCATCATAGATCTTTAATTTTGTAGTTGGCAACTTTTCTTCATAACCGAAAAAAAGTGAGTAATGTCTCGTTAAAAATTATGACTTCAAAAAAGTTCGAAATTCGCACACTTTTTGATATCTGTAGAGATAATGGTGGTCAAAGAGACTGACTGTATGGTGTGCTTCTTTTACACAATCCTTACGGGTTGGAAATTATAAATTTAGATTGGAATCTGATGAAAATTCTGTCGAAAATAGACAAAAGTACAATTTGATACTAGAATCTGAAATTTCGATCTCTTTGGTCGAATCTTTCTGAAGTTTTGATCAAAATTGAAACGACCTTATTAGGATTTTCGGACAAACTCTCAGAATTTTCTCTATATTTGCACATTTATAGAACAAAATCTGGGCTTCCAAATGTGATTTGTGCTACCTTTGCAAATTTCTAGAAGTCGAGATTTGTGCTCCGAAAGATGCAATTTTTCACTATAGTCTTCTTTTGAACAGTGTCTGCCGTCGTTCAGAGCGCATATCTCGATTTCTAGAAATTTGCACAGGCAGTCACATAGCACATTCGAAAACCCAGAATTTGTTCTATAAATGTGAGAAATTAAAGAAAATTCTGAGAGTCTGTCTAAAACGGGTTCCCTGGATACTGATTGCTACACAAAGGTTTATACCAAACTGAGGTACGCTTATCTGAACTTATCCTAACGTCTCGAAAACGCTTGGTCAATCTACCGGCCCAAATTTCTATCTTCTCTGGCCATCACCCACGGATGATACTCCAGATGCCACGGCGAGGCATCTAGACAGCTCATAACTTTCGCATGATTTTCAGTCACAACAGACGCTCACGAAAAAAACCTCTACTATCTAAAAATAAGAAAAAAGAGAGCCCAAGGTGAAAAGTGAGAAAAAAGCGATCATAAAACGTCGCAAAAATGTGCATCAGTTCGTCGTGTCTCTCTAGAGTCTCCTCTGTGCCCGCTCTAAACAAATCGATCAATCGAATGAATTGAAAGGAGAAGAGATAAAGAGAAAAGACACAAAATGAATGAGAAGGCTAGGAGGAGGAGAAGGAGATGAAGAGCCCTGGCCCGTGGGGCGGCAGAAGGCAATCTGGGTGTAAGAGAAGCAGATAATCGGAGAATTCAGGTGAGAGATCACTTCCGGAGGTTCAATTACTTCAATTTTGTCGATAATGGAAAGTTTGATTACTAGTTCAGTACCAGACAAAAAAATCACATTTAGTGATTTTTAGTACAAAATAGCCAACTTTGACTCAGACGAGACTAAACTTGCTGCCGGCAGGAACTTTTTTCTCGTCTGAGGAGCAGTTGAAAAATTGTTCCTAGTGTTCCGATTTGTTTGAAATTTTGTGAGTTTGTTGAACAATCCATGGTCTTCATTTTTGCAGTTGACAACTTTTTAAGAGAACTGAAGACAAATTAGTTAGGTCGCCATGAATTTAAAAGGCGCCGAAGTGTTCGAAGTTAACACAAACTTGAACCGAATTTCGGCGATCTATCTGATTTTTCAGTGATTACTAAACATTTTTTCCACTACAAAAATGAAGACCTTGGATTGCTTAACAAACTCACAAAATGTCAAAGAAATTGGAGCACTGGGAACAATTTTTCAGCTGCTCAAATTTGGCCATTTTGCACTAAAGTTACGAAAAGTTATATATTTTTGTCCGGTACTGTATATCTGGTGAATTTTTGGGATTCTCTTTAAACCTCTCACATTGTTGCTCTCCGGCACTTGCCGTATTTTTTGCCGTCCCAGACACCTCATGTTACTCATATCGGTTATCATCTTTCACAATGGCTCTCTGTGTGTAATGACACTTTGCCACGTGACCTCAATCTTTTGGAAAGAAGATTTCGGAATTTTTAAAGAAAAATGAGTTTTGCTCATGGTTCAAAATGAGTTGTGAAAGCAAGAACTGCGTGTTGACCGAAAAAAAATATCGTAGAATGATCAGAGTTCTCGGAATAGTTTGATCGAAAACTGGCATCAATCAAAAAATTATTCTCAAAATGCTGACTTTTCCAAACCTGAATCATGGATATAATAGGTCTAGATTTGTGGTTTCCATATACATAATTGTTTCAAACAAAAAAAATTGACCTTTTATGATCAAAGTTCAGGTTCAGAAGGATAGAATAAACCGGACGAAAAAAACACTATAATTTTTGTTGAATGGTTTTTGATGACAAAAACTTAACATAGTTGTTGGGGATCTGGTCGAGATGCCACAAGATCATAAGACTCTTGGCAGACCCTGACCAGACTATCACCTAGTTTGGATTTGCTGAAACAAAGCTGTTCTCAAAAGTTTTAGGCCGATCTTTTCCAGCTCTGATATGTAGCTGGTGGTCGGTAAGTAAAAATAGGCGGAATTTCCAGGCTTCCAATCTGCTATAACCGAGAGAGTTGAGTCTGATTTGCAACCCCGAATTTCCCCCCGAACGACTCAAGAATTCATAGTTTGCCATTCCGACTACACTGAAAACGCAAAAAAAGATAAATGATTTTGTTTCTTTTTCCTCATCGAATTTGTTCTTTTCTCTCTCTCTCGATTTTCGTTTCTTCTCGAGCAAAGGGCAATTGGCACGAAAAAAAAAACCAAGAGAAGATAGATAGAGAGAATGAGAGCATGTGTTTCACTTTTTTGTTTCTATACAATCGGGTCAGAACCACCAGAGGGAAGACTCATCAGATGATGAAATTGATGAGATCTGAGGTGAAGCCAGGATCAGCTGAGAGGGAGGGGTCTCAAGGTAGAACAAAAGTTTGGGATACTTGAAGTTGCAGGAAGGATCAAAAGTTGGTTCCCGGAGATTTCAACTTCTCAGGTCTAAGAGCTCGAGCCAATTAAAACTGAATCAGAATACGCAATCTATTTTCAGTCAAAGGACACGCCAAATTTGATACTTTCCTTCCCCGTCTAACTCGTCATCAGTGCTCATTGAGTGTTTGCTCTTTCGCTGAAAATAATAAGTGAAAATGGAAAATAGAGGAGCGAACAAAAACAAGTGTGAATAAGGGTGAAAGGATTTCAAGGCGATGGAGACAAATTGAAAATATAAATATAAACAGACACCCATTTTTGGAGAGGAGGAGGAGGAGCACAAATGATGTTGTTTTGAAATGGAGACTGGTGTTTTGGAATCTTGAAATTTTGATTTTTGAGGATTTTCATTGAAAGGCAAATTTTGAAATTCAGGAGATCATCATCTCCGAATCTCAAACCTTCAAGAATCCAAGAGAAATTCAAGATTTGAAAATGTCTGAATTCGTGACGTCTTCAGAATTTCCAACCAGAAGTTCTGAAAAATTATTCGAACGCGGCTTTCGGAAACTTTAGCTTTTCGAATCTTCAGAAAACCTAAAAATGGATGAATGAATCGTCAGATTCTGACTTCGAGATTTTGGTGCATTCTTGAAATTTGAGAATTCTAAGGGATTTGAAATGCTGAGATTTTGAGATTCTTAGATTCTGATCGAGTTTTCGATCTACCAGTGATGAAAAAAACGAGAATAAAAATCGGCAAACCATGTAAAAATGATTGAGTTCAAACCAATCATTCTAACTCTCTATTCCTCTTATTCTCTCCTCTTCTCTTTTTCTGTCAAAATCCAATCAAATAATAACCATACCAACTCATCTCTCTCCCCCTCTCTTTCACACTATGAAAACCAGTTTGACCTCCTCCCACCCAGCCCGCTTCCAAAATTACTAGAAACCAAACGGAAATCTATCACAAATTTTGGAAGAGGAAAAATGTCAATATCCTCTACCCCATTTCAGAAACTCTTTTCTTCTTCTGGTCGTTGTTAATCAAAGAAAGTAGTTCCTTCTCATTAGGAATTCTTCTCCTCCCCATTGCCCTTTCTAACCATTAACATACATGTTCCTGAATTCTGAATCTTCTGAATAGATTCAGGATTCTGAACTCAGGATTCTGACTAAAGCATCAAAGGTATGTATTTTAATAAGCATAGGCCCTGAATGAAAAGTTACAAAACAAAACAAAACAAAACGAAACAAAAAAAATGCGTTGTCTTGTTCTAGGCCTCAACTGATTGGGAGTAGAGGGAGCCTTTTTGCCGTCTTCCAAATCGAATCGGGAACTTTTTCTTTTGTCTTTTTTTTGTGTTGCCTTTCTAGCCGTTTCGTTGAAATTTCATTCGGATATTTGGGACGGGACAGAGAGGGCCACAAGTCTTCCTATTTTGAAGTTTCGACTTGGGAAAAAGTTGTGTATTGTGGTCGAAACTTTTGGAGTACTGTATTTTTGAAAAGGTCAGCTGTGAGGATTTGAAAAACTGTTTCCGACAATCTGAACTCTTTGAAGTTTTTTTCGACTATCAAGGAATACTAGATCTTCATATGCGTAGTCGACGATTTCAAATTTGATCGCAAAGTCGCATTCAAAACCCAATTCAAAACAAGCCTCGATGATAAAAAGTTTAAGAACAAATCTTCGCCAGACCCCTACTACCATCTGCACTGAAAACCTTTCCACATTCCCATAGCTAATTACACTAATTAACCGGATCTATACATTACCATATATACAAAGACTCCCCTCCCATATCAAAGAGTACAATAGTCATCACTGTCAATTTTTACAACCCCCTCCCATCATTATGACAACACTCAATGTGCAAGGGGGCGGAGTCTGTACCCATCTCCTTGCAAAGTGGCTAATAAGGACCTCTAGATCCAGTATTCCTTCCCCTGTTCACTATCGAACTCGTCCTCAATTTATCGGTTTTTAACCTTCAACCTCACCCTACCCTATATTCCACTATGGCTATTTCATCGTCTACCAGTGATACTACTGTTGCCTACGAGTTCAAGTACTTTCCCCGGAACGGTAGATGGACGAAGGAAATGCAAGCTGAATTGGATGAACACTCCCGTCGGATGGCCAAGCTCATGATGCACGTCCAGGATCTCCACAAGCCACGGAAGATCGAGGACGAACAAAAGGAGGACACCGATGCTGATTGTATGGTATCACCAATGCCCTCTACCGGATCATCTCCCGTTAACTCGCCAGCCACGACTCCTGGACTCCCCCCTCAAGAAACCTCTCCATCGACATCTTCTTGGTTTTCATCTGGATCCGATTCTCCACCGACGTCCCCACAATTGATCGGAGGAACCGTCTACTACCCCTCTCACTATGCCTCACTGCCGTCTTCCGTACCTTGTTCCCCACCGATGTCTCCACCACCAATTCAAGGAACCGTCTACTTCCATCCTGCTCCAGTACAATATTCGCCAGTTAGCCAAGTGCCATCAGGATTCCAACCACAATACACTACCTACTATTACTAATTTTTTTCTTCTGTAATAATCCTAATTTTTACTATAATATTCTAATAAATGACTATTAAGTAATTGAGTTTTTGCCTGAATTCTTCTTCTTTATAGAGAAAAACTTGACACCCGAAGATCTGGCTTTGAGAAGTTCTCTCGATCTTTTCAGTTTCAAAAAGTATGACTAAACAATATTCATTCAAATCTTGAGATCTCATGCAAAAAAAGTACATCATCATTATCAAAACTTTGGTCTCGTAGTCATTCCAGAAAATGTTGGTGGTCCACCATGACTATGATCCGTGTTATTTTTCCGATGTCTATGACGGAGCTTCTCATCGGGGAGTTGGTAGCAAGAGCACGAGGCGAGCTGAAAATGTGTTTGGTTCAGAGGGTGTAGAATTTTGACGTCATCAGACGTGCAACTTTGGCACCGGACGAACTCCAGAAGTTGACTCACCGAAACATTATCCGACAAAGGTAACCGTCCAAAATCGTCATCACAAGATGGATCACCCACTCTGACAAGTCCTTGAGCGGCGAGGATTGCTTCTCTGGAAAGAAACTTTTGATCTTCAGAATCGCAGGATTCTTAGCAATCTCAATTCAATATCAAATCCCAAACTCACTGCTCATCTCGTCTCTCGTCTTCTGTATTCATCGTCAAGAATCTGAGCACTAGGAGATTCATGGCCGCGGAGATCACTGTGAGTCCGAACAGGATGAAAACCAAGGAGAAGAAGACGTATTCTGGCTGGGTTTGAAGGGAGCCACGTTTCTGAAGAGCAACGTAGTCGCCAAATCCTAAAATCGTAGTTCGGTATTGTAAATTTTCGGAAGAATAACCTACCAATAGTGGTCAATGTAACGAAACAATAGTAGACGGCATCAAAATATGTCCAATTCTCGTACGAAGAAAACATGAAGGCTCCTGTAAAAAAAACAGTGACAAAAGTTCTCAAACTCCTCCAAAATATAATACCTCCAAAAATCAAAAGTCCACCCCATCCTGTACAGAAGACGATCAGATCTGAGGATGTGACTACTGGCTGTTTTCCGGCGGCTTTTCGAATAAATCGGAGCAATTTCGCGGCAAATGTATTCATTCGTTCACCTGGAAAATTAAAGAGAAGTTGAGTCGATAACTTAAGATTCATGGTTTTCGATTTGAAAGTGACAGTTTTTCTTACTAGGTTTTAATTTTGTATCGGGAAGAGGAAGTTTTTCAACTTTAGTGAATTTTTCAAACTTGCTGAAACCAATTAAATCAACTCACCAATACTCTGAAACATGATCAATCCGAGTGGGATTCCCGCCAACGCGTACAGCATACAAAACACTTTTCCAGCATCTGTCATCGGGGTACTGTGACCGTAACCTGTAAATTATCTTGAGATCCGCAACTTTCTTGATTTGATGTCATGATTCCCGAAGGTACAACACAACTTCTGGTGTCTCATTGTCAATATAACCACATCCTAGCGCGGTCTTGAAGGACTTTGAACGATTAAGAATTTATGGAAGGTATGCCTAAAACAGGACTCAAGACACTCTGAAATCAAAGCCTTACCAATAGTGGTGATCACAGTGGTTGCGAAGTAAAACGCGCCACTGAACTTCCACTGATATCCGGCCTTGTGTGGAACACTCTTCACAATAGTGGCCTCCAGAATCTCGTAGTCCGCATTCGACATGTTGTACTTGGTTTTCAGCTTTTCGCGCACTCGAGCCACTAGTTTTCTCTGAGAATAGGTTGATTTTGGTTACGAGTTACACGGTTTTGCTGAAATCGAATCAAAATATTGATTTTGGATGGTATCAATCACAGGCATTTTTTTTCTTAGTGTATTAATTTCAACTTTGAAGAAGTGCAAAATCAAAAGGTAGCCAGTTACAAAATTGATGATTTAGGTGTCCTTGTTTTTGACACAGAGAGTTCTATACTTTTCACCTAAAATCCCAAAAGACTTATGACTCAACCTGATAGATACGATTTGCTATTTTTTAACAGTAAAAATCAAACATTTCGAACTGAAAAATCTACCTGCAAAATCTCATTTTCCGTTTCCAACGCATCGAAAACTGCTGCTCCAACCAACAAGTATGTTAGTGTACACACAATCAAAGATAGGGTTCTGATGTTCTGACGCTTCATGTTTCTAGATTGATCTGGAAATCACAATATTCAAAAATCACAAAGATTCACCAAGAATCCGAAGAAATTTCAACGGGTGCCAGTGCAGAAGAAAGGCTGGGTGATGACAGCGGAAGAGAGAGAGAGATACAAGTGTAACCCATCCGGAATGAAAAATCTTGGCGATAGAGAGAAATACTGTGAGAGATGGAGAGATTCAGAGAATAGAGAGATAGATGAGTAGTTGACATGGGGCAGATGGATCGAATTAGAACGAGAGGGTCCTAAACGATTTTTGAGGGATGAAGGGGAGAGAGATTGAGAGATGAAAAGGAAAAATCTTTGAGTCTGAGGTTTCGATTCTGATTTTTCAAATTCAAGGCTCGTCTAATGGATCTGGAGATCGTCAGATTCTGATTTTGAGATTTCGTTTCTGGAATTCTGAGATTCTGAAACTTCGAAATTTTGAAATTTTGAGATTCTGAGGTTTTGAGTTTCTGAAACTCTGATTCTGAAACTCTGATTCTGAGATTTTGAAACTCAGAGATTTGAGATTGTGAGGAATTGAGATTTTCAAATGCTGCAAAACTAGAAGTAATGAGACTTTTAATTTTCAGCTTGATTTAAAAAAGAACGAAAATTTATTCACATAAACACCCAAAAACCCAAAATGAATCATTAAAAAAAACAGAATATGCACAAAGTTTATCATCACATGAATGTCTTCATTTATTTGGATACCGACACTCGACGGAGCCACATCGACACGGGAACTTCTGAAACAAATTTAGTAGGTCAGAATGCTCAACTTTTTGGATTTGTAGGCCACCAACTTCGAAGGGCCATGACTTGCTTCTTGCAAACTTGATTACATATTTTGAAACAAAAACGTTTGTACGGAATCCTTGGCTCATAACTTGTCTCATAATCGAGCTCTCCAGCTAAAACCACTATCGATCCGTACCTTATTCGCCCACCACGCCTCCCCATAGTCAATCGTCAACTCTTCGCCCTTCTTGATCAGTTTGTCCGTGTAGAAGCACATATGGATCAGTTCCATCTCATCGTAGTCCCAACTGACATTGGCGACCTGAAAAAAAGAGTTTGCATTTGAACTTCATAGATCCCAAAACCAACTTTCACATTTGGAGAGCAACTGTGATTGATGAATCGTGTGTAGTTTCCTGAATATTTCGCATCAATGGTGAGTGTTTCGGATCCCTGAAAACCGGAAATTTTTTGAACATCGAGACTCGAAGTTCGCTACCACTCGAGTCTCGAAAAGAAATGTGGAGTCGTGTCTCTCGGTGGCCTCCTCATCGTCTATCAGCTCTCCAGCATACTCTCCGATGTAAGTTCCGAACGGAATGTCCACCGAAGCGCGGACTCCCCAACCACACCATGGATCACGGGCGAAGATCTGGAAGAAAGAATCGCATATTTTAAGCCTTATTCGAAGAACTATGATTGTTACAGATTCAGTGGCCAAGAAATTCAATTTTCTGTGTCTTGAGTTTTTTGTGGTTTCAATGTATTTGCGCTCTGAGCAAAGTTATGATCACTCGAAACTGGGGAGACTAGAAATCCAAGTTTGAGGATTCTAAGCCATCGAATATCCACAAAAAATATCAGGAAACGCTATACAAAAAATCTCACCTCCACCGGATACATCGCTCCCTTCTGAGCCACTCGATTACCACACCATAGAGCACATTCGCAATTCTCATTGCACTCTCTTACAGTATCCCACATCAGCCGCTCCATGTCGGCCACGGTACCCTTCGGACCGTAAACTCCCGAAGAGCACTCGCAGAGAGCGGTGCATTGTCCCGCGCAGCGACAGACCTGAAATTAATAGTAAGTTTCAGATTTTTTGTTTCGTGACTCACAAAAGTGGGCGTAGCACTTCTCGAGGCGAGATTTCCGGAGAAGTCGATGATTCGGGAGGTGTACTTGAAGGTGTCGAATACAAGAGTGTCCATCGAGAATCGTGGATTTGAGAATACGGGGACAGTGAAGCGTTCGCAGCCTTGAGAGATGTCTCTGAAATGAAGCAGGTGCGCTCTTGAGATTCTGAGGATTCTGAAAGATCGTAGATTCAAGACTTTGAACTTAGAACTCCAAGATCCAAACACAAGATTTTAAGAGTCTCAATATGACCCATGGATCGCCTGGAATTCAGCCATTCAAGTATTGAGGGTCCCAAAACGGCCTAGTTTTTGTCTTACGATTCCTAGGCCACGAATTTCAAAACTTACTCATAAAGAAGCACGGCCTGCTTGCTCATCTCGACGTACCATTCTTTTCCTACTCGACTTGGCTGAAACTTTGGAAAATTTTTGAAACTTTTTCCGAAAAAATTCCCACCATTCTTCGAACCTAGTAATTTCGAATTCCAAATCGAATTAAAGCCCGAATCCTGCAAAAGAACCCATTCTTTTGTTCCATTTTCTTTTTGTTTACAAAGTGTTAAAAAAGAACGAAAAAGAAAATGGAGAATCGAAAAACAATCAGAGACACAATGAGTGAGAATCGAATTGGTAACTCGATTTTCGGCGAGGATTTCGGAAAACGAAAGATCCAATGAAATTTGAAAAAAAAAGACGACATATAGTAGTAGAAAGGCCTTCTGAATTCTTCACGTCTTCTCAGTTAGTACTAGTTGTAGACAACCCATGAAAAGTCAAGGAAGAGACATGGGTAATTTGATACCATCCACGGACGGGGCAGCTCTAACATCTTTGAAAATAAGCAAGACAAAAATGGAAATTTGAGGAAAAAATAGAGAAGTGCTTATATGCAGAAGAAGAAAAGGACAGATTGGTTTTGAGGAGTAGACTCAATGAGCCGGAATATGATGAAACAAGTGGATGGGGTCCTATATCTGGGCAGTGACGTAGGCCTGCGGGAAAAGGGGCGGAGTTTAGGGAGGATGGGAGGTCAGATTTTCTGATAGAAGATTCGAATTGGAATTTCCAAGATTTCTTCGTGGTTGATCCAGGCGGATACTCTCAACTATTGAATTAGGAATTTTCAAGAGTTTTTCAGTTATTGGTAACTTTTCAGAATCTTTCAGAATCCTTCAGGATGTCACAGAATCGTCGAGCGTTCTGCATGATCTTTTAGAAACCATCGGAACACTTCAGAAACCGAGTGAACTCTCGGAATCTACAAAACTCTTTCAGAATACTTCTGATTAGAAAAAACACCAAAATCTTTGAATCGAGGGACCTCGAATCTAGAATCCTGTAAACTTCAACATCACTATTGGAAACTTTTCCCAATGCGTAGTCTTCAGAATCTTAAACTCCAAAACCGAATACTACAAATTTTTTGAAGTTTCGGAACAATGAAACTTGTCTTAGAATCCATCCAAACTGAAAATTTTTAAACTTTGGAAAAAAATCCGAGAATCTCAAGGACTCAGAAACTGATAGACTCCAGAATACTTCCGAATCTCTGGAATTCAAAAAAAAAATCTTAATAGAACGGGGGAATTTTTCAGAATCCTCGAGACATCTTTAAATCCCTCCAGAATTCTTCAGAACTTTTCAGAATCTTTCAGGGTCTTCTATAATCCATCAGAATTTCGAAAGTTCAAATCTCCAAATAGCAGTAGCTCTAGATTGTCCGGGAGTCTGAATCTTCCGAATGAAAATCCAAATGTGGAGAATAGCATCACTCTCGGACAACAAGAAACACAGGAAATCAGGACCCGGAAATTGAAAAATTTCCATACTCTATACGACTCATTCAATTGAATTTATTTTTGGCTCCGTTGGGTCTTCTGAATATTTCATGAAGACCCGAAATCTGTAGACTTGAGATTCTCAGCAGCAGCTATGAAAATATGAAATTCGCCGACCTCAATAGGAAAAGATAAGTGGACTGGGAAGAAAGTAGGGGAGGGAGTCTGAGTAGAGCATTTTTATGAATGGAAAAAGGAAGTAGGTGTGGCCAGGGAAGGGAAAGCGGTTGGGGGTAAACAAATTTGAAAACGAGATTTTTCAACTGATGGATTCTTATGGAGGAGATGAAAAATGAGAAATGAAATGATGGTTTGAGATTCCGGGAAATTATAAGAGGGGAGGGTGGTCCTTGAACCTTGTGAATCTTGAAATGAGATTCCTAAGGATTCCTTGGTTCCTTGGGTTGTTAAACTAAGGAAAACTGATTCAACTGAAAAAAGGGAGGTCTCATAGAATTTCAAGTGATCAGAAGTGTTGACTTTGATCTCCATTTAAGTCTTCGAAGAACGGATTCGGGAAGTTGAAGGTACATAAAAAAACCTTTCACTGGAAGAAGGTAAAAACTAAACTATCGATTCGGAAGTTACCCAGAAACGGAAACTTTCGAATGTTTCGAAGCAACTTCACAAACTCTCAAACTTCCCGGACTAGTTCCAGTTTTTTAGAATCGTCTGATGTAGCTTCATAGCCTCTAGAATCATCTAGAACAACTTCAGAACATTTTAGGGTTTCTAGACTAGTCTAGAGCATCAGTATAAGCATTAGAACCTTCAGAATCTTCAAAACCACTTTTCCAGAAACTTCTGACTTTTTCAAACTTCGTAATCTCTAGAACCTCGAATCTCCTTCGCTGTGACCAACAATGACAGAAAAAAAACCCAAGCAGAAATAAAAATCATGAAGAAAGGACCCTCTCGACAAAAATATGCAAATCTCCATGACATCACGTCTCCTTTGTGTAGCCCAAGACCTCCCTTCTTACGTCCATATTTTTGCCAATTATCCCATTTCCCGAAGACCTTCCTTTCTCCTCTCCGCCCCACGTTTCCTGCCCTCCTAAATAAAATAAATGGACCACATAGGGCAAGAGGAAAGATGCACATGCTCTGCTTTTTTGTCGAAAGAAAAAAAGAAGAAATTTGCTTCGAGAAAAGGACATAATATTTATGGATAAAAGAGGAGGGACCCCTTCTTTTCTCCAATAGAGCAATTTGAATGGATTGTGTTGAGGAGTGTGTGTGCTCCGAGAGAGCAGAATCCGTTGTGCACTTCCCCCTTCTGGATCCGTTTTCTGAAGAATCCTATTTTTTGACGAAAAGAAAAGAAGGGTCGTTAAAGAAGAATCAGTTATCTCGGAATCTTTGCGAGGGCTTCTTCCTCGAACTTTTTTGTATGTTGATGGAGTCGGGGAGTCACTTTTTGGTCACGAAAAGGGGCTAAAAATAGAAGAAAGAAGATTCCAAGTTTCGAGAAGAATCTGACCGTAAAACCGTAAGAATCAAGTGTTTGGGAACTCTGAAATTCTGAGTTGCACAGTATTTGAAGATCCTGAACATCAGGAATATAAGATTCTGATAGATCTCAAGATTCTAAGACTCGAGTTCAAGATTCCAAGATTCGAAATAGTGAGATTCAGAAGGGTCTACAATGGGATTCACAAATCTAACGTCGGCGTCCTTCTGGGGGAACTTTAAACAGACGCACATAAAAAAAGACGTTTCAAAACTGTGACGATTCGAAACTGAGAACTTTCAAAGTTGGGGCCATTCGAAACTGTGGCGAGTTAAAAGTTTCTCTGAATTCTTCTGGTGCAGTGATTTTGAAACGTGGCAGATTATGGCTAGACGTCCGAGTTTCAAAATGTCTCAGCTTGCAAACGACGCAGTTTCAAAACGTCCGAAGTTTAGAAATTTCCAAAGCCAGTCTCAAAACGTGACAGAATGGAAACGTTTTACTGTCGAAACGTCCTAGTTTCAGAAGGTTCTGGACAGTTTCGAAACTGAAACCTAAGTACGATCCGAAAATTGGATAGTACTAACGGGAAAATCCGAAAGTTTCCAGAATTTCACCACAGTAAAGTAGTGAAAGACTTGAATGAAAAGTAACGTCTTCTATCTATTAACTAAAACATGAAACTCTTCTATTCTTGTCCTGATGGTTTATTCAGCTATTTTGTCCGATGATTCTGATTCTCGCCTCTATTACTTTTAGATGATTTCGCGCCAAAAAATGGAAAAGGATTTCCTAGAAAAGTTTCTAATCCCTAATACATCCTTGTCAAATGTCAGAAAAAGAGATTTCTTGAAATTTCATATTTCCCTCTTTTTTTTTGTGACTAACATAAGTGGATAAATGGAAATGACAGGTTTCCACTTGGCATGATTTATTAGAAAACTGGGAGAAACTTGTCAAGTCAAGATTTCAAGTTTTCTAACAAGGTTTTGTCTGACTTTGTGCATGTTTTTCTTTTTTCTACCTTTAGTCGAAACTCCACTACCAATAGGTCAATTTGATCGAAAACTATGCAGATTGACTGGAAATATGATGAAGATGGAAGCCAGGATTTCAGGATTTTCATGCTGAAAGTTCAAGATACTGATTGTGAGATCTAGACAGTTCAAGAAACATGAAAATTTGGGAAACACAACCGAAAGAAAAAGTCAAAAAGGGGTGTCCCCGAAAAGAGATTAGTGACACATGGCACAGCGAAAACGAAACCGAGAAAGAGAAAAATGTGGGAAATGGAAAAACGAGTAGTAGAGAAGAAGGAGGGGCTTATATTTTCGATAGATGATGGCCGGCTCTTTTTGAATGTTCAACTTTCGGAAATAGATGTATCTCTTTTTCGTTTTTCAATTTTCCAGATCCGACTTTTATTTCTTGGGCGGTCTGAATGGACGAAAACAGAAGGGAAAAAATTCCTGGCCATGAAAATTAGCACGTTTCCTTTTCCCTCCTTTCTTGTCTCGTTAGTCCCATGTTGTTTGTTATTTGTAGGTTTTATGTTTTCGTATGTTTTCAGGAGAAGGAGGAAAACTTTTTTCTATTTGGATTTTAGATGTGAAGGGGATGACTGTGAATCCAGAAGACAGATATGTTTTTAATTGTAGTATTTATTTAGATGAAGTTTCCTTAGACTTATTACAAAAATATAATTAGTAGTAGTAGACTGTTCCTCCGATGAATTGTGGGGACTTTGATGGAGAATTGGATCCAGATGAAAAGGTAGTGAGATCTGGCTGGAATGCTGGTGGAACTGGGCAAGATGGAGCATAGTGAGTGGGGTAGTAGACGGTTCCTCCGATGAATTGTGGGGACGTCGAGGGAGAATTGAATCCAGACGAAAATCCAGACGATGTCGATGGTGAATTGACTTGGTATGATCCAGAAAACAGCATCGGGGACCACATACAATCGGCGTCACTGTCCTCCTGTGGCTGGTATGCTGGTGGGGCTGGGCAAAACGGAGCATTGTGAGAGGGGCAGTAGACTGGTGATTCGGTTGGTGGTGGAGACATCGATGGAGAAGTGGATCCAGAGTACGGCAGTGGGGATCCAACACAATCGGCATCGGTGTCCTCTTTCTGTTCATCCTCGATCTTCCGTGGCTTGTGAAGATCCTGGACGTGCATCATCAGTTTGGCCATCCGACGGGAGTGCTCATCCAGCTCGGCTTGCATTTCCTTGGTCCATCTGCCGTACCGGGGAAAGTACTTGAATTCGTAGGCGACCGAGGTAGAGGAAGTGGTGGCAGACGAGGAATTGGACATAGTGGAATATAGGGTAGGGTGAGGTTGAAAACCGATAAAGCGAGGACGAGTTCGATAGTGAACGAGGGGTAAGGAATAGGGGATCTGGAGGTCCTTATTAGCCAATTTGCAAGGAGATGGGTACAGACTCCGCCCCCTTGCACATAGAGTGTTGTCATAATGATGGGAGAGGGTTGTAAAAATTGATTGTTATGGCTATTGTACTCTTTGATATGGGAGGGGAGTCTTTGTATATGGTACTGTCTAGATCCGGTTATTGACTGGATTAGTGTTATTGGCTATGGGAACGTGGAGGGTTTTTTGTTGGAGATGGTAGCTAGGGATCTGAAATAAGGAGAAACAAAGAGTTTCGAAAATTTAAAAATAATGAAGTTAGATTCGGCATGTGCTTCGTGGTAAGCGGAGTTTACAAACTGGCGTATCCAATTATCACTGATGGATCTTTCGATTATTGTAGCTCTGGTCTCCACGAGGTCCGTCTATTGTGATGTTCCTCAAAACTAACCTCCTCGTCAGATATGAGTCATTTCTGGAACAGATCGCTCAGTTTTGGTTTATCAGTAGGAAAATCCTTTTCTTCGTTTTGGGAGCCCGACGTCAGAGGAATTGGCAGAGATCACAAAAAATTGAAACACAGAGGATTACTTTATCATTATTTATTGAGAAAAATTAGTTAATATGGACAAGAATAAGTAGCCATTAGCAAATCTATCGGGTATATTTGTAGGCATATTGTGCTGCAGCGGAATGGTAGTAGACTGTTCCTCCGATGAATTGTGGGGACGTCGACGGAGAATCAAATCCAGATGAAGATGTAGTGAATTCTGGCTGGAATGCTGGTGGGGCTGGGCAGGATGGGGCATAGTGAGAGGGGTAGTAGACGGTTCCTCCAATCAGTTGTGGTGACGTTGACGGAGAATCGGATTCAGACGAAGACCAAGAAGATGTCGATGGATAGGATTCATGGAATGAGAATCCAGGAGACGTCGATGGAGAGGTTTCTTGTGGTGAGAATCCAGGAGACGTCGATGGCGAATTGACTCGAGATGATCCGGTAGACAGCATCGGGGATCCCATACAGTCGGCATCGGTGTCCTCCTTTTGTTCGTCCTCGATCTTCCGTGGCTTGTGGAGATCCTGGACGTGCATCATCAGCTTGGCCATACGACGGGAGTGCTCATCCAACTCGGCTTGCATTTCCTTGGTCCATCTGCCGTACCGGGGGAAGTACTTGAATTCGTAGGCAACAGAGGTAGAGGACGCAGTGGTAGACGATGAATTGGACATAGTGGAATATAGGGAGAGGGGTTTTGGGTTGAAAACTGATAAAATGAGGACGAGTTTGATAGTCAACGGGGACTGAAGGATATTGGATCCGGAGGTCCTTACTAGCCAATTTGCAGGGTGATGGGTACAGACTCCGCCCCCTTGCACATTGAGTGTTGTCATGATGATGAGAGAGGGTTGTAAAACTTGACAGTGATGACTATTGTGCTCTTTGATATGTAAAGAGACACTGGGTATAAGGGTCTGTTTAGATCCGATAAGCAGTATAATTAGTGTGACTGGATTTGTGAATGTGAAGGATTTTTGGAGGAAGAAGGTAGTGAGAGTTGGTTTTCTATGTGATTAAGAGATCGAGCTATGATCATTACTAATTTCATTTTGAGGCTTGAACTCGAGCATGTTCGCCTAGGCTTGTATTGAGTGAGAGAGAGGATACAAACAGATTGGTTCATTCTTATGTCAAGAATAGTTATTTCATTCAAAACTTTGTACAATTTCTTCCGACGAAGATCAGCTAATGATGAGATATCACTACCGACGGTTTCATTGACAACACTGCTATCCCGACGCGGACTTCTTTTCTGAAAGTGTTGACTGTTTTAAGAAGCTGAAGCAAAGTTAACTTTTTCACTCTTCCCAAAACTCACTTCTTCCTGCGAATCAATGAGAGCACAAACTTTCGATACGGTGGAAATGTTAAGACCAGCACGGACACATTGAACGAGGAGTGCAACGAAGCAACGACGACAAGATATTCGACGATCACTGAAAACCATAGCAGATTTTACAACTGCGCTCCATCGCACTCATACTCACACTGTGCCCCATCGATTCCTATCAGAACCACGAACACATAGAATATGGGCGGCACGAAACAAACTGACGACGTGGCGAATTGAGCCAATAGACTCCAGATGGCGATTCGATGTCTTTGATAGTTTGAAGCGGAGATTTGGGTTTTCAAAAGATTGAGCATCCGGAAAATGTTAAAAATTATTAGACAGAGAATGAAGAAGGTGAAGATTCCCATGGATACAGCGGACAAGACTACTGCAAAAAAGTAGTCATCGGCGATGTAGATGGAGAAGTTTGGAAGGGTTTTTAAGGATTCCAGGTATTGCGGAAAGGTCTAAAGAAGTTCTTGTTTGGTTCTTCCTTTTAACTTCTCACCTTCGCAACATAGTCAAACTTTTTGTCCTCGGCTACTGTAGTTTTCGCGAAGCAAACAAGCACTCCACTAAGGGCACTTGCGAAGAAGATGAATAGACCCCAAACAAACCATCTGGGTAGTATGTATTTTCTCAGTGTCGTTGCCACAGTTTGGTGTTTTTTGATGAAACAAAAAACGATACTCTCGACTTGATAGATGACGAGCGCGACGGAGGCGAGCTGAAAATGCAACTTTGCTCTATTGATGAATTTCAGAAGTTCGCCTCACCATACACGTATACATGGTTCCTCCAAAGTATGTCAAGACTCCCATCATGAATCCGGAGACTAATGGGTAGAGGGGGACTGGTTGGAATAGAAAAGTTAGATGGATATCGAATAAGCAGCACACAATCTGAAATGCCGGTACTTCTGGGAGTCAAGTTGGCAAACGCGCTCTATTTGGAAGATTACAGCGAAAATGGTGTTAGCAAACTTGTTCGAGCAACGACACTCGAATTCGCGCTTAGAACTTCAACGAGGTCATACAATGTTTTGACTCAGTGGCCTGGCGCCAGAGAAATGTAATCGCGCTCCTTCGATCCGCCCCTTCCGCCTTCAAATTTTCAACTTTTTCTCGCCCTGGACGAAATTTTTTTCAGTTTTTTCGACACAAAAGAGATCGTCTCAAAGGAGCGCGCTTGCATTCTTCTAAATCCAGTTCCCTGTGAAAGCATGCCAGGATTCCAAGAAGCTTACTGCGGCATGTGCGTTGTTTTCTTCAAACGCACCTGAAAATTCAGCAGGTAAAACCGGAAGTTGTCGATTTTACTGCTCTCGAACAATATCAGGTAAATTGAAAATGCATCGAATAGAAGCGAAATCGCACCGATAATGTGATAACAATTCAAGAGCCAATAGGGAATCGAGAAATCGATTTCGGTCATTTATTAAGGTAACAAAGAAGGAAAGATACAATCAAAAAGTGTGAGGGAGGAAAATGAAGCAGGTGAAATTTCGTTCGATTTGGTTTTGTTCTGTGTCACGGCGCATTTCTCCGCCTTGGCTTTCTCTCTATAGAAGAGCGCTACCGGGGAAATTCGAGGCTCTTGTTTTATCATTAACTCTTTGTTTATTGTTTAAATGTTTTCTTCCGTTCTCCTTCCGAGACGGAGGAGTACAATAAAGTTATTCGAGTTAAACTGTGAAACCTAACATTACTCGAAATCGGCTACCCAGAAGTGAGACTCCTTCACCTATCCCCAGGACTTTCCAGCCAGTTGATCACAAACACTTTTGACTATCGGAACCGGCCATACCCTATGACCTTTGGAAGCACCTGGACTCGATGCAAATATATTCCAAGTTAATCGGGTCAGGTTCTAGTGATTCATGAAATAATCCAGGTGATTGAGGGTTTAAAAAAGCACATGGCGTCATTGATAGATCAAGATAAATGTCTCCAAGCTCCGCCCCTTGCAAGACTGGAACGACTATTAAGCGGAATAGGTTCAGCAACATCAAAAGTGTGTGGTGTTGCTGCACTTTTTTCAGCCAAGTTTGAATTTTAAATGGTTCATGTTCAGCAACAAGAGATTAACTATGAGTAATCAATATCGACGACGGTCTCAGGGATAACACTGAAATTCCAACCCGAGACTTTGTCGCACTGAAATTTATGAGTTTAATTGTTTTTTTTGTCCATAAGCCACTCACTCTTTTTTCTTTAAAACCAACGAGACCACAAATTTTCGATAGGGTGGAAAAGTGAGAATCAACACGGTGACATTTAGCGAGGAGTGCAAGCACGCAATGACCAAGAGAAACTCCACAATTACTGTAATGAAATCTACGTTTTTTCGAAGGAAGATTCGATAGCTCACTTTGCGCTCCATCGATGCCTATTAGCACCACGAAAACGAAAAATATGGGCGGTACGACGCAAACCGATGATGTGGCGAACTGAGCCAGGAGACTCCAGATGGCAGCTCGATGCTTCTGATAGTTTGAAGTGGAGATTTGAGTTTTCAGAATGGCCAACATTCGGAAAATGTTGGCTAGAATTAGGCACAGTATGAGAAAGGAGACTATCCCGCAGGTGACGGCGAACAATACGGTAGCCACGAAAAATGCGTCGGGATTGTAGATGGAGAAGTTGGGAAGGGACTCGAAGCCGGCGAGGAATTCGGGGTAGTTCTGAAATGTTGGAGTTTTATCTTTTGTTTCATCTGAGAACCACTCTGGACATCCTGGAAATTCTGGAGGTCTAGTAGAAGATGAGAGATCCATTTTACAGAGATCTAGAAAAGCTTTATTTTTTCGAAGTTATCAGTTCGAGCACTTAAGAATACTCTGGAAATGAGGATGTTCGAAAATCTAAGAAACTTGGAGGCTGAAAATATCAGAAGATCGAAGGATAGCAAGGATTTCAGAACCCGCAATCAAGAAGATTCGGACTTTTAGTCTCGCCAACCGATCTTACTTTCTTCAGAATTTTCAGAACTTTTTTTGGTAAGATCTCCCCTCTCAAAAACTACCAGTTTCGCTCATCTCACAAACCTTTCTCACATACTCCCACTGATCCTTCTGATCCATACAAGTCTGTGCGTACATCCCGACAACCATGCAAATATCGAAGGCGAAGAAAAAGAATAGACCCCAAACTAGCCACCCGGGCATTATGTACTTTTTCAGAGTAGTCGCGATTGCCTGATGCTTGCGAACGAAACAAAATATCATACTCTCGATTTGATAGATTAAACAGGCGATCACAATGTTCATACAGTGATGGGTGGTTGCTCCGAATTGAGCCAGAAAACCGAGAATGTATCCAGAAACTAATGGATATAAGGGAACTGGTTGCATGAGAAAAGTCAAGTGAATATCGGTTATACAACAGGCTAGCTGAAAACATGACTTGATTTATGACCGAAAAAAGTAATTCACCTGAAAATTCAACAAAAAATATCGAAAGTTGTCAATTTTCGAGCTTTTAAACAAGACTAAATAAATCGAGAACCCGTCGAACAGCCAGGAAATGATACCGATGACGTGATAATAGGTGATCAACCAGTAGGGAATCGAGAAATCGATGTCATACATTTCATTTCAACTAAGAGGGAAAAAGTGTAATTTTAGTCAGAAAAAGAAGAAGAATGAGAAGGACAGGTGAAAGTTTTGGTTTGGTTCTGGCTAAAAGTTTGGCGATGATGTTTGAGGTTTCATGAGACCGATCAGTCTGATCATGTGGGGTCGATGGAAAATTCAGGAAAGATTTCAATCCAGGTTCAGGCTTTATTTCCTTCTCTTATCACTGTCAATACATTTATTATTCATACAAGTTTCATTTGACACGTGGCTACAGCTATTCGACGTCTACTTCCCGCGAACCACACCTCTGAAAAGATAATAGTGTTACTGGATACTCTCTTATTAATCCACTTACAAGAACTTCGGTCTCCTCTCTTTCGCAACAAACGAGATCGGCTCGAATAGCTTAGAAAGAGTCCACGGCTTCGCACACCCGATTCCCATCCGCCAAATGTAGTAGAACTGATCCTTTTGATCCTGGAAATCGAACGAAGATACTGAATTCAATGCTCTGAATACTAACCCATCTGACTTCGTATGCCCACTCGTATTCCATTTCCTCGGTTGAGGACCCATCCGCCGGCACTCCAATCGTATCGAAACGGAAGATCATGAGATCCGGTGCTGGCGATCTCACTTCTACTTCTTCGATGTGATACTTCTGGAATTCAAGTATTGTAGAGAATGTAGTTAAACATAAATCTTGAGATACCGTGAACTTGATTCCATGGGTATTGGTTTTGTCCTTGATGAACAGGTCGGCTTGCTCTGAAACATTGGAACTTACCATCAGAATACTTTTGAACACTTACTAATTGTCGAGATCTCTCCTTTCTTGCAATCCGTGATCTCGACTTTTCCATGTTTCGAGAACGTTCGAATGAATTGTGGGGTGAATGACCATTGGGTGTCGTTAAGATATCCAAGTTCTTGAATGAACTTTCCAGCGACAACATCCTTAATGTTCTTGAGAGACTCGTCTTTGTAATTGATAGAAGCTGTACACAAGACATTGATCGTTTCCAAGAGCCAGACGCCATCTATCTGAAAATAGTTCAAATGTGAGAAACCTCATCCTCTATGCAGTACCTTCTTGCCAGTGAACTTAAAGTTCCAGTCATGCTCCGGCTCCTCCGGATTCAGTCCCATCTGAAGTCTCATTGTGACCCTGGCGGAAATCGATTCGGAAGTCAACTCGAGAATTTGAACAATGTAGTTGGAGTCACTCATTTCTTTCTGATGCCACATGATGTCAAACTTTTGATACCAGACCATGAATTCATAAATGCTGTACGGAACCATATCAGTGACTCCTTCCTGGCAAACGGAAATTTGAAGAACAGAGGAGTTGAGTCCCGACATCCACTTATACGGCAGATAGTTCGGATTCTCCCAGAGCTCCTTGAATCTAGTTGGAGTGAACAGTTCGAAGAAGAGCTTTGTGGTAGGAGCAGTCTTCAGTCCCTCCAATTCCTCTGCTACAATATCCTTGACACCTTCTCCCAAATCCATATTAGCCTGTCCATCGTTCACACACGAGCCACCTTGTTTGAGGTAGATCAACGAGAAGTTGTATTGGGAAGTGAACTGAAAAAAAGAAACCCTTTCAAGTTTCATGTTGAAACCTACCGTCAGTTTCATTTTGAACTCATACTCAATGAGAACTTTCAGATCGTTGTTGTCACGAGTCAGAAACTTCGCCTTCGCGTGAATGGATCTTCGGTTACTGTCAAGGAGTTCGTAGCTGATGTTGGTAGCGTGGATATTGTATTGGGTCGAAGAGTGTTCAACAAACTTCAGGTACTGATCTGAAATTAGGGACTCTCAATCGTTCAATTACGTACGGACTCACATGGATTGAGTTGTTTCCCGTCTTCACAGATTTCCGCAAAAAAATCTGGGTCGATAACGGTTCTGAGATAGCTCATCGCTTCTGGAAATGATATGAAGTCTCTGCTGTCCGTTGATAAGATCAGATATTGGACCATCATCCAGGTTGCGCTCTTTCTTCTCTCGTTCACCACATCGTCTTTTGTTAAATCCCAATATCTGAACTCATCCTCAAATGGCAGGTTCGTAAAACTGGGAGTACGGTATTCTGAACTTTCAGATGTTTATGGTTCTTTTTCTAGAATTCGAGAACTAACCGAGATCCGGAGTGTAGTCTTCGAAACCAGGAACGTCCTTCTTGTCCTTCAAAATGCTTGGGAAGTAGCGCTTTCCGATATTCTTCAGAATTTGGTGAGTTTTTAGAATCTTCGGGTTCTCAACGTTTCGGATTCCCAGACCCTTGTGATGGTCTTCAACTTTAAAAGCATCGATGGAGAATACAAGGAGCAGCAGGGGAGCCACTCGGATGAACATTGTTAAAGTTCAAACTGATCGATTATCGATCGATTTCTAGACTGGACTAGGAGGGGAATAAATCTGGAACATCACGTAAAGAGGTTACGGGGTTGTATCACGGACATACTATTGAGGTTGGCATTCTATTTTTAAGTGGAACAACTCCCCACTATCCGTCGTGTTATTTACGGAGAAATTTATAGAATTAGCAGATGACACCTTGTTTCAGTCAATTACGGTCGGCAAATCAACAAAACCCGGACAACTATCGATATTTTGAAGAGGAATTTGCATTCTTTGGCATCATCTCACTTCAGTAAAGCTTGTTCGGTCTGTCAGTAAGACAATACTTGGGCATAATCCCCACCCTGAATGTGGGATCTCACGGTTGAGATAACAAGTCCAGAGATTCAACACCCTTAAACAAAGATGGTGGATAAAAATCAATACATTTATTAGACATTCAAGTTTCATTGGCTACGTGGCCGCAACATTTCGACTTCCTTCTACAATCCATTGACCAGTTTTCTGAAAAAATTCAAAATCCAATTAGATTTTCTTGTCCTGTTACACTCACAAATACTTTGGTCTCTGTTCCCTCGAAACAAACGAAATTGGCTCGAATAGTTTGGCGAGAGTCCACGGTTTGGCACATCCGATTCCAAAGCGCCTAATGTAGTAGAATTGATCCCTTTGATCCTAGAAATCGGACAAAAGTACTTCTTGTTATTCTAGATACTAACCCATTTGACTTCATATGACCACTCGTATTCCTTTTCCTCCGTTGAGGACCCATCCGCCGGCACTCCAATCGTATCGAAACGGAAAATCATGAGATCCAGAGCAGGAAAGGTCACATCCACTTTCTCTATGTGATACTTCTGGAATTCAAGAATTGCAGAGAAAATAGTTATGGATATTGGAATACCGTAAACTTGATTCCATGCGTATTGGTTTTGTCCTTGATGAACAAGTCGGCTTGCTCTGAAATTTGAACTTACCTTTAGTTTACTTTTGAACACTTACTAATTGTCGAGATCTCTCCTTTCTTACAATCCGTGATCTCGACTTTTCCATGTTTCGAGAACGTTCGGATGAATTGTGGGGTGAATGACCATTGGGTGTCGTTAAGATAGCCAAGTTCTTGAATGAACTTTCCAGCGACAACATCCTTGATATTCTTAAGAGACTCGTCTTTGTAATTGATAGAAGCTGTACACAAGACATTGATCGTTTCCAAGAGCCAGACTCCATCTATCTGAAAACAGTTGAAATGGAAGAAATCTCAACATCTATAGAATACCTTCTTGCCAGTGAACTTAAAGTTCCAGTCGTGCTCCGGCTCCTCGGGATTTAGTCCCATCTGAAGTCTCATCGTTACTCTGGCGGAAATCGATTCGGAAGTCAACTCGAGAATTTGAACCATGTAATTGGAATCACTCATTTCTTTCTGATGCCACATGATGTCAAACTTTTGATACCAGACCATGAATTCGTAAATACTATACGGAACCATATCAGTGACTCCTTCTCGGCAAACGGAGATTTTAAGAACAGAGGAGTTGAGTCCAGACATCCACTTGTATGGCAGATAGTTTGGATTCTCCCAAAGCTCCTTGAATCTTGATGGAGTGAACAATTCGAAGAAGAGTTTCACGGTAGGAGCAGTCTTTAGTCCTTCCAATTCCTCTGCTACAATATCCTTGACAGCCTCTCCCAAGTCCATATTAGCCTGTCCATCGTTCACACAAGATCCACCCTGTTTGAGGTAGATCAACGAGAAGTTGTATTGAGAACTGAACTGAAAAATGAACCCCTTTGCTCTTGTCTCTTATCTTGTAACTTACCGTGAGTTTCATTTTGAACTCATATTCAATGAGAACTTTCAGATCGTTGTTGTCACGAGTCAAGACCTTCGCCTTGGCATGGATCGATCTTCTGTTACTGTCGAGGAGCTCGTAGCTGATGTTCGTAGCGTGGTTATTGTATTGAGTTGAAGAGTGTTCCACAAACTTCAGGAACTGGTCTGAAATAAGGTACCCTAAATCGTTCTATTATGTATGGACTCACATGGATTGAGTTGCTTCCCGTCTTCACAGATCTCCGCAAAAAATTCTGGGTCGACAATCGTCCGGAGATAGTTCATCGCTTCTGAAAATGATGTATAGTCCTTGCTATCCGTCGATGAAATCAGATATTGGATCATCATCCAGGTTGCGCTCTTTCTATTCTCGTTCACCACATCGTCATTAGTCAGATCCCAATATCTGAACTCATCCTCAAATGGCATGTTCGTAAAGCTTGGAGTACGGTATTCTGAAATTTTCGACTGCGGCTTTTTCTGGATAGTTCGGAAGCTAACCAAGACTTGGTGTGTAGTCTTCAAAACCAGGAACGTCCTTCTTGTCTTTCAAAACGCTTGGAAAGTAGCGCTTTCCGATATTCTTCAGAACTTGGTGAATCTTCGGGCTCTCGATGCTTCGGATTCCAGGACGCTCGTGATGGTCTTCAACTTTGAATGCATCGATGGAGAAGACAAGGAGCAGCGGGAGAGCCACTCGGATGAACATTGTGAAAGTTCAAACTGATCGATCATCGATCGACCTTCAGACTGGACTATGAGAGGAGAAAATGTGGAGCATCACGTGAAGGGGTTACGGGGTTAGGTCACGAACATAATATTAAGGTTGACATTCTAAAAACCTTTTTAGTGAGGTCACGTATTAAATCGAACTTTCATTGCAGACCTCGAGAGAAAGTTCGGACACCGTGTGACATCTGAATGCACCGAAAAAAACTTTTCAAATTCTTGAATTCAGTTCTGAATCGATATTCGCAAAGAGTCAATATGGGGCTTCAGGTAAGAACGGATCCAAATGAGCCAGGAGAAGACTGGAATTTCAAATTTATTGACCTAAACATGATGTTTGCCTAGATATGCCGAATGATGTGAAGATCATGAATTAACAAAAAAAATCATTTCAACGCATTTATTAAACAAGAATCGTTGAAGGTACACTTGTTTTTTTCATCTCCTGAAGCCGACGACATCGGCGAACCTATTTTCCATATCTCAAATCAACTCTTGGCAATCTGAAAACCACAATCCTGAAAAATTGTTCAAAATCATGACAGCCTCACGTAAACGGACGAGGCTTTCGTATGAACGAAATCGGTTCAAACAGCTTAGCAATCGTATACGGTTCGGCACATCCAATTCCCATTCGCCAAATGTAGTAGAATTGATCTTTTTGGTCCTGGAAATCAATGATCAATTCTTGTGAATGAGCCAAGTAAACGAACCCATTTGACATCGAAAGCCCATTGATATTCTTTCTCCTCCTGCGAACTAGAATCAGCGACTACTCCGACGGTGTCGAAGCGGAAAATGTGAGTGTCAGGGGCTGGAGATGGAACCTCTTGCTTCAGTGTTGAATACTTCTACAAACTTTTTCGTTTTCATTCCTGAACATGCTTGCTCACCGTAAACTTGATTCCATGAAAGTTGGTCTTGTCTTTGTTGAACAAGTCGGCTTGCTCTGAAAACAGTGTCAGACACAAAACTTTCCACTGAAAACCCACTTATAGAAGTCACTTCTCCCTTCCGACACTCGGTCACTTCCACGTGGCTTCCAGTTTTCGTGAACATTTTGATGAGCTCTGGGGTGTAAGAGTATTGCGTGTCGTTCAGATTGCCAAGTTCTTGAATGAAAGTTCCAGCTATAAGATCTCGAACATTCTTCAGAGACTGCTCTTTGTACTTAATACTGGCAGTGCACAAAATAGTGACTGTGTCGAGAATCCAGACACCGTCCATCTAAAAGCGGTTGAAATCATAAAACCTGCATATCTATTCACCTTCTTTCCGGTGAACTTGAAATTCCAGTCTTCTTCTGGTTCTTCCGGTTCCAGTCCCATCTGAAGTCTCATCGAAAGTCTGGCGGAAATCGATTCGGAAGTCAACTCGAGAATTTGAACTATGTAATTGGAGTCACTCATGGACTTCTGATGCCACATCATGTTAAACTTTTCGTACCAAATCACAAATTCGGGAATGGTGTACATGACATTATCTAGGACGCCTTCATGGCATACGGAAATTTGAACAACTGAAGAACGGAGTACTGCCAACAAATAAATCGGTAGAAAGTTTGGATCCTCCTTGAGCTCCTTGAATCTAGTTGGAGTGAACAACTCGAAGAAGAGTTTCATCGTTGGAGCAGTCTTCAATCCCTCCAATTCCTCAGCAACAATATCCTTGACACCTTCTCCCAAATCCATATTAGCTTGTCCATCGTTCACACATGAACCACCCTGCTTGAGGTAGATCAACGAGAAGTTGTATTGGGAAGTGAACTGAAAAATGAAACCCTTTGTGCTTGTTTCTTATCTTGTATCCTACCGTAAGTTTCATTTTGAACTCATACTCAATGAGAACCTTCAGATCGCTGTTGTCGCGTGTCAGGAACTTCGCCTTCGCATGAATGGATCTTCTGTTACTCTCAAGTAGCTCGTATTTGATGTTGGTGGCATTGATTGTATAATGAGTTGAAGAGTGTTCAACAAACTTCAGGTACTGATCTGAAATTAGGGACTCTCAATCGTTCAATTACGTACGGACTCACATGGATTGAGTTGTTTCCCGTCTTCACAGATTTCCGCAAAAAAATCTGGGTCGATAACGGTTCTGAGATAGCTCATCGCTTCTGGAAATGATATGAAGTCTCTACTGTCCGTTGATAAAATCAGATATTGGACCATCATCCAGGTTGCGCTCTTTCTTCTCTCGTTCACCACATCGTCCTTAGTCAAATCCCAGGTTCTGAACTCGTTGTCCAGTGGCAAATTGGACCAACTCGGGTTACGGTACTCTAGAAGAACAAATATTCATCACTCCACTTTATGACAACTAACCAAGATCCGGAGTGTAGTCTTCAAAACCGGGAACATCTTTCCTGTCCTTTAAAATGTTTGGGAAGTACCGTTTCCCGATACTCTTCAGAATCTGGTGAGTTTTGAGAACCTTTGGATTCTCGACGTTCCGAATTCCAAGACTCTCGTGATGGTCTTCAACTTTGAATGCATCAATGGAGAAGACAAGGAGCAGCAGGGGAGCCACTAGGATGAACATTGTGAAAGTTCAAACTGATCGATTATCGATCGACTTTCAGGCTGGACTAGGAGGGGAATGGATGTGGAACATCACGTGAAGAGGTTACAAGATTGGGAAACCTATTACAAAGATGGGAACGAGATTCAAGAAGACTCCAAGTGCGAGTGCTGAAGACAGAAAAGCGGAACTTGGCTAAACTACTGACGATTTGCACTTTTGTTTAGAACCCGGATCAAAGAAAAAACAAATTCCGAAGTCAAAACATTTATTATTCATACAAGTTTCATTTGACACGTGGCTATGGTACCTCGACTTCTATTTTCCTCGAATCACTCCTCTGCAAAATTCTAAATGCTCTTCGATGTTCTCTTCCGTCACTTACAGATTCTTTGGTCTTCTTTCCTTCGAAGAGAATGAAATTGGTTCGAATATTTTCTCAATCGTCAGCGGTTTCGCACACCCGATTCCCATTCGATAAATGTAGTAAAACTGATCCTTTTGGTCCTGGAAATCAAAGATAAATTTTTGTGAATGTGCCAAATGAGCCAACCCATTTGACATCGAACGCCCACTGGTATTCCTGCTCTTCCTGCGAACTAGAATCCGCTGGAATTCCGAGGGTGTCAAAGCGGAAAACGTCAGTGTCAGGCGCGAGGAATGGAACGTCGTCTTTCAGGGCCGAGTACTTCTAAAAGTTGATTGATGAACTAGTCAAAGTAGTTTAGACTCGTCGTAAACTTGACGACATGCAAATTGGTCTTGTCTTTGTTGAACAGGTCGGCTTGCTCTGAAAATAGTTTCGAATCAAAATTTTGAATCATTCTCCACTTACCAACTGTAGCCACTTTTCCCTTCTTACACTCGGTCAGTTCCACATGGCTTCCAGTTTTCGTGAACATTTTGATGAGCTCTGGGGTGAACGACCATTGAGTATCATTGAGATAGCCAAGCTCTTGAACAAAAGTTCGAGCAACAACAGCCCGAATATTCTTGAGAGACTTTTCCTTGTACTTGATTGTGGGAATGCACATTACACTGATTGTTTCGAGAACCCAGACGCCGTCCATCTGAAAGCGGTTGAAATCATAAAACATGTACATCTACTCACCTTCTTTCCGGTGAACTTGAAATTCCAATCTTCTTCTGGTTCATTGGGATCCGTTCCCATCTGGAGTCGCATTGTGACTCTGGCGGAAATCGATTCGGATGTCAACTCGAGAATTTGAACAATGTAGTTGGAGTCGCTCACGGATTTCTGATGCCACATGATGCCAAACTTCTCATACCATACCATAAATTCATAAATGCTGTATTTGACATTTTCCACGACTCCTTCCTGGCAGATGGAAATTTGAACAACAGAGGAGTTGAGTCCAGACATCCACTTATAGGGTAGATAGTTCGGATTATCCTGAATCTCTTTGAATCTAGTTGGAGTGAACAGTTCGAAGAAGAGATTTGCCGTTGGAGCAGTTTTGAGTCCTTCCAACTCTTCAGCAACAATGTCTTTGACTCCCTCTCCCAAATCCATATTAGCGATTCCTTGGTTCCCACAAGAGCCACCCTGTTTGAGGTAGATCAGTGAGTAGTACCATTCGGAGCTGAACTGAAAAAAATGGTCCTGAGTTTTGCAGTTTTCATCTCTTTATACCTACCGTCAGTTTCATTCTGAACTCGAATTCAATTTGAACTTTCAGGTCGTTAGTATCCAGTGTCACGAACTTCGTCTTCACATGGATTGATGTTCTGTTACTCTCCACAAGCTCGTAATTGATGTTGTTTGCGTTGGGTTTGTATTGGGTCGCGGAGTGTGCCACGAACTTCATATATTGATCTAAAAATTGAGAGATTAGGAGAGCTCAAGATATGGCTGAGCTCACATGGATTCAATTTCTTCCCGTCTTCACAGATTTCCGCAACGAAATCCTCATCGAGAACCGTCCTCAAATCATTCATCGCCGCTCCGAAACCGTATCCAGCGAGATTCTCACGAGACGTCGATAGAACCAGAGATTGGACCACCATGTTAGCTGCATTCTTGATTTTCAGGTTCACCACTCCATCTGGAGTCGACTCCCATGTTTTGGTTAATTCGGCGAGTTCGAGATCCGACCAGTCTGGATACATCGCCATACTCTTTTGGTTGAGTTGGAAGTACCGTTTTCCGACGTTCTTCAGAATCTGGTGAGTTTTCATGGTCTCCGGATTCTCGACGCTTCGGATTCCAAGACGCTCGTGATGGTCCTCAACTTTGAAAGCATCGATGGAGAAGACAAGGGGCAGCAGAAGAGCCGCTGGGATGAACATTGTGAAAGTTCAAACAGATCGATCATTGATCGACATTCAGACTGGACTAAAAGGGGAAGAAATGTGGAAAAGGTTACGGGGTTGGGTCACGGACCTATTATAAACATGGGTTGAGACCCTATAAGTTTTTATAGCATGACATGTAACTTGAGACCTGGTATGAGCAGTTTTTCAAATACGATTATTATTTGTGATTTCCTGTCTTGAGGTCAACTTTTTCCCATCAAGATGACGTTGAAGTTCTCATGGTCTTCGGATTCTCAATGTCCGGGATTTCCCAGATTTCAATCTCATTCAGTGGATACATGACCTGCTGAATTCGCGAACCCATAAACTCCCAACTCATTACATTTATTACTCAAAAAAACATTCATTTGACACACGTTCAATAAACCTTCGTCTTCTGTCTTCGACGACATCGAAGAACCTATTTTCCCAATCTTTGCGATCTGAAAATTCTCTCTTGTCGTCATTCCAAATCCTGATGAACTCACGGTGGTCGAGTTCTCCGCGGCAGAAATTTGATCGATTCGAAAATTCGATCAACCGTGAAAGGTGCCGAGCACTCGAGTCCCATTCGAACAATGTAGTAGAACTGATCTCTTTGATCCTGATGACCAAAAATGAATAATCATTCCAAACGAACCTAACGAACCCATTCTACTTCGAAACCCAGCCGGTAGAAATGCTCTTCTTCCGAACTAGAATCCGCTGGAATTCCCATCGTGTCAAAGTGTAGGAGGAGGAAGTTGGGAGGTGGAGATTCGAGCTCTCCCGATACAGATGAATACTTCTGAAAAAGTCTTCTAACTAAACACATTTTACATAACTCCGTCTCACCGTAAACTTGATGCCGTGCTTACTGCTCTTGTCCTTTTTAAACAAGTCGGCTTGACCTAAAAACAAAATCTAATCTTAAGTTTCAAGAAAATGACCCACTTATTTTAGTTTGCTCTCCCTTCCGACACTCGGTCACTTCCAAAACTTTCCCATCTTTCGTGAACATTCTGACCAGTTCTGGCGCGAACGACCATTTGGTTTCATTCAGATAGCCAAGTTCCGGAATGAAAGTTGCCGCTATCACATCCCGAATATTCTTGAGAGATTGTTCCCTGTACTTGATTGTGGGAATGCACATTACGCTGATTGTCTCGAGAACCCAGACACCGTCCATCTGCAAGCGGTTGAAATCATAAAACAAGCACATCTACTCACCTTCTTTCCGGTGAACTTGAAATTCCAATCTTCTTCTGGTTCATTTTGATCTGTTCCCATCTGAAGTCGCATTGTGACTCTGGCGGAAATCGATTCGGAAGTCAACTCGAGAATTTGAACAATGTAGTTGGAGTCGCTCACGGATTTCTGGTGCCACATGATGCCAAACTTCTCATACCATACCATGAATTCATAAATACTATACGGAACCATATCAGTGACTCCTTCCTGGCAGATGGAAATTTGAACAACAGAGGAGTTGAGTCCAGACATCCACTTATAGGGTAGATAGTTCGGATTATCCTGGATCTCCTTGAATCTAGTTGGAGTGAACAGTTCGAAGAAGAGTTTTGCCGTTGGAGCAGTTTTGAGTCCTTCCAACTCTTCAGCAACAATGTCTTTGACACCCTCTCCCAAATCCATATTAGCGATTCCTTGGTTCACACAAGAGCCACCCTGTTTGAGGTAGATCAGTGAGTAGTACCATTCGGAGCTGAACTGAAAAAAATGGTCCTGAGTTTTGCTGTTTTCATCTCTTTATACCTACCGTCAGTTTCATTCTGAACTCGAATTCAATTTGAACTTTCAGGTCGTTAGTATCCAGTGTCACGAACTTCGTCTTCACATGGATTGATGTTCTGTTACTCTCCACAAGCTCGTAGTTGATGTTGTTCGCGTTGGGTTTGTATTGGGTCGCGGAGTGTGCCACTAACTTCATATATTGATCTGAAAATGGAGAGATTAGGAGGGTTCAAACTAGACAGAGCTTACATGGATTCAATTTCTTGCCGTCTTCACAGATTTCCGCGACAAAATCTTCATCGAGAACTGTCCTCAAATCATTCATCGCCGCTCCGAAACCATTTCCAGCGAGATTTTCGCGAGATGTCGATAGAACCAGAGATTGGACTACCATATGAGCGGCATTGTTTATTTTCAGGTTCACCACTCCATCTGGAGTCGATTCCCATGTTTTGGTCAACTCGGCGAGTTCGAGATCCGACCAGTCTGGATACATCGCCTTACTCTTTGAGTTGAGTGGGAAGAATCGCTTTCCGACGTTCTTCAGAACTTGGTGAGTTTTCATAGTCTCCGGATTCTCGATGCTTCGGATTCCCAGATCCTTGTGATGGTCTTCAACTTTGAAAGCATCGATAGAGAAGACAAGGGGCAGCAAAAGAGCCGCTCGGATGAACATTGTGAAAGTTCAAACTGATCGATCATCGATCGACTTTCAGACTGGACTAGGAGGGGAAGAAATGTGGAAAAGGTTACGGGGTTGGGTCACGGACATGGGGAGAATCTTTTCATATCGTGTCATGGGTTGCAGAATAATCTTTGGAGGTGAACCTTGAAAACTTGAAACCAACACAATAATCCCGTAAACCGAGGTCAACTCATTTTTTGGCCTCCATAAATCAGCCGGTTTGAAAAATCAGTTCGAACATCAGAACAAGCTATGTTCATCCGAGTGGCTCTTTTGCTGCTTCTGGTTTCCTTCGCCGATGCTCTCAAAGTTCACAAAGTTCTGAAGGACGTCGGAAAGCGATACGTTTCAAATGTTGCACTTCTTTCTCGGTGGAGTTATCGCGATGGAGCAACGGCTTTCAGAGGACGAAAAATGCCGTTTCGCACCAAATCCGGTTTGGGTATGTTGGAGTGAATCGGGTGCTACCGGCTAGACTGTAAACGTGACTATGACTATTTGATGAGTACTATTGGAAAGAGAAAGACTTGAAACGTACTCTCAGAGTTTGCAATGTCTTTTCGACCTTCAGAAGTTGAGTCGTAAGCTTCTAGAGTTTCAACATCTCTTCACTATTAGAAAATCCCAAACTTCCCTAGTCACCAGATCCCTCTCAAAGCTTGACCTCTCTATACTTTCCTCCAAAATTTGAATTTTCCAGCCGTCACCTCCTACAACGCATGGAAAGAACTGACGCCTGAAGAAGTCGCTCAGAAGCAAAATGCTTATGCATTCCTGTTCGCTGACACTTTGCGAGATGTCGCTTCTTTCCAAGAACGGAAATATGGAAAAGCCCTGGAGTTCATTTTAAATACTTTGATGCCAGACTTCAAGGCGGACATTTGCGGACAACCGACGATGAATGAGTGTAGGAACTCATGGTCTAGATCTCTCCAACCTGAAAAATTTTCAGATCAGTACTCCAAATATCTCGAGCAAACTTCCCGCCAACACAGCTACGTCCACGATCGGGATAATGTGACATACAAAATCGCCGAGGGTCTCGATAAAAATGCTCTCTCTTTCACTACTGAATTCGAGGTCTATGACAGTCTGGGAACCTACACCCGTCTGGAGTACGAGGTGCTTCTGAAGGTTGCTTTCAAGGACTCTTTGATCTACAATATTCTGGAGATCAAACAAGGAGGAACTTGTCTGAACCATGGAGAAATCAACCATTCGGATAGTGAAGTGCAGGGATTGGACAACTTGGTGGATGATATCGAAGGGCTTGAGCAGAATCCAAAGTTCAAAATGTTCTCGAAACTTTTCCGTCCGGCGTCATATCAGTTGATCGACGAGGACCCGAACGATTTGCCAAGATGGTGGCTCTCGGGAATCAACTCTTCCACGAATCCAAAACTTACCGTATGCCATGAAGGAGTGTCAGAAGAGGTCACGTACTCCGAAGAAGAGTTTCGTGCCTGGTACAGACACTTTGGGATTATGTGGCACACGAAGTACGAGGCGACAAACGATGAAAGTTTCGAACTTCAGTTGAGCAAAATATCAAAGCAAATGATCATCGGAAGAGTCACAATGAATCTGCAGATGGGCACGAAAGAGAATGCAGATGTTCATCAGTGGGAGTTCAAGTTTTTGGCGGAGAATCTCGAAGGATTCTGGTTCTTCCGAACGATTCAAGTGCTGTGCGATGCGTCTATCGAGTACAAACATCAGTCCCTTGTTCATATCCGGGAGATAATTTCGGGAAAGTTTTTGGACGATTTGAAGTATCAGAACGATACCCAGTGGTACTCGACGCCAGAGTTTATTCGGGATTTCACGAAGCATGGACACGTGGAACTCAGTGATTGTATTAAGGATACGGTCACCAAAGCTAGTGAGTTCTGACTGGAAAACGTTTTTGGGGGGAAGATTGAAGTTTTCAGCGCAACTCGATTTGTTCACCAAGGACAAGAATGATGTTCACGGTCACAAGTTTACGGTAGGATTCTGGAAATTTCACTTTCAACTCGCCTTTTTCAGATGTACTGGATCGAGGACCAAAAAGTACCGTCTCCAGCACCCGATGAGTTTAGATTCCGATTGAAGACCTTGTCGGAAACCCTGGATGCATCCAATGCTGACCAGAAAGTTCAGCAAGAACTGGAATGGACCTTTGACCTCAAATGGGTTGGTTGTTTCAGTTCTAGTTGTACCATTGAGTAGTGTATTCGTTGCAGGACCAAAAAGACCAATTCTACTACATTGAGAAAATGGGAATCGGATGCTCGAAGACTTTCATGGAATCGGTCGGCGAGACCTTCTCGGCGATCGGGGATTGGGTTGGGCGTTGAATATCGAGAATGATTCTATGGTTTTTTTTGTGAAGTGAATAAAGTTTTCAAAAACATGGTTTTGGTTTTGATTCAAGGCTTAACTTCAGATGTCAGTCGTCCAAGATTGCTTAACAAGGAATCGAAACATTCTTGATCAAATCTATTAAGAGCACAACTAGGTGTTTTATTTATCAGACAAGGAGGTTAAAGGGTAACAATGATCAACTCGCGACACTTTCCAGCCAGACGAGAAAGTACATTAGAGTATCACTGGCGCGGAAGATGGTCCCGATGCGACCGTCGCTTCTAGGAATGTCCATTCCTCCGGCGCAATCTTGCTCGGGTATTGTGGAGCTGAAAATGAAACTGAATGGGAGAACTGAAGGAATATTTCGGTAGTTACATTTTGAAGACTGCTGGACGGATAGCTGGATCCCATGGTTTCGCATTCAACGCCTCGTAATCCAGAGTGACTCCAAATGGGTGCTCGATTTGGACGTATCGGATCTTGTCCTTTCCCTCTGAATCCATCCATCTTCTCAAGAACTCTTGAATATCTTGGCTTGTGAATCTAGTCAAACTTAAATTGATGATCTCGCAATTCATATGAAACAGTGCTTCTGGGCGCATCCACGAGCTATGTGTACACTCGATTCGTTTCGAACAGTTCAGCTTGTCCTCGATAGAAGTTCCAATCGAGACTGGGCCATAGTATTCAAGGTTTTCAGTTACTTCAATGTTAGATAGCACGTGTTGAATGTCGTGTTTCGAGTCGAATGTACATGCATGTAATTCCAAAGTGCTTACACTTTTTACCGCTTTCAGAGCTCTATGGGCACGGAATTTTTCACTCGTTGCTTGTGTGCAGAGTTTGACAGCATCAATTTTTTGGTGCCGGAAAGTGTCGAGAAGATGAGAGATTGAGGCATTCATAGCGACATCCAGAAGATTCAGAGGAGCATATGAGATTAGACAGAGAACTCGGATATGTTGGTTTCGACCGGTTGGATATGTTTTTTCATATTTTCTGAAACCAAAGGAAATGATCTTCTGGGGACTTTGAAACATCTACTAACCTGATATCCATCTCGATCCCACCAATTCTTCTCATCTGTCGACCTCTTGTCTTTGTTTTTTGAGACTCTCGGAAATGCCAAATCATTGTTAGATACATCTTTGTACCTTTTTTCGAATAAACGTAGACTGCCTTATGGCTTATCAAAATATCAACATCGATCTTCAGCGATGGAGACTTCCCAACAAAACTAATCACTTTTTGCGTCTTCTCGGAGCACATGGAGACGTTGAAGAGTGTTCGGAAATCCCAATGACTCATCACTTCCCGCAGGGCCACAAACGGGAGTTTCAAGAGTTTGAGGGCGGGTGGTGTTGATTGTTTCTTTCTTTTGAGGGCCATTTTTAGGAGACTGAAACATAGCGAATGCATAATGAGAGACAAAAGGGAGAAGGGTGAGAGAGGGAAGAGCAAAGAGAGCAAGAATGAATGGAGAACTGATCGAGCAGATTAGGGATCAGTGGTGTAGCAGACAGGAAAGTAGCTAGGAAAGACATGAGATCTAGAGGTGTCAAAGAGATTGGGCCGTCAATCGACGAACCCCGATAAAGAAATATTGCACAATACTAAACACAGCGCATACCGGAACATCGTTGTCCTCACATCAATTGTCCTCTGATTCCCTAGAGACGAAAATGGAAAAACTACCCCTGGGAATCCACCCTCGTCGTCAATGTATTTTGGTTCTCATGTAAAGGTAATAGAAAAACGTCTTGAGATGACAATTTGTGAAATTGGGAATACCGTACTATTGTCAATTCAGGAAAATCTCGGAACAAATTTGTTGAGACGCACGCTTGTCGCGAACCTGGATAGGCTCCTCACACTTTGAAGATTTCAAATGGCGTCATATTTTTTAACTGAAGAATAGATAAAATCGTGGTGGGAATGGCGTTGGCCACGAGCAGCAGGAGGAGAGAAAAAAAATTCGAACTAATCAATTATCGATCGATTTTTAGACTGAACCTACAGTGCTGGCCATAATTCTATCCCTTTTGGTGGTTTTCAGTGCAAAATGGCCAACTTTGAGCAGTTGAAAAAGTATGTTCCAACCACTCGATTTCTACAAAACTTGGTCAATGTATCAATCAACTTTGGATCTTTATTTTTGTAGTTAACAACTTTTTTTTGAAAATTGCTGTGAAGTCAGTTATGTCGCGTTTAAGATCATTGGTCCGAAAAACTTGGAAGTTTGCACCAAGTTTTGATGTCGCGTGACTATACGCGACGTAACTCCATTCACAGCGGTTTTCAAGAAAAAATGTCAACTACAAAAATGAAGATCCAAAGTTTTTTGGTACATTCACCAAGTTTTATAGAAATCGAGTGATTGGAATATATTTTTCACCTGCTCAAAGTTGGTCACTTTGCACTGAAAATCACCGAAAGGGATAGAATAATAACCAGCACTGTACATCAAATTTGGTTGGGTTGGGTTACGGATTTATTTGGTCAGCAATCATTGATATTGAAAATCGTTCGACAAAATGTTACTCATCGAGAAGTACTCAATAGTAGTCTTCTCCGGATTCAAATCAAGTTTCGGGTCGTTTTGTTCCTTGCGAGCACGTTGTTTGCTGAACCATGTAGAGATCTGAAATGATGAAAAGGTTTTGAACCATGGAAAACCTGGATAGTCTAACCTGATGTCTCATGAGTCCGGTCTTTTTCGCCAACTCGGTGGTCCTGTCCGGGTCCGCATGGTCGTACTCTCTGAAGGCCTTTTTGAGGTAAAAGTATTGAGTGGGCGAGAAGTGTTTGACAGCGGCAACACGGAATCCATTCTTGGTGTCCAGGGTTCGGAAGTTTCGCAAGATTTCGTTGATCTGGAAAACAAACGAGTGTGGGCGGAGCGTTGGTCACTACCGAGTACCATGATCAAGTTCATATTCGACTAGCGAGAGATTGAAACATGGGAAATTGATTCTCTACTTTTCCAATTTTCTCAATCACTTCTAAACTACTCATAGTTCATCATTTTCAGCTACAATCCTACTCACCTGTCTCTCACTCTTCCCCGTCAACTCCATCAGCTTGTCCTTGTAGATGTGAACCCATTGCTGCCCGTACAGATATTAGTAGTCCCACAAGACATGCTTGGACGTTTTGAGGTGTTCCCTTACTTGTGATACTTGTGAGGTCCGTCTTCAGCTTTCATTGAATGCTGCGAACCAAGCTGAGCCATTTTTCGCGGTCCCTAGCGATGCAGGGCCACGCCAATCTTTTCTCGAGCATCCCGATTCGTTTCCGTCGGTGTTCGAGGTTGCCTTGTAGAGCCAAGTTGTGAGTGTGAATTTTGAGGGCCTCCTTGATGTCGTCCTCCCACCTGGTTGGCGGTCGTCCGACTGGTCTTCGTTTCCCTCTTGGTTCCCACTCCGTCACGGTCTTGGCCCACTTGTTGTTGTTCATTCTGGCCACATGGCCAGCCCATCTCATTTTTTTCTGAAGGAGGAAAGGTTCAATGTCGATGGGCTCCTCTTTCGCACTGTGGTAGATGCTGTCGATCGCTCTTTGGAGTCTTTTTGTGCCGGACATTTTGAGAGACCACGTCTCGCATCCATACGTCATCGCGGGAATGACATTGCTGGAGAGGAGCTTTCGTCTTTGGTTTCTTTTGACTTGGGCAATTTCCTTTCGGATCGAGTTATAGCTCGCCCAGCCTGCTCTTATCCTGTTGGTTATCTCCTGAGTCATGCCACCGTCTTTAGAGAATATTCGCCCCAGATATTTGACTTCGTTGGCCTCTTCGATGATCTTCCCGTCAATCTTCAGTGACCCTGGGGGTACATACTTGTTTTGAAGGAGTTGGGTTTTGGCTGGATTGATGCTCAAACCATATCTGCCACATCCGTCGGCGAGTCTTTGGGCACGGAGCTCAGTTTCGGCGAGTGAGGGTGCAAAGATTACCAGGTCGTCCGCGAATTCGAGCCTGCTGAGCGGAAACGAGTCGATCTTTCCCCATTCGTCGTCGAGAGCCGTGAATGGTATTTCTTTGAGTTCTATTTTCCTCCTTACTTTCCGAATACTTTTACCCTTTTCCGCGGCCTCGACCCTTTTCTCAAAGTTCCACCTCTTGATGTCGTTCACGAGCGCCTTCCTCGCTTCTTTTTTCAGGGCCTTCAGATCTGCCGGAGCCAAGTTTCCTCTTTGGATTGCTTCCATCCTCTTTTTGAGCAGTTGTCTTGTGGAGTTGGAGACCTTGTTTTCGCTGCGCGGTGACTGCGTCCTTGCCTCGTCAGTGGATGCCTTCAGAAGTTCGACTAGCTGTTTGTAGGAGGTGTTCTCGTCTGTTTTCCGCTCCAGTAGACTCGCGAAGCTTGTCTTATCCAACTTCCGTGACTCTTTCCTGCTGGTCTTCGCTGTGAAGATTCTGGCGCGTTCTTTGTTGTCGTCCAGTCTCATCCTCAGGCGGATCAGCCGGTGATACTCAGGCGGATCAGCCGTTGATTGGATTCGTGTACGAAGACCTCGCAGTCCCTAACGATGTCCATTCTGCTCGCCAGAATGTAGTCCAATTCGAGTTGGTTCCGGCCATTGGGACTACTCCACGTCCATTTCCGGCATGATCTTTTTGGAAAGAAAGTGTTGACGATGAAAAGCCGATTGGAGTGGGCGAAGTTGAATAGTCGGTCTCCAGAGGTGGGGGCGTAGCAGTTGCTCCTCCCTCCTTTGGCTTCCTGTCGCACGTTATCAGCTCTCCACCCGATGGTGTCCTCAGATTTTGTGCTTGGCATTTAGTTTCTTGTACGGCAATCACTTTGCATCCTGATGAACTTGCCACCTCGTCGAACGCCTCAACCCGCTCTGTGGAAGAGAGGGATCGTGCGTTGATCGATCCCAGATACGTATCTTTTGCTTTCCTTTTATTGATGGGTCCTTGGTGCGTTAATAGTTCCGTGTCCGTGATGCTTCTTCGGGTCTTCCTCAAGGGGGCTCTAGGCGGGCATCTTGGCCTAGAGTGACCAGGTCCTTGAGGGTCGTTGGTTTTATATATTTGGCTTAGCTTTTTAGTAAGTTGTTTTTTGACACCGTCGGCTTACTAGGCCGACGGCAACCGGTTTCCGAGCGAGTTTTGGGCGCCACCACCCGATAACCGGAGAGGAGCTGCTCTTTTGTCCAGGGTGCCTGTCTCCCTGTCCGTTTGTAGATGTAGAGCATTACTAGGCCGCACCACGGAGAGGTGATCCAAATCGCGGCCCCCCAGTAAAGTCTTGTTTGAGAAACACACTTTTTAACAGGTACATTTGCTTTTGGGCAGTCGTGAAAGACGTGAAACTAGATCCCTGCCCTCATCATGTTGTTGGAAGATCCCTCTAATTGTCAGCATTTTTTCTAGAAAACTCTTCACATTCACTTTTTATTGCCCTCTGATTCCCATAGATGTTCATGAGATACATCCTCTTTCTATGATCGTTCTTCCCAGAGGACAACATTGATCTTCAGATAATGCCGACTCTTCACATAAACAATACAACTGCTGTAATTAGTGCACCTGCCATTGTAACAAACAATGAGAGTGCATCCATAAAAGGGGGCGGAGCTATGGAATTAGGTCAAGCAGAGTGTTCGGTATAAAAGGAGAGCCAACCCTCTCATTTCCCCAGACACTCCTGTCTACCCGTCCCTATCGTCTACCTATTCCGGTTTCCCGATATTCCTGTCTATAACCATGCAACCAACTCCAAGATTGCCCATCGACCGTCTCGAGTGCTCTATGCCATGCAAATGGAGAAAATGCTCTGAGGTTGTCCGTACTGTCGAGGAAATGGTGGATCATGTCAACCGAGATCACATCCAAACTCAACTCAACGAGAATGGAGCATGCGAGCAAGCCGTCTGCAGATGGGATGGATGCAAGACTGCCGTCAGTCGAGGAACCTGTGGATCGAAAATTGAATGGATCACCGACCACTTCAAATCAAGACATGCTCGTGCTGCCAAGATGTTCGTGTGCCCAGAAGATGGATGTTATTTGAGAAGGGATTCTCAGCAACAAATCGATGCTCACGTCAAGAGGGACCACCGGCCGAAACCAGTCAAGAAACCATCACGACCACATCAAGTCATCAATCCACTCACCTGGCCCCGACCGGATATCATTGGAGTTGTTTCTTCGGACCCAGAGACCGCATCGGATGAAGAATGGACTCTTGCTGAGTATACCTCTACGTCTTCAGATGAAGAAGTCACCGCTTCCTTTTACGATCATCGCCAGCGACCGAACTTATGTCTTCCATTCTTTATGCACCGGACGGATCCATTCAGAATGCCATTGCCGCCACAAGTCATCTACCGGAAGAAGACTGAGACTCTTAGTTTGGAGGAAAAGAAGAGGAGGACTCTGGAGGCAGGCAGCGACAAGTACAAGGCTTGGTACCACATGAGAAAGGAGAAGAAGATCAAGAAGAGAGCTCTCCGAGCCAAGATGGAGAGAAAGGCTGAACTCGAAAGGAAGAGGGCTGAGAAGTCAGTTTCTGGAGTCAGCAAGAAGCGGAAGATCGGTCGAGAGGATTCTGGAGAACCGACGAAGAAGAAGATGAAGACTCAAGAGAGACGCCAACCCCGAAGACAATGCAAATCCGGAGAAGGAGAAACAGTGGCACTCCGAACCAGAAGTAATAAGAAGTAATAACCTTAATAACAATCATAATAATAACGCTCAATTTTTTCCAACTCTTCTTAATGTTAAACTTTTAATTTTGTATTGTATTAACTTTTCATAAGGAAAATAAATCTTCAAAAATCTTTAAAAATTGTTTGTTATTACTTCTTTTCCAGATTGGGATTCAGAATACAGGATTTTTGAAGATATCGACCCTTATAGTTATAAAAATTTGAGGAAACCAGAGCTCCCGAAAATACTTCTCAAGCCAAAACTCACCTTGGTGGCCAAACTTTGCACAATCCCGTGTCTTCATCATATGCCTGCGGAGTCATCGCACACGCCTGTTTCTCGGTCGGAAGATCACAAATGCGGTCGACCACTCCGAACGAGTTGCCCCTAAATGTTTATTGCTTGTTTTCGTTGTGTCGATTTTCACACATCCTGTCTCATTTTTTGACTCTCCCCAATTATCCTTACCCTGCTACATAATCGCACCGTGGCGAACATGCCACTTGAACGTTGCACATTCCACACGCCGTTGCCGACTTGTTGAACAGTTCCGCGTAGTCCATCACCTTTTGAACGATCGGATTGCAGATGCCCGTGATTAGAGACATGTAACGGTTTTGGTAACATTGTTGCGGCAGGTTGCGCCAGAAGGAGCGATCAGAGGTGCTGTAAAAAGATGGGTCACTTTCGAAGGTTACCTTTGTTTCTTCTTCATCATTTGATAAGGGTGGATGACTTTTGTAGATTGTTTGTAGACTTTTTAAAGTAACGAGAAAACTGGTTTGATTTTTAAAGTTATTTGTTTTATTTTTGATCCATGATGATCTCTAACTTATCGGTTCTCTAGAATACCACTCCTCAAATTTTATCAATTTTGATCGTCTTCTGTACAAAACGATCGGTCTCGAAACACATGAAAATTGACTTGCTCGGGATCAGCACTGAAATGAACTGAAATTCGAGGTGGCGTCAATTCGCATCATAACTTACTGGACAGCAATTTTCCAGAAAAGTTCTAAACAACAAAGAAAAAGATCTAAAGTTGCTCAATACAATCCCAAAACTTCTGAAAATCGAGTGATGGAGAAGGATATTCTGCCAAACATGTATTGTTCTGAACTCGAAATCATGAAATGCGCTTATTTTTTAACAAGCGCTGTAGATGTGAGGGGCTGATTCTGGTCCCTAGTTCTCATAAGATTGAATAATCTCGACTTCTATGCCTACCTAAAACATGGTCCATATTCACTCCAATCATGACAGTTCGAAGTTTTTCCAGCCTGCGAAACGGAAGAAAATGCCGATGCCAAGAAAGCATCAGCTGTTGGAGGACCCACAAATGATAGGATAGTCGAGAATACTAGAAAACGAAGAACCATTTCTCAAGAATAGTAGAATCTGCTTTTGGAATTGATACGGGTCAATTGATAACCGACGAAACAGAATCGGATAGAAATTTGGCGGCGGTGAAAGTGTCAGAGAGAAAGGGGAGAAGGCGTACGTTATAAATTTGGCCATTTTGCACCGAAAAACACCAAAAGTAATAGAGTTATGGTCAGCACTGTACATCGAATTTAGTTGGGTTGGATTACGGATTTATTCGATCAAAAATCATTGATATTGAAAATCGTTTGACAAAATGTTACTCATCGAGAAGTACTCAATAGTAGTCTTCTCCGGATTCAAATCAAGTTTCGGGTCGTTTTGTTCCTTGCGAGCACGTTGTTTGCTGAACCATGTAGAGATCTGAAATTATGAAAAGGTTTTGAACCATGGAAAACCTGGATAGTCAAACCTGATGTCTCATGAGTCCGGTCTTTTTCGCCAACTCGGTGGTCCTGTCCGGGTCCGCATGGTCGTACTCTCTGAAGGCCTTTTTGAGGTAAAAGTATTGAGTGGGCGAGAAGTGTTTGACAGCGGCAACACGGAATCCATTCTTGGTGTCCAGGGTTCGGAAGTTTCGCAGGATTTCGTTGATCTGAAAAATAAATGGGTATGGGCGGAGCGTTGGTCACTACCGAGTGCCATGATCAAGTTCATATTTGATTAGCTACAGATTGCAAGATTGAAAATTGGTTCTCAACATTTCCAGCTTTCTAAATCACTTCTAAACTGCTCAAAGTTGACCGTCTTCAACTACTCACCTGCCTCTCACTCTTCCCCGTCAACTCCATCAGCTTGTCCTTGTAGATGTGAACCCATTGCTGCCCGTACAGATAGTAGTAGTCCCACAAAACATGCTTGGACGTTTTTAGGTGTTCCCACTGAATAGATTAGCCATTTTGTTAGTCGGTCACTTTTTGATATCTATTAAAGAAACTGAAATGAATCTTGTCAAAAAGACGGTAAGGAGCGGGCTATTTTGTCAGATTTAGGATTTTCGAAATCATACCATTGGAGTTTTGTAGCGCTGATCTTCCTCACAATCGCTCATCGCCGAAGAAACAGGAAGAATGAATAGGCAACGGCAAATGGAAGAAGACTGATAGCAGGAGAATGGCGACCGCCCGCAGCGGAGGCGACAATAAATTTCGAATGTGTTTGTTTTAGATTTTTTGAGATGTGGTGTACGGCTCGCCGTGTCCTCTATTGCGCATACAGGGATAATAAAACGAGTGTCGTTATTATAAATTCGCAGTCTGTTGGCACTCTTTTAAAGGCGCATGACGTTACTTAAAAGGATATCTCGCCGCGATTAGACATTTTTTTCGATCTGAAAAATGTGCGCCAGGAAAAGTATTAAGATTTCACATATTTTTTAGACGTAAAAAATGTCTAATCGCGGCGAGATATCCTTTTAAGTAACGTCATGCGCCTTTAAAAGAGTGCCAACAGACTGCGAATTTATAATAACCATAAAAGTGTTGGCGGCGGCGGCAGGTACCGTATTCATCAGTTCATGGAAATCGGTGAATTTGGCACATTTGCATAGGGATTGAATCATTGACATTGAAAAGTGAATGAAAAAGAGAGAAAAGGAGAGCCGATATGATCCAACGAATCCATTTCCAGCTCGCTGAAACAAGTCGAGGAATTTGAAGACAATCGCGACACGACGATGCATAGGATAAATTCTGGAAAACTTCTTTCTGTTTTCAGGCTCTGAATGTTTGAATTGCGCTTTGTTGGTTTCTTGTGGACTTGTCAGGTGCTTACAAATAATTTTTTTTGTTTTGGAAAAGTGTGAATTTCTTTTGCTGAAAGCAGCTGGACAAATTCGACACTCGCTGAAAAGGCTTGAAGATTCTTGTGGAAGATTTCATGAAATATGGTCTTTCGTCATCCCTGATTTAAAACGAAACTCCAGCATCATGAAACATGCACAAATTTATCTTTCAATTTCATGTTTTCTCCTCCAAAAGTTATACCTACAGTAATCCTTAAAGGCGCAGGAAAAAAATGTTATTTTCGTTGCGGGACCAGCGAGCGCCAAACTTTGATTTTCCCAATTTCAACTTATTTTTTTCTCCTTTTTTAGTTTTCAAACCCGCATTCTCGAGTTTTTCCGATCTTTTCGCCGCGAATTTCCAAAATACCGCGCTTTTTCATTCTTCTCAACTCTTCACAATCAGTTTCTCTTTGTTTTTCATTGAATTCCACCGATTTTCTCGTATTTTTCTGTTTCCTTTTTCACATTTTTTTAATTTTCAAGGCAACTAACTCGAGCCAACTACTCACACCAGCGAAGAATGCTCGACAACAGCGACAACACTGTCCCAGCGCCATCACCGAGGTCGAAGGCTCAGTTGGACGTGCTCATCGCACAAACCGCCAACTTGATGATCGCCAATGAACAACTTCGCAAAGAAATCGCTGAGTGAGATTTTTCAAGTTCCTCATCTGCAAAAATCGGTTTTTTTTCAGAAACGACCACCTCCACTCACTCCATATGCGCGCCCTCAACAACCCCTCATCCCATCCATTCGGCGACTCAAGACGTCGAGCCCGTATGCAGAAGCCCGAGTCCTACAAGACGGTCATATGCCAGGCGTGGCTCGAGTCCAAGACGTGCACATTCGCCGAGAACTGCCGTTTCGCTCACGGCGAGGAGGAGCTCCGCCCATCGCTCATCGAGCCGCGTCAGAACAACAAGTACAAGACGAAACTGTGCGAGAAGTACACGACCACTGGACTCTGTCCATACGGAAAGCGCTGTCTCTTCATCCATCCGGATCACGGACCGAACGCGTACATTCGCGCCGACAAGCTGTTCGAGGTCTCGCAGCGTCACGCGTTGGCCGATCTTCGTGATCAAATGGAGCAGCACATTATGACCGGAGGACGTACGACCGCGCCGGACCTTTCGACCGTCGTCACGCAGCCGTTGGATATGATGGCCAGACCATGCACGCCAGACGAGCCGGCGGTGAAGATGCCACTGGGACCCACGCCAGTCAGCACTCGTGGCCAGAAGTACGATATGTCGCATAGAAGTACACCGGAAGAAGGTAAGAGGGTATCTCATTGTGTAAACGCTACCATACTTTAACATATCGATTAACTCAATCCTTATTATAATCATTCCAGATGCTACAAACCGCCCACCATCGAGCTGGCCACTGGAGCCGTCCTCCTTCTTCTCCCTGGACCACATGGCTACCCGCCCAATGAGCCCATTCGAGTCGATGCTGATCGGCGCTGCCGCCACCGCCGGAGTCCTGCCGTTCACCATGCTCGGAAAGCAGTCGACGCCCGGTGGCGTTTCCGGCTACTCCTCCGCCGGCTCCACCCCATCCCAGGACATCGACACGTCTCCATTGACCGCCGCCGCTGCCTGTCTCGCCAACTCGGCCGCCGCTCAACCGATGCTCCCGAAAACCACCGCCATCGATGCGAAGCCAGCCACTCGCGACGAGTCGTTCTCTGCGATTGCCGGATTCGATCAACTCGCCGAGGACATGGCGAAGCATCTCGAGCTCTGGTAGCGTGTCTCCCGCTCATGTCTAACGATTTGTCAAATTGCACCAAAACACTTTTTCTTTGTTTCCCATACTAACTAATAACTTTGTATGATGCAATATGTGAATATAATAATTCTCACCTTCTCCCCACCCACTCCCACCTGTTTAGATGAATCTTCCCCCACTAATCCCTCGAATCTTGTGATGTACTTCTAATATTTCGAATATCATTGCATGTATTCTCGCTCCCTCCCGTACTAACCGCTCGTTTGCTTCCCGCATGAATGAACTTTATCAAATGATATCTTATTGTTTTTTTTCTGATTACTTTTCGGTTTCCTCCGTTCTTCTTTTTGATTTGAATTTCGCTTTCTTTTGCGTTTTCCATAGCACTTCTGCTCCACCGAGCTAAGGCGTGGCCGAGTTTTGAAATCTTCATGCCGTCGCCTTTTTTGAAAATAGACATTTTTTGAAAAAAGGACCTTTTTCTCAAAAGTTTTCAAAACTCAAAAGCATTTTGACCTCTTTCTGTGCGAGAGGTTTTTCAGAAAAACCGGGAAATTTTTGATTTTCATTGGAAATTTTCGGAAAAATAAGCGGCATCTTACAAATCTCGGCCACCTTCCACTGCGGTGGAGCAGATTTGCGCTTTATCAGTTCACAAAATTTACCGGTTTTTCAGCCGCAATGTCAAGCGAACCAGATGCAAAGCGCCAGAAAACAGATGATGACGAGTCGGAGAGTCCTCCCTCTGTCGTCCCCGACCAGGGCGATATACTGCAGCAGCTGCATGCCGTTCAAGCAGACTTGAACAAGGTGAACGAGGATTGTTCCGAGAGAATCCTGGAGGTCGAGGCGTCGTATGGCAAGAGGATGGTGCCGATGTACGCGAAGCGCAATAAGCAAATCAAGAAGTTCGACCAATTCTGGTTCACCGCGATCCTCAATCATTGCCTTCTGACGACGGCGGTGCCGGAGGAGCACGAGCGTTTCGTGAGCACTTTGCGCGAGGTCGAGGTGCACGAAGATTTCGACAACATCCGCAGTGGATTCAAGATTATCATGACTTTCGGACCGAATGACTATTTCGAGAACGAGGTCGTCACTAAGACTTACCGTCTTGATACGGATCCACCGACCACGGAAATCTCGGAGATTCAATGGAAGGAGGACATGAAGCCGCCAGTGGTAAGTGACAAAAGAAGCCACGGCGATCGCGCTCCACTGATTAGTGACCCCGTCCAGTAGATCGCGATTGCATACATAATGCGTCAGTTCAATGCAAAACGTAGATCACAATAAAACCAATCGATATTGCTTTCAGCCCACCGAAGACGGCACAATCACACTGCTCGAGTGGCTCGCGTACGCATCGCCGCCCGATCGTGACGAGATAGCCGACGCGATCAAGGACGACTTGTACAAGGATCCAGTCCACTACTACGCGATGCCGAACACCGACCAAGGCCAGCCTGGCCCCAGCGACGCAATGGAGGGATTCTTGAGCGAGTCGAGAAAATACAAGCCGACCGGCGAATGGAAGCCCATCGTCCGTTATCTCAATCCGCAACCCAGTGCGTCGTCGCCGTCAAAGATGCAACAACCGTCGACGAGCAGTGCGCTTTGTGACGTCATTCAGATTGACGACGATGATGATGACGAGGAGTCTGCAGACGATGAGGGAGAGGATGAGGAGGTGGAGGGAGAAGAGGTCGAAGGTGAAGAAGTGGAGGTTGAAGGTGAAGAAGTGGAGGTTGAAGGTGAAGAAGTGGAGGGCGAAGAGCAGGAAGATGGCGAGGATGTTGAGGATGAGGAAGAGAGTGCCGATTCGGCGGACAATGAGGATAACGACAATGAGGACACGGTCGATGAAACCGACGGCGAGCCAACTGAGGATTGAACCTGCAACTATTTTTCTTTTTTTATTTTTATTTTGCCATACTCAATTTACATTATTTCGCATATTTTACATCTCTCTCATTATTGATCCTATGTATTCATGACTACTTGTTTACACTATTCATGCCCGGAGGGCTTTTATTACATGAACGCTTAACACAACTTGTAGCCGCAGATTGCCCAGCTCCCCCAACCTCCGAGTGACACAAAAACCGATATTCAATTTTCACTCTGATTAAGATGGTTTCTTCCTTGGAAAGTTCTCCGATAGAATGTTCTCGATGGAAAAATACAACGGGTTCATCTTTCTTCTTCGGAAATTTCCAGAATTCTCTGCTTTTCCTTCTCGTCGTCGCTGATTTCTGAACCATCTCATAACCTGAAAGTTACTCCGAAATTTGTTATTATATTCATTTTTTCGAAGATAAGTACGCTCTATTGCACTGGAAAAAGTTAGAATTTCTGAACAGTGGAGCGCACTTTCTTTGTTGAATGTCCTGAAAAATCCACCTGAGTCGAATCGAGTCCAGTTTGCCTTGTCATTTTTTCCAAAATAATCGGATTCGCATATGGACATTCTTCGAAGTTCTCCCTCAAGCATTGGACTTGCTGTGCAGAAAAGCGAACAACGGAATTCTGCACGTTCCCTTTCCGATCTTTCCGGTATTCCCTCAGTGTTTTCTTGATCTGAAAATCTAAACTTCGCTCTACTGCACCACATTTTTGTAACTTTTGCAATAGAGCGCTGATGTGAAAACAAACCTTGGTGATAGTGCTGCCAGTCAGTGCTATCAACTTGTTCTTGTTCTCAAACGGCCACTTTTTGCCGAAACGATAGTAATAGTCGTGGAGCACATTTTCGGAGACGGCCAAGAATTTCCACTGAAAATTGGAACTTAAAACAAGTTTTCTCGTTTTCGAGACACCTACCATATTCTGCTCCATGTGATCTTTCATTTGATTTTTCATTTGATCCTCTAGGAACTCATTCAGTTATATTTTCATTCCTTTTCGTCTAGCAAAGTTACACAATATAAAAAAAACAGAGAAAAATCGAAAAAAGAATGATAAACTGAAGGGTCGGTTAGCTCTCGACTTTTATGCAGTTGCCATAATTTGATTATTCGCATTCATGGGAAGATTAGGAGGAATGGTTTTGAAGCAACACGGTTCACAGAAAAAGCAGGGAGGTTTCAGATCCATGATCGATTGAAAGTCAAGGTCTGGGACACGAGACATCGAGGGGATCCTTTTTTTCAGCTGTCTCGATTCTCCTTTTTTCCTCAAAGATCACCTGTTTCTCACATCATGAATCAGACTGGACTAAAACCAAAATCCACTCTCAACAATCAAAAAGTTTTCTTCTGTTTTCTGAAAACCAAATGTATGATATTGACTTCTCGACGCCCATCTGGTTGAAGACATATTACCATTCTATCGGTTCAATAAACTTGGCTTTCGATGCATTCTCGATTTATTTGATCTTGTTTAAAAGCGAGAAAATCGACAATTTTCGGTACTTTTTGCTGAACTTTCAGGTAAACATAGGAGATTCGACAATTCGACTTATTTTTCACTTCTCAGACTGCATGCTGCTTCACAGACATCCATCTAACTTTTCTATTCCAACCGGTTCCCTTGTACCCGTTGATCTCTGGATACGTTATGGGATCGAGTGCTCTTTTTGGAGCATCTACTCATCATTGTATGGTGAGGGGAAACGCGCTCTAGTGAAACTTCTATTAACGTTTTTCAGTGTGGTATTATCTTTCTTTTGATCTACCAAATCGGCAGCATGATTGCTTGTTTCGTCAAAAAGCACCAAGCTATATCGGGGATTTTGAGGAGGTTTGAAATTCCGAAGATTCTAGAGATTCTAATGTTCGCCTATTTTCTCATCTACACATTGAGTGTTGTGGGCATTTACGCCACTTTGAATGTTCCAGAAGAGGAGAAATTCGATTTCGTGAAAAAGGTAGACACCTTGTAAACGGCGGGAAAGAATCTTCTAAGTGTTCCAGAAGTACCCGGAATTCCTCGATGGATTTCGATCTCTTCCCAACTTTTCCATCTACGATCCGTCTGGATTGTTCGCCAAATTTGTGATCTACTCAGTTGTAGGCGGGATTTTGGCGTTTTTCACACTGACACTGGTGCTTTTCAACATCTCCAGAATGCTGCGGATTCTGAAGTCGAAGATGTCGGCGGTGACTTATCAGAAGCATAAGTCGGCGGTATTCTGTCTGTTGGCGCAGTTCGCGACGTCATCTGTGATATTCTTACCGCCCATATTCTATGTTTTCGTGGTCCTGACGGGGGTGAATGGAGCGCAGTGTGAGTTAGAGAAAATTTCATTTTTCATAAAATTTCCGATGTTGAATCATCAACTCCAGAAGTAATTATTCTGAAACTTTAAATCCGAAAATAGGATTTTAGGAGTCTTGAAGTCTTTCGTGATGACCGAGTTTTCGAATCTTAGGCTCCGCCCATCTGATCCTCAACTTCTCATTACAGTAATCGTGGAGTACCTCGTCGTCATCGCTTGTTCTCACTCTACGCTCAACGTGATTGTTCTTATTATCACTTTCGATCCATATCGAAAATTTGTGTTCGCCAAGGTTTTACGCAAAAAGTGAGCGTTTTTATTGTCCCTAAACATTGCAAAACTGGAAGAATTTCAGAAAACCCGAAATCCGGCTGACAGCGAAATCGAGTAATGTTGGAGTTTACAACATTGGGTCTTTTTGAAAGTTCTTCGATTTTCAATCTAATCTCTTCGATCTCTGCTGAAAAAAATCATTCTAATTGAACATGACTTTCCCCCTCGAAATAGTTTTCAGCTGTTCAAGCAACACTTTCAAAAAACTTGCTTGCTTTATTCATTTGTCACCCATTTTTTCACTCGTGGCCTAGAATCCGAAAGCTCGAACATCTTAAAAGTTATAAAAACATTCCATATTTCCAGAACTATCCAGAATACTTCTCCGGATTCCAGTGTCTACGAAACATCACCATCTGTGAAGACAATGACTATTTTTGGAATGTTGTACATTTTGCGGTCTCCTGTGGAGTCGTAGTTTTCTTAATAGTGTTCAGCTTGATTCTAGCCAATTTTTTCCGAATGTCGAGCATTCTGAAGTTGAAATTCTCGAGGGCTGGTTAGAAAGTGAACAATTTTCATTCCGGTGATTTGAATGGAAATCAAATGAGAATCAAAACATGCAAAGCTATTAAGCCATGAGCGACAAAGACTTTTTGAAAAGTTCAGCCATCACTGTTGGATCCAAGTCCTGAATATCCACTGGAATAGCAGAGCGTATGTCATTTGCTGTCTTGATCTCCTCCAGACACTTTTTCTGAAAATGAATAAATGAGAACGTGTTATACTTCTGATGACTACCTTCAGATGCTCCAGATTGTATCTAGTCGACATCTGCAGCTTTTTCTTCAACGTCTTCTTTGATTCCTTGAGCAGAAACTCCTCACATCTTCTGATTGCAGTCGGAGAATCATAAAAGTCAGCGAGAAGGGCGATTCCTTCGACATTACTTTCTGGGATAAACATGAATGTGAAATCATAAAGGATTGAGTGTTACCATCGATGGCTAATTCTCCATATAGAACTTCGAGGAAAAAGTGAAAATCTTCTGGATCGATTCCGGTGAGAGTGAGTTCTGACTTTTTGGATTCCGCGAAATTTCCGAGGAGAAGAGCTTTGAAGAAGGAAGATTGGGCGGCGAGGAACTAAAAGAAAAGTGAAATAAGCTGACTTTAGGTAAAAAAAAGAAAAATATTACCTTTTTGAGAACATAAAACTTTCTATCCTTCACGACGAGAACAATGTCAGAAACCTCCTTGACAGACTCATCGAAACTTCTGAACTTTTCTTTTCTCAATCCTTTTGTCTCTATGATTCTGACATGAGCTTCAGCTGTCAAACTTCCGTCGACCAGATAGTTTCGCTTCATCTCCTCCCAATTTAAATATTTATCGTCACCCCACGCATAATTATTCTCGTAACATTGGCTAAAGGTTCTCGTGAAGACAGATTTCTTGGAGTCGATAATCTTGAGATCGAATTCTGTTTCAATCTCCCAGTCCTCTCCCGGATGTTCCACTTGAAGATAGAACTCGAGATTGTTGTCCTTGTGAATGAGATTGATAGACCATTCTGTTCCAAAATTATCTTCTCCCTCACTGAAATTCGGTTTATTGTTTTCGAATTTCTCAACATTCTTGAAATCGTGTTTCAACACGAATGATTTTTCGGTTTCTGGATTTTTCTCTGTGGGGTTCTGAAAGAAAACATTTGATGAGCAATTGCAATTGTCTACACTTACATTCAGCGGCAAGGTACTTGACGAGTCAGTTGATGAGATAACTACATTCTGTGCGTCATTATCTTTTGTTTCCATCACGGGGTCTGAATGATATCGAGAGATCAAATCCTCGATCGACTGAAGCTTCTCCAGAATTTCCGCATGCTTTTGGTCATTGATCTTTTTGAGTTCTTCCGAGTCAGTCGTCTGCTGGTTTAATTTACTAAGCATCTCGCTTCGAATTTGTCCAACGTCCGACATGTATGACAAATCTTCAGTGCTTCCATCGTCTGGCAGGACATCTATCTTCTCTGGCATATTCACGAAAATTCTGAAGTCCCAGAAATTTTAATTCTAGTAAAGAATGAGGGTCAAAAAATGTACAGGAACTTTGTCCCAATTTGGAAAATACAACTCATATGACAAGAGTGATGAAACAGTCTGGGTGTAAACATAGTCTTGGTCTTGGTGGGAAAAAGAAGGAAAAAAGACGAGTAGAAGTTTCGAAATTGTTATCAGTAGAAAAGAGGGAACTGTGCGGACGATGACATTTCAAGTGAGCACAAACAATATTTTGTGGAGTTTACTCTGTTTAGGAGTGAAGTAACATTAAGACTCTTAATTTAAAAGTGAGGAAGGGAATCGTTTATCAAACCTTGAATCCATTGAACCATTAGAAAACTTTTGGAAAGAAAAAATAGATGTGAAGTTATATGAGGTACACGAGGCTGAGTTTTACCTTCAACAACTGGTTCAACAAAGAGAATCTCCAGAAAAAAAGATAATCTTCTGGATCTGTTCCGATGAGAGTGATTTCAGTTTTTTGGATGCTGCGTCATTTCCGAGGTGAAGAGCTCTTTCAATAAAAAAAGAAATCAAATCAAAAAAGAGCTCTGAAGAAAGAAGATTGGGCGACGAGGTACTGATAAATGGCAAGGTTTTGGAAACATAGCTTGAGACGCAACCGTTTTGTTCAGCTTGATTCTGGCCAACATTTTCCGAATGTCGCACATTCTGAAGTTGAAATTCTCGAGATCTGGTTAGAAAGTGAACAATATTTATTCTGGTGATGTGAATAAAAATCAAATGAAAATCAAAACAAGCTAAATTCTTAAGCCATGAGAGACAAAGACTTTTTGAAAAGATCAGCCATCACTGTTGGATCCAAGTCCTGAATATCCACTGGAATCACAGAGCGTATGCCCTCCGCTGTCTTGATCTCCTCCAGACACTTTTTCTGAAAATGAATAGATGGGAACGTGTTATACTTCTGATGACTACCTTCAGATTCTTCAGATTGTATCTAGTCGCCACCTGCAGCTTCTTCTTCAACGTCTTCTTCGAATTATTCAACATGAACTCCTCACATCTTCTGATTGCAGTCGGAGCATCATAAAAGTCAGCGAGAAGTGCCATTCCTTCGACAGTGATGTCTGAAAACAAAGAGTACAAACTATAGAAGAAGATTGATTACCATCGATTGCAGCTTCTCCGTGAAGAACTTCAAGGAAATAGTGAAAATCTTCTGGATCGATTCCGGTAAGAGTGACTTCAGACTTCTTGGATTCTGCGAAGCTTCCAAGGAGAAGAGCTTTGAAGAATGAAGACTGAGCGGCGAGAAACTGAAAGAAAAGTGAAATAAGCTGACTTTAGGTAAAAACAAATGAAAAATATTACCTTTTTGAGAACATAAAACTTTCTATCCTTCACGACGAGAACGATGTCAGAAACCTCCTTGACAGACTCATCGAAACTTCTGAACTTTTCTTTTCTCAATCCTTTCGTTTCGATGATTTTAACATGAGCTTCGGCAGTCAAGTTTCCATCCACCAGGTAGTTGTTCTTCATTTCTTCCCATTTCAAAAATTCCCCGTAACCACGTCCAGTGCTCTTTTCGAAGCAGTGGTTCATTGTTCTCGTCCGGTTAGTTTTAATGGGCTCGATAATCTTCAGCTCGTTTTCTGTTTCGATCTCCCAGTCCTCTCCCGGATGTTCCACTTGAAGATAGAACTCGAGATTGTTGTCCTTGTGTATCAGGCAGATGTGCCATTTAACACCGAAATGATCTTCCTTTTCACTGACATTCCATTTATCATTTTCGAATTTTTCCGCATCCTTAAAGACGTGTCTCAACACAAACGACTTTCCAATCTCCGGACTGTTCACTGTTTTCGAATTCTGAAATAGAATATTCGATTTCATGAGCGTTTCCCACATTCTTCACTTACATTCAGGACAAACTACTCGCCAAACCATTTGAGCCAACTGAATCCTTTATTTCCATCACGGGGTCTGGATGAAAACTGGAGATCAAATCCACAATCGATTGAAGTTTGTCCCTATTATCTGCATGGTTTCGCTCAGCGATTTTCTTGTTCTCTTCTGAATCATTCGACAGCTGATTGAGTCTATCGGAAATCTCGCGCGCTGTATTTTGAACTTCCAAAACCATCCCTTGCATTTTAGAAATCAAGACGGGTAGGGATTCTTCATTGTTGCCAACTTCCGCCATGCTGTTTCCTTGCTGTCTCCAAAAGTTCTGCAATCGGAAACAAATACAAGCTTGGAGAGAAAAATACAAAAATATTAAAATGAGTCTTCAACAGTCTTCGAAGTCAATGCAAGCATTTGAAAGATAACATTCATCAAAATATTTTTTCAAAGTTAAAAAAATCGAGATTTTCGTGTACAGAGCTAGAATATTTCGGTTAAAATGTCTATTACATGTTTAACATTATGCAAGAAGGAACAACGCTTTCATGAGAAGGTCAGTAGTAACCGCGTGATCCATATCATAGATATCCATTGGAACCACGGAACGGATGTCTTCAGCGGTTTTGATCTCCTCCAGACATTTCTTCTGAAATTTTAGGAATCTCGGAGCTTCTCAGATAGAGAATATTACCTTCAACCCCTTCAGATTGTATCTAGTCGCCATCTGAAGTTTTTTCTTCAACGTCTTCTTTGATTCCTTGAGCAGAAACTCCTCACATCTCCTGATTGCAGTCGGAGCATCGTACATGTCAGCGAGAAGGGCGATTCCTTCGACTGTCGTTTCTGGAATACAGTAAAGATATGAAAACATTGCATATCGAAAGTGTTAAATACCATCGATCGCAGCTTCTCCGAGTAGAACTTCGAGGAAAAAATGAAAGTCTTCTGGATCGATTCCGGTGAGATTGACTTCTGACTTTTTGGATTCTGCGAAATTTCCGAGAAGTAGAGCTTTGAAGAATGAAGATTGGATGGCAAGAAACTGAAAGAAAAAGTGAAATAAGTCGACTTCATATTATAATAGAAAACTTTCCTACCTTTTTGAGAACATGAAACTTTACATTCTTCACTACCAGAACGATGTCAGAAACCTCTTTGACAGACTCATCGAAACTTCTGAACTTTTCTTTCCTCAATCCTTTCGCTTTGATGATTCTGACATGAGCTTCAGCTGTCAAACTACCGTCGACCAGATAGTTTCGCTTCATCTCCTCCCAATTCAAATATTTATCGTAACCCCACCCATACTTCTTCTTGTAACAATAGCTCAAGGTTCTCGTGAAGACAGATTTTTTGGAGTCAATAATCTTGAGATCGAATTCTGTTTCAACCTCCCAGTCCTCTCCCGGATGTTCCACTTGAAGATAGAACTCGAGATTGCTGTCTTTGTGTATCAGACAGATGTAACATTTCACACCGAAATGATCTTCCTTTTCACTGACATTCCATTTGCCAATTTCGAATTTCTCTACATTCTTGAAGACGTGCCTCAACACAAACGACTTTCCGATCTCCGGATTGCTCACTGTTTTCGAGTTCTAAAATAGAATATTCAATTTTATGAGCGTTTCCCACATTCTTCACTTACATTCAGTGACAAACTACTCGACAAATCATTTGGGCCAGCTGAATCCTTTATTTCCATTACCGGGTCCGGCTGAGAGCTGGAGATCAAATCCACAATCGATTGCAATTTCATCAGATTATCCGCACGATTTTGTTCCGTCAGTTTTTTGAGATCTTCCAACTCAGACGACTGATTGTTGAGCCTATCGGAAATCTCGCGCGAAGTTTTCTGAACTTCCGAAACCATTCCTTGCATTTTAGAAAACAAGACGGATAGGGATTCTTCATTGTTGCCAACTTCCGCCATGATGTTTCCTTTCTCGGTCGTATCTTCGAAAGTTCTGTAATCAGAATAGAGTACAAGCCTTGGGGGGAAGAGAACTGAAAAATATCGAAATGGGGCTTGAACAGTTTTCAAAGTCCACAGGAACACTTCAAAAATGCATCCAACAAACAACTTTTTATAAATGAAAAATCGAGACTCTTGAGTCTATTAAGAGAAAAAACCGATGAATGATAGGAATCATGTAAGAAGTGACAACGCTTTCTTAAGAAGATCAGTAGTGACTGTGGGATCCAATTCCTGAATATTGATTGGGACGACGGAACGGATCTCATCGGCGGTTGTGATATTGTCCAGACACTGCTTCTGAAAAATCAGGATGTTTCGACGAATTTTAAGATAGAATTATCACTTTCAATCCTTCCAGATTGTAGCTAGTCGCCATGTGCAACTTTCTCTTCAAAGATTTCTTCGAATTGCTCTTCAAGAAATTCTCACATCTCCTAATCGCAGTTGGAGCATCGTACATATCTGCGAGGAGAGCGATTCCTTCGACATTATTTTCTGCAAGAAAATGGATGTGAAATTATAGAAGATCGAGAGTGTTACCATCGATGGCTAGTTCTCCATAGAGAACTTCGAGGAAAAAGTGGAAGTCTTCTGGATCTATTCCGGTGAGAGTGACTTCAGACTTTTTCGATTCCGCGAAATTTCCAAGGAAAAGAGCTTTGAAGAATGAAGATTGGGCGGCGAGGTACTGAAAAAATTCGAGGTCAAGTCAAAAAAGAAAAAGCTCTTACTTTTTTGAGAACATAAAATCTTCTATCCTTCACTACCAGAACGATGTCAGAAACCTCCTTGACAGACTCATCGAAACTTCTGAACTTTTCTTTCCCTAATCCTTTCGTTTCGATGATTTTAACATGAGCTTCAGCAGTCAAGTTTCCATCCACCAGATAGTTTTTCATCATTTCCTCCCATTTCAAAAATTCACCGCAACCTTGTCCAGTGTTCTCTTTGAAGCAGTGGTTCATAGGTCTCGTCCGGTTACTCTTTATGGGCCCGATAATCTTCAGCTCATTTTCCGTTTCGATCTCCCAGTCCTCTCCCGGATGTTCCACGTGAAGATAAAACGCGAGATTGTTGTTCTTGTGGGTCAGACAGATGTACCCTTTAACACCGAAATGTTCTTCCGTTTTACTAAAATTTCCTCTGCCAACTTCAAAGTTCTCTACATTCTTGAAGACGTGCCTCAACACAAACGACTTTCCGATCTCCGGACTGTTCACTGTTTTCGAATTCTGAAATAGAATATTCGATTTTATGAGCGTTTCCCACATTCTTCACTTACATTCAGTGACAAACTACTCGCCAAACCATTTGAGCCAACTGAATCCTTTATTTCCATCACGGGGTCTGGATGAAAACTGGAGATCAAATCCACAATCGATTGAAGTTTGTCCCTATTATCTGCATGGTTTCGCTCAGCGATTTTCTTGTTCTCTTCTGACTCATTCGACAGCTGATTGAGCCTATCGGAAATCTCGCGCGAAGTTTTTTGAACTTCCGAAACCATTCCTTGCATTTTAGACATCACGACGGATAGAGCGTTTTCATTGTTGCCAACTTCCGCCATGCTGTCTCCTTTCTCAGTCGTATTCTCGAAACTTCTGTAATCCGAAAAGAGTACAAGCCTAGGGGGAAAGAGAACTGAAAAATATCGGAAGGGGGTTTCAACAGTATTCAAAGTCAACACGAACACTTCAAAAATGCATTCATTAAAACAACTTTTTATAAGTGAAAATCGAGATTCTTGAGTGGAAAGGTAATGTAAGAGAAAAGACCAATGTATGATAGGAATCATGTAAGAAGTGACAACGCTTTCTTAAGAAGATCAGTAGTGACTGTGGGATCCAATTCCTGAATATCCGTTGGGACTACGGAACGGATCTCATCGGCGGTTGTGATATTGTCCAAACACTGCTTCTGAAAAAATAGGATGTTTCGACGGTTTTTAAGATAGAATTATCACTTTCAATCCCTCCAGATTGTAGCTAGTCGCCATTTGCAACTTCTTTTTCAAAGATTTCTTCGTATCGTTCTTCAAGAAATCCTCACATCTTCTGATCACAGTCGGTGCATCGTACATGTCAGCGAGAAGGGCGATTCCTTCGACATTGCTTTCTGAAAGAAACATGGATATGAAATTATAAATAGAGAGTGTTACCATCGATGGCTAGTTCCCCATAGAGAACTTCGAGGAAAAAATGAAAGTCTTCTGGATCGATTCCGGTGAGAGTGACTTCTGACTTTTTGGATTCTGCGAAGCTTCCAAGGAGAAGAGCTTTGAAGAAGGAAGATTGGACGGCGAAGTACTGAAAAAATTCGAGGTCAAGTCAAAAAAGAAAAAGCTCTTACTTTTTTGAGAACATAAAATCTTCTATCCTTCACTACCAGAACGATGTCAGAAACCTCCTTGACAGACTCATCGAAACTTCTGAACTTTTCTTTCCCTAATCCTTTCGTTTCGATGATTTTAACATGAGCTTCGGCTGTCAGTTTTCCATCGACCAGATAATTTTTCTTCAGTTCTTCCCATTCCAAAAACATGTGGCAACCATATCCAGTGTTCCCCTTGAAGCAGTAGTGAAAAAACCTCGTCAAGTTAGTTTTATTGGGCCCGATAATAATGAGATCGAACTTTGTTCCAATTTCCCAGTTCTCTCCCGGATGTTCCACGTGAAGATAGAACGCGAGGTTGTTGTCCATGTGCTTGAGGTTGATACACCATTTTGCCCCAAAATGCTCTTCGAGCTCACTAAAATTCCGGGCATCCTTTTCAAAATTTTCGACACTCTTGAAATCGTGCTTCAACACGAATGATTTTCCGATTTCCAGAACTTTTGCTGTTGGATTCTGAAAAGAAAAAATTTCGTAAGTTAATCCAATCTTTATCTTACAGTCAGTGACAAACAGCTCGAACCAGTGGGCGGAGCAACTGCATTCTTAGTTTCAAAAACGGTATTCGAATGGTTCTCGGAAACGAAATCCTCGGCCGATTGAAGTTTTTCAAGAATCTGAGTAAGTTTCTGCTTGCTCTCATCCGTCTGCTTGTCCAGTTTATCGAAGATCTCGCTTCGAAGTTTCTGAATTTCCGACATCAAGTCATGTGGAGAGTTTTCATTGTTGCCGACTGCTGACATATTGTCTTCTTTTTCAGTCATATTCTGAAAAGTTCGGCGATCGGAAACAAATACAAGCTTGGAGAAAAAAACAGAAAAATATCAAAATGAGTTTTCAACAGTCTTCGAAGTCAATGCAAATGTTTGAAAGATAACATTCATCAAAACATTTTCTCAAAGGTAAAAAATCGAGAGTTTCGTGTACAGAGCTAGTATATTTCGGTGAAAATTTACGACTAAGAATCTGGCGTGCTACTATTACAGATATGCTTCTATTAGAGGATGCAGTGAAAAATTGTGATATTAAATCATGTTAGAAGGGACAACGCTTTCATGAGGAGTTCAGTAGTAGCCGAGTGATCCATATCCTGAATGTCCATTGAAACAACGGAACGGATGTCTTCGGCGGTTTTGATCTCTTCCAGACATTTCTTCTGAAATTTTAGGAATCTCGGAGCTTCTCAGATAGAGAATATTACCTTCAACCCCTTCAGATTGTAGCGAGTGGACATCTGCAGCTTTTTCTTCAACGTCTTCTTTGATTCCTTCAGCATAAACTCCTCGCATCTTCTAATCGCAGTCGGTGCATCGTACATGTCAGCAAGAAGGGCGATTCCTTCGACATTGCTTTCTGGAAGAAAAACATTCCAGAATCGATAAAATGGGTGTAGTCAGAATACCGTCAATGGCAGACTCTCCATAGAGCACCTCTAGAAAGTAGTGAAAATCTTCTGCGTCGATTCCGGTGATATGAAACTTTGATTTTTTACAGCTCATGAGGTTCCCAAGGAGTAGGGCTTTGAAAAATGAAGATTGGGCGGCGAGGTACTGAAAAAATCGAGGCTATACTAAAACTGAAGGAATATATACCGTTTTGTTCACATAAAACTTCCTATCCTTCACGATCAGAACAATGTCAGAAACCTCCTTGACAGACTCATCGAAACTTCTGAACTTTTCCTTTCTCAATCCCTTTGTTTCCAGAATTTTGACATGAATTTCAGCTGTCAAATTTCCATCCACCAGATAGTTTTCCTCCACTTCCTTCCACGAGATGAAATCCGGGGAGCCCCATGCGAGACTTTTCTTGAAACAGTAGTTCATGGTTTCCGTCAAGTCAGTTCTATTGGGTGCGACTATCTTGAGGTCATATCTTGTTTTGATTTCCCAGTGCTCTTCCGGATGGTCCACATGAAGAAAGTATTGAAGACAGTCGTCCTCTTGGATCAGACAGATGTACCAATTGACACCGAAATGTTCTTCTTTTTCACTGACATTCCATTTACCAATTTCGAATTTCTCCGCATTCTTGAAGACATGCTTCAACACAAATGATTTCCCAATTTCTGGAGCTCCTTTTGTCGTATTCTGAAATAGCAGATATTCAGTGAATTTCCGTTTCAATGCGCTTGACATACACTCATTAGCAAGCTACTCGACAAATCAGTTGGAACAACTGTATCTGTTGCTTTCGTCACGGATTCGGTCTGATTTTTGGAGACCAGTTCCTCGATCGTTTGAAGTTTCTCCAGAATATTTGCATATTTTTGTTCCTGACTTTTCATCTCTTCATCTGATTCGGAAGTCATCTTCTGTTTATCTTCAATGGTTTCGCTCGAAAGTTTTTCTGATTCTGCCTTCATTCCCTGTCTAACTTCGAAAAGATTTTTATAAAGTTTTTGAAAACCCGACATCAGACTGGACGGGGAATCTCCGTCGTTGCCGGCTGTCGAACTCTTTTCAGTCATTTGCTGGTTAGTTCTGGAAATGGAATGGAGTACGAGAATTGAGTCGAAATTCAGAGATATCGAATGATACATCGACCAATTTGAGCTGATAATAGAAAGTGCCTTTTCAGAAAATGATTATCTTATTTATTAGACGAATTGTAAAAAGTAATTATAAATTATTGCTCATGCATCCATGGAAATCGCCTTTTCGAGAAGAGCCACCACTGTCGAGTGTTCCAAATCTCTAACGTTGTTCGGCACCACAGATTTGAGATCGGATGATGTTCTGATTTCAGCAAGACACATTTTCTGAAATTTCATATTTATTAATTTGACAGTAGCTCAAAGCGCAACCTTCAATGCACCCAGATGGTATTGATCCGCAATCTGAAGTTTTCTCTTCAAGTTCTTTTTCGAATTATTCAACATGAACTCCTCACATCGTCTGATCGCAGTTGGAGCATCGTACATATCTGCGAGGAGAGCGATTCCTTCGACATTACTTTCTGGAAGAAAAATGGATTTGAAACCATAGAAGATCGAGAGCTTTACCATCGATGGCTAGTTCTCCATAGAGGACTTCGAGGAAAAAATGAAAATCTTCTGGATCGATTCCGGTGAGAGTGACTTCTGACTTTTTGGATTCTGCGAAATTTCCGAGGAAAAGAGCTTTGAAGAAAGAAGATTGTGCCGCAAGGTACTGAAAAAGAGACTGTACAAAAAATTGAAAACAGATATACCGTTCTGTGAGCATAAAATTTCTGATCTTGCACCACCAGAACGATGTCAGAAACCTCCTTGACAGACTCATCGAAGCTTCTGAACTTTTCTTTCCTAAATCCTTTTGCCTTGATGATTTTAACATGAGCTTCAGCTGTCAATTTGCCATCATCCAGGTAGTTTTTCTTCACTTCCTCCCAGTCTAAAAAATCATCGTAACCCCATCCACAGCTTTCCTTGAAACAGTATCTCTCTGCTTTCGCCACGTCAGAATTCCTCGGTCCGGTAAGCTTAAGATCAAATTCTGTCTCGATCTCCCAGTCATCTTCTGGATGATCCAAAAAAAGGTAGAATTGGAGGAAGTTGTCCTTGTGAATAACAGTGATATACCACTTGACACCGAAGTGCTCTTCCCTTTCACTCCTATTATACTTTTCCTTTTCGAATTCTTCGACATTCTTGAAGACGTGCCTCAACACAAACGACTTGACGATTTTAGGAGTTTTCTCTGTTGGATTCTGGAATGGAACATATTCAGTGAGTGTTTCCAATACTCTTCACTTACACTCAGTGGCAAACTACTCGGCAAATCTGTAGATCCAACTAAATCTTTTGAGTCTACAATTCGATCCATGTGATTTTCGGAGATCAAACTTTCGATCGATTGAAATTTCTCCCGAGTACCCGCATGATTTTGTTCGGCTATTTTCTTGATTTCTTCTAACTCCGTTGTCTGCTGGTTAAGTTTGTTGAGAATATCGCTCCGAAGTTTTCGAATTTCTGAGATAAAACTGGACGGAGAATCTTCCTGGTTGCCCACGGCCGACATGTTGTCTCCCTTTTCAGTCATATTTTGGTTATCTAAAAAATCACGAAGAAGCATGTAATTGACAAAAAGAAACACAGAAAATATTCGAAATATCAAATGGCATGTTGACCGTTTTGAACAGAAAAATGAGAGAGAGAAGGCGAATTTCTTTTTTTTTAGCTTCTTTATTAGACAAGTAAACGGTCATGCATGATGAAAACGGCCTGTTGCAGAAGAGTCGCTATTGTCGAGTGCTCCAAATCTTCGATGTTGTTTGGCAAGACAGCTCTGAGATCCGACGATGTCTTGATGTCAGAGAGACACTTTTTCTGTAAACTTGTTCAAATTGATCCAACTTTTAGCTCAAATTACTACCTTCAATGCACCCAGATGGTATTGATCGGCAATCTGAAGTTTCCTCTTTAAGTTCTTCTTCGAATTGTTCAACATGAACTCCTCACATCTTCTGACTGCAGTTGGAGCATCGTACATGTCTGCGAGAAGAGCGATTCCTTCGACATTACTTTCTACAGGAAAAATGGATGGGAAATTATAGAAGATCGAGAGCTTAACCATCGATGGCTAGTTCTCCATAGAGAACTTCGAGGAAAAAGTGAAAGTCTTCTGGATCGATTCCGGTTAGAGTGACTTCAGATTTTTTAGATTCCGAGAAATTCCCGAGAAGAAGAGCTTTGAAGAAGGACGATTGGGCGGCGAGAAACTGACAAATGTTAAGTCACTGTGAAGAAAGAAGGAAGTCTTACCGTTTTGTTAACATAAAATCTTCTGTCCTTCACGACTAGAACAAAGTCAGAAACCTCCTTGACAGACTCATCGAAACTTCTGATCTTTTCTTTCCTCAATCCTCTCGTCTCGATGATTTTAACATGAGCTTCAGCAGTCAAATTTCCATCGACCAGATAGTCTTTCTTCATTTCCCCCCATTTCAAAACCTTGTTGAAACCGTATCCGATACTCTCCTTGAAGCGATAGCCCCCTCGTTTCACCATGTCAGGTATCTTGTGTTCGATAATTTTGAGATCATATATTGTTTCGATCTCCCAGTCCTTTCCCGGATGTAAAACGTGAAGATAGAACGCGAGGTTGTTGTCCTGGTGCGTGAGGTTGATACACCATTTTGCACCAAAATGCTCTTCGAGGTCACTAAAATTCGCTTTGTCATTTTCGAATTCCTCGACATTCTTAAAGACGTGCTTCAACACAAACGACTTCGCGATAACGGTAGTTTTCTCTGTTGTAATCTGAAATAAAAGATAGTCGATGAGCATTATTCATTATCTTTACTTACATTCCGCGACAAGTCACTCGACAAATCAGTTGGAACAACTGTATCTTTTGTATCCATCACGGATTCGGTCTGATTTTTGGAGACCAGTTCCTCGATCGATTGAAGTTTCTCCAGAATGTCTGCATTTTTTGTTGTTCTCTCCTCTCGGTCTTCTAGCATTTCGCTCCGAAGTTTCTGGATTTCCAACATCACATCTTGCGGATAATCTTCATTTCCAGCCATATTAAAATTCAGAAATCTGAATGTGGTATAATCAATGAATTTAAAAAAAAATCGAAAACACCGCATGGGACATCAACCAATTTGAGCTGATAAAAGAAAGTGCCTTTTCAAAATATGATTATCTTATTCATTAGACGAATTGTAAAAAATAATTGTAATTTATTTGCTTATGCATCAACGGAAATCGCCTTCTCGAGAATAGCCACTACTGTCGAGTGTTCCAAATCTCTGACGTTGTTCGGTACAACAGATCTGAGATCGGATGATGTTCTGATTTCAGCAAGACACATTTTCTGAAATTTCATAGATATTCATTTGAATGTAGCTCAAAGCGCAACCTTCAATGCACCCAAATGGTATTGATCCGCCATCTGAAGTTTTCTCTTCAAGTTCTTCTTCGAGTTATTCAACATGAACTCCTCACATCTTCTGATCGCAGTTGGAGCATCGTACATATCTGCGAGAAGAGCGATTCCCTCGACTGTGTTTTCTGGGATACAGTAAAGATGTATAATCATAGAATATGGAGGGTGTTACCATCAAAAGCAGCTTCTCCGTAGAGAACTTCGAGGAAAAAGTGAAAGTCTTCTGGATCGATTCCGGTGAGTGTGACTTCTGATTTTCTGGATTCCGATAAACTTCCGAGGAGAAGAGCTTTGAAGAAGGAAGATTGGGCGGCGAGGAACTAAAAAAAAAGTAAAAGTAGTCGATTTCATGTTCGAAATTACCGTTTTGTTGACATAAAACTTTCTATCCTTCACGACGAGAACCATGTCAGAAACCTCCTTTACGGACTCATCGAAACTTCTAAACTTTTCTTTCCTCAATCCTTTCGTTTCGATAATTTTGACATGAATCTCAGCATTCAAATTTCCATCGACCAGGTAGTTTTTCTTCACCTCCTCCCATTTCAAGAACTTGTGGTAACCAAATCCGATACTCTCCGTGAAGCGATACTCAGTCGTTTTCGAAATGTTTGTAGTCGTGGTGCCGACAATTTTGAAATCAAACTTTGTTTCGATTTCCCAGCCCTCATTCGGATGGTCTACGTGAAGATAGAACTGCAGATGATCGTCTTTGTGAACAAGACTGATTCTCCATTTGAACCCGAAGTGATCTTCTTTCTCACTAAAATTTCCTTTGTTAATTTCAAAGTTCTCGACATTTTCGAAGACGTGCTTCAACACAAACGATTTTGCGATTCCCGGAATGTTCCCTATCGGGTTCTGAAAATGAAGAACCGATAAGGAAATTTGAAAATGCATGAGTCAGAGACATTTAGTGGCAAACAACTTGAAACAACGCACGGTGCAACTGCATCAGGTTCTTCCAATTTGTTTTCCGGTAGTTTTTTATTGGAGATCCAATCCTCGATCGATTGAAGTTTCTCCAGAATGTCCTCAAGTTTTTGGTCATTCGTATTTTTCGTCCTCTCTCTATCATCAAGTATCTCGCTCCGAAGCTTTTGAATTTCCGACATCAAATTGGACGGAGAATCTTTGTTGCTTTCAACTGCCGACATGATGTCTCCCTTTTCATCCATATTTTGGTTAGTTCTGAAATTGGAATGAAGTGCAAACAGTGAACATGAAATGCAAAGATATTACGCGGAATATCGACCGAATTGAAAGGAAGTAGGGAGTGAATGTTGATGCTATGATTTATAATAAAAATTGAGACAATTATAGTAACAAATTATAGCTTATGATTCTCCAATAGAAATCGCCTTTTCAAGAAGAGCCGATATTGTCGAGTGTTCCAATTGCTTAATGTTGTTCGGCACCACAGATTGGAGATCGGACAATGTCTTGATTTTTGAAAAACACTTTTTCTGAAAACTGGTACATATTGATCTGATTCAAAGTTCAATCAAAACCTTCAACACTTCCAGATGGTATTGATCGGCCATTTGAAGTTTTCTCTTCAATGTCTTATTTGATGCCTTCATTATGAACTCTTCACATCTTCTGATTGCAGTCGGAGCATCGTACATGTCTGCGAGAAGGGCGATTCCTTCGACATTGCTTTCTGGAAGAGAAATGGATTTGAAACCACAGAAGATCGAGAGCTTTACCATCGATGGCTAGTTCTCCGTAGAGAACTTCGAGGAAAAAATGAAAATCTTCTAGATCGATTCCGGTGAGAGTGACTTCAGATTTTTTAGATTCGAAGAAATTTCCGAGGAGAAGAGCTTTGAAGAAAGAAGATTGGGCGGCGAGAAACTGACAAATGCCAAGTCTATGTGAAGAAAGAAGGAAATATTACCGTTCTGTTAACATAAAATCTTCTATCCTTCACGACGAGAACGATGTCAGAAACCTCCTTGACAGACTCATCGAAATTTCTGAACTTTTCCTTTCTCAATCCTCTCGTCTTGATGATTTTAACATGAGCTTCAGCAGTCAAGTTTCCATCCACCAGGTAGTTGTTCTTCATTTCTTCCCAGTCTAAAAAATCAGGACAGCCATATCCACTGCTTTTTTTAAAGCAGTGGCTCCCGTTTTTTGAAAAATCAGGTTTCGTGGGTGCCATAATTTTGAGCTCATGTTCTGTTTCGATTTCCCAGTTGTCTCCCTGATGATCCACACGAAGAAAGAATTGAAGATTGTTGTCCCTGTGTTTGAGTCGAATAAACCAGTTTACACCAAAGTGCTCTTCTTCGCCACTGACATTCCATTCTTCTTTTTCGCATTCTTCTTCCATATTTTCGAAGACGTGCTTCAACACGAATGATTTCCCGATTTCTGCATTTCTTTCTGTTGGATTCTGAAATAGTAAAATATCCGTTGAGCAATTTTCACAATCATTGTGATTTACATTCAGTGACAAGCTACTCGACGAAACTGTAAATCCAACTGCATCTTTCGTCTCCGTCGAGAAGTCCGTCTGATCTTTGGAGACGAGGTTCTCGATCGATTGAAGTTTCTCCAGAACATCTGCGTGCTTCGACTTCATCTCGCTTCGAAGTTGTTGAATTTCTGACATCAAATTGTTTGGAGAATCTTTATCGTTTCCAGCTGCCGACTTGTTGTCTTCCATTTCGGTCATATTTTGACTAGTTCTGAAATTGGAATGGAGTAAAAATATGCTTGTTTTCCTTTTCGATCTTTTGTGATCAACTTTTTCACCAACTGAAATCCTTTCTCCATTTCGCTTGACAATTGCGCTCTCAATGCTCTCACTTCTTCGAGAATTTCTTCTTTTTCACAGCGAATCTTTCGAATTTCCGCGATCAATTCGTCAGCAGTCGCTTTGGTTTCCGTCATATTTTGGATTTTTCTGAAAAAAAATAGTCCAGTTCGTTCAATTTACGCGATTCAATTCCAGAAAGAACTGAAAATTTGTCTGAAAGCAATTTTCCGGGGAAAAAACTATGCCGAGAACCGTGCGGCGACTTGCAAAAACCTCACGCGACAGGTTGCCGATGGGCGGAGTCGAGTTTTCATGCCATTTTTCAAGCGGATTCTCGGAAATTCTTTCAGCTAGTCGCACTAAACTGGCTTGAAACCTAATTCTATTTTCAGATCATCACAAAAAACCTATTTCTATTTTCAGGTCACAAGTACAAGTATAAATATGCAACCCATTTTACACGCAACACGTGACCCCGAAACTTCAAAAAAACGTGAAATGCTCGACCGGAATCCACGACAGCAGCCACGTGTCACTCTATTCAGCGATCACCACTTCGGCAAGATCAGTGCTCACGGATTTGAAACATTAGATAGACGATTCAAATTTCGTTAAAATGTTAATCAAGAATCCGTTCAAGACAATTGCCGTCATCGTTATCCTCTTTATTCCCGTTTGTCAGTCAAAGTCATGTATCGGAACAGACATTGAAAAACTGGAGAACAACTGCGAAACTGTCAATGGAAAACCGCTGGTGTTTCGAGGCAACGTAGACGGTAAGATATATTTGAAAAAGAAAACTAAATAAAAATGATGTTTTCAGTGAACACAATTCATCAGAAAGTGAAAAGTATTAAAACTATCGAAGCTGGGATTGAGATCATCGGAACAGACTTCGAGTCGTTCGATTTTTTCAACGGGGCACTGACAACACTTCTCAATGGAAATGGTCCCGCCATCATTCTTCGGGAGAATCCCAAACTCAAGAGACTTCACTTCGATAGCTTGAACGTGATCAAAGGAAAAGGCAACGTTATTCTTCTTCTTGACAAAACGTATTTCTCGACAGCCATCAATGAGAACAAAGAATCGTTAGGTTCTTGATTTACAGCTTTCTAATCATTCATGTTTTCAGTCTGAACGATCTCGTGAAACTGGCGTCAATTGGTCGAGAGAAACCCTGCTCCGAAAAGCCCGTCGAAGTGAATCGCGACGAAGTTCTCGAAGAATCCAACTCATTGGTGTTCGTGTTTGGTGGATGTGGTGCAGTTTTTCTTATTGGAGCGACAGTCCTCGTCTACTACTCCTACAAAAAACGTGCCGAAGATAAAAATCTCAAGACGAAGAACATGGAAGATGGGGGAGCCAAGGATATAAAGAAGAGTGGAGATGTTGAAGGCGCTGGTGAAACTGCCAAGAAGGCGCCGAGTCTCCAAGGGAAGGTCGACGAAGATCCGAAGAAGAAATAATGATGTACATATGAATCCTGCTGTTTTTTTTTTCTTTTTCCTTTGCACCATCTCCTTTTTTATGTGATTAATAAACTAATTTCAATTATTGTACTCCAAATGAATACGAATCGGAACAAGTCTACATACAATGTTACGAAAAACCTAGAGTTTTCCATCGAAAAATCAGTAAAGATGTCGAATCTTTTTAACGGAAAAAAGCTGAAATTCAAACACAATGTTGCGCGTCAGTTCAAATGCATCGAACGCAACGACGCAAACACCGGTGCATACCGTAACCTCACAAAAGTATTTGGGAGCGCCTTTCATTGAAGCGCGAATTTTAGGCGTCAATTTTCTTCTTCGAAATTCCAACCGAAAATCAGACAATTTCTCCCGATTTTCGATTGAATTTTTCGTAGATTTTCTCCGATTTTTAATAAAATAATTGTTTCAGAATGGCCTCCAACGACACTATTTTTGTGTTCGAGAATCCGGAGCCGTTCGATTCCCCAGACATTTCCGCCACCTCTTCCACCTCCTCATCCTCGGCTCCATCGACTTCCGATTCGAACAGCTCATTGGTGGAAGATATCGAAAATTGCGATCCACAAAAAACGATTGAAAAGTTGAAGGAGAAGCTGAAGCTGACGAAAAAGGACTTGAATATGGCACTCGATGCTTCCCTTGAGCTGCGAAAAAGAGCCAGTGGGTTGGAGGGGATTTGAATTAGAACTCAGAATTTTTTTCAGATGAATGTGAAGAGGATGAAAAGAAACTTCAGGAGCGACTCGACGAGTACGACGGCGTTCTGATGACGATGAGAACGGGACACGTCACGGCGAGAGGTGGTGTGAAGGTGGAAGTGGAGGACTGGGAGACGATGGTCAACAAAACGTTGGGCAGAAATGAAGAGCCCGCCCTCTCCTCCCCAGATTCGACCAGCGCCAACCTTGAATTCCTCAAAAAACTCACCGAAGACACGGAGAATCTGACGATCGAAATTAACAGAACGAGGATGATCGAGAAAGAGAATATGTTGAGAATCAAGGCTCTGGAGAACACGTTGGCTAACACGAGGCAGAAGAATGCTTCTGAGAAGCACAACCTCTACAACACCGTCGAGGAACTTCAGAATAAGCTAACCACCGCCCAGAACCTCAACGAATCGCTGAGAAGCGCCAAGGACCGGTCGGAAGACGTCACGAAGGAGATTCTGAGAAGATCCGTCGATAATAGCTCGAAGCGATTCGAGGAACTGCTGAAGGCACAGTTGGAGAAGGACGCTCAGATTGCTCAGCTGATAGAGGAACTGGGAATGATACATTCTCGCGCCGACGTCGCCGAGGATCTCGTCCACCAACAGACGACAAGTATCGGAGAATTGACACTCAAGAACAAGAATCTCCAAAATCGACTGAGAATTCAGGAGGAGGGATTCAGCGAGGAGCAGAGGAGACTGAACACTGCTTATAATCGCCTTCACGCGGACTTCAAATCGCTGGAACGGTCCAAGAAAGAACAAGAGAAGGAACTGGAGACGCAGAAGAAGATGATCGAGAAGATATCTAGACAGAATGAGGGTGTGGAGAAACAGTTGGCGGATATGGAGAAGGCCAGTTTGAAGAACACCAAGTTGATGAACGGTCTTCGCGAACAAAATGAGGACTTGGTGCAGAAGTTGAGCAAAAGAAAGGAAGAGATTCGAGAGCTCAAAGGTTCCTGCAAGATTTTGAATTGTAACCTGAATATTTCTTTCAGATCAGCTCAAATCCCAGGCCAACATCTCGAACACCAGACTCCGGATCGTCAGCGACTCGGCTCGCAACTCTCCACGAATCCAGCTGCGACAGAAAGTCAAAGTGGAGGAAGACGTCGAATGCCGTCCTGATTCCGACTCTGACGACATCATCGTCACGAAGCAAGTCGTTCCGAAGAGAGCACGTCAGATGTCGTCGCCGGCGAAGTCTGCATCGAAGAAGCTGAAACTGTGAAAGATGTTGAATCCCCTCCCCTCTCCTTTCCCTCGAGAATATTGACTCCAGATTGTAAATGGATTGCTTTGAAAGCAGCTCCCCTCTCAGCATGCTGTATTATTGATTATATTTTTTGTTTATAGAATTTTTGTATTATATGTATATGGACTAACCACCTTGCTGTATTAATCTGTCTCTTTTCTCGACTAACATTGCTTATATTTTTGGTCGAAGTTTTACTTTATTGCTCTTATGTTTTTTTGTTCCGGCCCAACTTGTACTTTATTTAAGAAAAGACATTTGAAATTTTCGCTAGGTTTTAACTGCTTGTTCCGAGTTGAATTTCTATAAGGTTATCTTCAACTTAGATGCGATCTTCCGTTGCTGAAAACACAAAGTTCTGTTCAAGAAATTACTATCGAGCGTTTTTATTCATGCCCTTTTCAGCCTATCAATCTCTCAATGGTATCGTGCAGCAAGGAATTCGTTATCAGACACGTCACCGAGAAAATTTCCGTATTAGATGACGTGTATGAAGTGATAGAAGAACACTACGGAATTTCATGGATCCTCGAATATTATGAAGAAGATGGCGTTTTAAAGATTTGTATTATGCACAAAGATTCACTTAAATACGATGGCAATGTGTCTATGGAAGTCGATGTAGAGTTCAAGCTGTTTTACCCAAATGGAGATGTTACAAGTTCAATACGAAAGCGTTCACTCGACAAGAGCTATAACTTTGCGGACTGGTCTTCTCCTTTGGGTGATGACTATACAGAGGATGACACGCTGACTGTGGAAGTTCGTGTGAAAATCGGAGAACTGATTGGTTCTGGCAGAAAAGATTTGATCAAATTCGACGAGTCGGTGAAGAAGTTCTCTGATGTCGTTCTAGTGGTAAAGAAGAGAAAGTTTCATGTGTCGAAAATGGTAATTCCAATTGAAATTTCAAACGCGAAACAGTAAAATTTCAGTACCTTGGATTCCAATCTTCCTATTTCGACTCACTTCTGATGGGCGGGTTTGAAGAATCTCAAAAATCGGAAGTCGTTCTCAAAGATATTGACCCAACCGATTTCCAAAACTTCTTGGAGCTGATTCATGGAGCGTCTCCGATCGATGGTATGAGATTCAACATCGAATTCAGAGCCTCAAATAAATTTGAAATTTTAAGACGCCAACGTCGAAGGAATCCTCCATCTGGCAGATATGTACGATGCACCGATTGCGACCCGTCGCTGTGAGGAGTTTCTTCTAGAAAAATCACAGAAAATAAGACATATCAAACTGAAGTTCTCGATTCGATACAACCTTGAAAAGTTGAAGGTGACAATGATTGAAATGTTCCGGGGGGTCTCAATTGTTGTTTCTTCAGGCAAAGTGTCTGTCGGAAATCAACACCATAGAGGACATTCAGTCGATTGCGGACGCCGGTTTGGACGGATTGGATTTGTCGGTTTCCAACGCGCTTCTTCGCAAATCGCTCCTTCTTCAATAGTTTTCTCTTTTTGCTCTCTTTTGTGTAGATGCATGGTTTTACAACGTTGTCGATAAGTTATGTACGATAAAATTTTCATTTATTTCTATCGATTGGTGAGCCTTAAGCGAATTAGGAAATTTCAGACGCTAATGTCGAACGAATCCTGCATCTCGCCGAAATGTACGATCCTCCAATTGCAATCCGTCGCCATGAGCAGTTTCTGCTGAAACTGTCGGAGAACACTCTGGAAACGAAGTGTCAGATGGCGTTGAGATACCAGTTGCAGAGCTTGAAGGAGCAATGTCTCTCCAAAATCAGCACCAAAGATCAGATTCAGTCGATTGGTGCGGCCAAGATGCCAAATATGGATATGCCGGTGTTGTATGCTCTTCTTGAGAAGACGTTGTCATGTGAATAATGATTTGTATGATTTTTTTCGACGTTGTGTTACGAATGAATGATGGGTTTCACCTGTCTCAAAACTCAAATTACCTACAAGTACAAAAGCGTGGAGAAAACCAATTAGTGCATCAAGGTTTTCAGGCGCCGAATTTTCTGAACCTCCGGGGTTCAGAGATTTCCAGATGTTCAAGAAGAACGTAGATGGTCTGAAAGCAGTAAAATGAAGATCAGAGTGTAGCTTCTCATGTAAGATCCGCCACTGTTTTCGTGGTCAGATACCGCTATAATCGAGTTCACCGATCGCTTGCAAATTAGTTCCGGATTACTCATGAAAAATATGAAAAACCATTGGAACCTTTTTCACCTCCTTCTCTCAGAAATCACCTGTTCTCACATAAATTACAAAAAAAATCTTGTGTTTTTTCCACCAGCATTTTTTTTCTCCCATCGTTATTTTCCAAAAGTCGACCCCAATGCTGCCCGAGGTTGATTTCTCCGTTCCCCACTGGCTCATTCGGTATTTCCACGTCATCGGAGTCGTCTCTTTGGTGTTCGATGTGTTCTCGATTTATCTGGTGCTGTTCAAGAGCAACATGATCGACAACTTTCGGTTTTTCTTGTTGAACTTTCAGGTGAGAAGTTTATAAAGGAACTTTCTTGGTACCCCATCACGAAAGCAACGTGGTGAAAAAATCGATGTGCCTTTAATAACGACTACTGCAAGCCCTGTAATAGGCTCGCGCACCCTTCCCGCGGGTTCGACCGAGTTTATCTTCATTCCTGTAACAGATATAAAAAAGTTTTCAACTAACGAATTGTTCCTAACAACATGATAAATATTTTGTCAGTTGAACACTTTTTCATATCTGTTCCCCGAACCAAGATAAACTCGGTCAAAGTAACGGAACCCTATCACCGAACTTTCAGATCGCCTGCTCCTTCACAGACATTCACATAACGTTCCTAATGCAACCAGTCCCTTTGTACCCTTTGATGGGTGGTTACGCACTGGGATTCCTTCCCACCCACTTTGGAACTTCACTTCACTTTTGCATAGTGAATCTTGTTATCAAGGAGAAAAATCAAAAATGGACTTTTTCAGACCATCGTCGTCTTCCTCTACATCTATCAAGTGGCGAGTATGATAGTCTGTTTCGTTCGGAAGAATCAGTCCATTTCGGGAACCCTAACCTCTTTCTCAATTCCGACGGCTCTCATTTTGTTCTTACTCGCTTTCCTGCTGGTTTACACGTTTTCAGTGGTCGCCATGTACTATAGTTTGAGTGTCAAGGAATCCGAAAAGTTGCACTTCATCAAAGAGAACCTTCCCGAATATCTCTCCCGCTTCGAATCCCTCCCCAACTTCTCCATCTACCAATCCAACTCGATGCTCTATATAATGGTAGCCGTCGCTGTCACCGGCGGTCTCCTAGCCTTCCTTTTCTTCGTGGCTGTCCTCTATAACATCTTCCGAATGCTTCGTTTCATGAAGATCCAAATGTCCAGGAACACTTACAAACGACATTGTGCCGCTGTCCTTAGTTTGATTGCTCAGTTCGCCACGTCATCCGTGTGCTTCCTACCGCCCATCTCGCTGGTCTTCGTGGTGTTCTTCAAGCTACCACATGCGCAAGGTTTGTGGCGGTCCTACTACTTGACGACATACATTCGAATTTCCAGTCCTCGTCGAGCTCCTTCTGGTCATTGCCTGCTTCCATTCTCCACTCAACGTCACTGTCCTGGTGGCAACTTTTCCTCCGTATCGAGCATTTTTCCGGAGAACCGTTTTAAGGAGAGAGTGAGCTTTTGAGATTCGAGTTTTTTTTCAAATCTGAAAACTTTCAGACCTCCCGGCCTGACCTCATTATCCGCCAAGACGTCAGCAGTGGTGGTTTCACACTTGAGTCGTTGATAACTTTTTGAGAATTGAGATTCAATCTGATTTTGAGATCTTTACCACGTAATGTCATGCCTCTCACTATCTATTCCATAATGAATAGAAAAATGAATAAAAGACGAATTGCTCCTCTGTTGTAAAGAAGTACTCTGTTCCTTGGTACGGTTATTTCTTCTAGGATGGTTTATCAGGGAACTTTTTAAGTCGATTATAGGATCTTTAAGTGTCTAAAAGACAATTCTGCGGCTCTTTTTTATGAAGTTCTAAACATGTCACGTACAAGAATTCTCGTTATATTCAAACTTATTGAAAAAGGAATGAGTTACGGTAGAAAACAACTTCTTTGTGATGGTGCAAAAACGCGATGACTTATGATTTGTACACTATTAATATATTTTTTCTGATCTATAAATCTATAACGAGATTGACATTATCCGATAAACTTCACCTGTTCTTTAGCCTAGTCTCTCGCCTTCTCTTAGATACTTATTCACTTGAAATCCTGAAAAAGGAAACTAATGTACGGCATTGACTTTTCCACCCCACACTGGTTGATCACCTACTATCACGTTATAGGTGCAATATCTCTATTATTCGATGTATTTTCAATCTATATGATAATTTTTAAAAGTAGTAAAATTGATAATTTCAGATATTTTTTGTTGAATTTTCAGGTGGGATATTTTCCCCATGGCTCCTAATTTTCAGACTTTCAGATTGCCTGCTCTCTAACCGATATTCATGTTACTTTTCTAATGCAACCGGTACCTTTGTACCCAGTTTTATCTGGCTTCATGCTAGGATTCAGTCTTCACTTTGGAGCCACTATTCATCATTGTATGGTAGGTTATTGTTAGATTTTTGTATACCGTGCAATGTGAAATTTCATTTCCTACATTTTTGCAGTTTACGACTTTTTTCTAGCTTTTTCAGGTTTCGAGATATGAGCGATTTTCTGTGGCGCACCCTGTAGAGAGACCCAGAGAAGCTAGAGTACTCTCATTTCTCTGCGTCTCTCTAAAAAAATTTTCAAATATTCCTCTCAAATGTTCCAAGTTTCAGTGCATCGTAATCTTCCTTCTGATCTACCAAATCGGAAGTATGATCACGTGTTTCGTCAGAAAACATCAAGCCATTGCGAACACTTTGAACAAATACGGAATGCCGAATTTCCTGGTCTTCCTTATGATTCTCTACGTCCTCGTCTACACGTGCAGTGTGACGGGAATTTTCGCAACTTGCAGTGTTCCAGATGATAAGAAGTTGGAGTATGTCAGAAAGGTACACTAGTCTCATCTTTCACATTTGTTTTTTACTTGATTCCAGAACTATCCAGAGTACTATACCGGCTTCGAGTCCCTCCCCAACTTCTCCATTTATGACAACTCGGATTATTTCGCAAATTTCGTGATCTATTCTCTTATCGGAGGCATCATTGCTTTTCTGACACTGGTTGCAGTACTTTTGAACATATTCAGAATGTTGGCAGTGCTGAAATCCAAACTATCCGCTTCGACTTATCAAAAACATCGAAGCGCGGTTTATAGTCTACTGGCTCAGTTCGCAACCTCGTCGGTGATTTTCGTACCGCCCATATTTTTGTGTTCATTATCTTGTTAGGGGTCAATGGAGCGCAGAGTGAGTTCCGTTTCCTTGAATGTTTTTACCCCGTCTCAACATTATAGTAATCGTCGAGTACCTCGTTATATTCGCTTCATTCCATTCTACACTAAACTCCATAGTCTTGATTGTCACTTTTCCACCGTATCGGAAATTTGTGCTAAATTTGATTCTGAGGAGACGGTGAGTTTTAGAGTTGGATTTTTAAAAGATGTATGGAAAATTCAGAGAAGCGAGATTGACTACAGTAACACAGCGACCATCTGCGATTATTTCTCATTTGGGGAAATGAAACTTCGAGATTATGAAACTTGAAACCATCAAAACCTTCTCTGAAATAACAATAAAAGTTTATAAAATTCCCCGAATCCTTTTTCTCACAACGGTATTGGGACTATTGTCACTGGCTGACCAGGAAGCCCTTTTGGGGTACCTGTGAAATTTTTTATAAATTGGCTCCTATATAAAGTAGAATCAGGGCTTTCAAATGCGCTATGAGCCAACCTGTGCAAACTTTTAGAATTCTAGATACAGGCTCCGAAAGATGGCCTTTTTCTCCATTCCCACGGTGGTTCACCATCTTTCGAAGGCTGTATCTCGACTTCTAAAAGTTTGAGCAGGTAGCCACATGGCGCATTCGAAAGCCCTGATTCTGTTCTATATATGAGCCAATTTACAGAAAATTCTCAGAGGTACCCTGAAACCTGGTAGAGTCGTTTTTCTCAGCAGGTGCGACGAAATCAGACTCCCTTCGATTGGAGCGGGAATCCGGAGATAAAGATAAGGACTACAGGCCCGCTCCTAAGGAAAAGTTCGTCAATTTGAAACCTGCAAACAACAACCCTCCGATAACTTCTTAGATGTACACCTTTGAAACCTCAATGATTACTTGTTTTTTCGAAAAATCTAATGTGCTTTCGGTAGATAATGACACCCTTCTGCAGCTAAGTTTGTGATCTATATTGGAGCTCTTGGAGCACAACTTGTGCTCAATTCAGTCATACTTGTTGAATCGAACATTGGACCCGAATTTCAAATAGTTATTGCCGATTTCAGCTGTTTACTTACTTTCTTTCTGTGGTAGTTATTCCCTTGAAAAGACACCCATTATCGTTTGGATTCTGCATGTATCACATTGATTTTTCCGTCGCTTATTGGTTCTCCAACTATTATCAGTTCATTGGGATGATTTCCATGGTGTTGGACTCGTTTTCGATATACTTGGTGTTGTTTCGAAGCGATAAAATTGATAATTTCCGCTATTTTCTGTTGAATTTTCAGGTAATTTTTCTGGAATTGAACCATCTAAACTGATACCAAGTGTAAAGTCCTGACAATCTTTTGAAAGAGCTCAAAGTTTTTCGGAATTTCACCTGTTCTAGAAAAACTCGATAATTCAGAAAAGTTAAGCTTTTTGGACCCTCATCTATGCAACCGTTTTTTTGTTTGTCTTTTTGTTTCGAGAGCTAGGGATTCAGTTTTGCAAGGTTATAACTCGAACATCTTGCTCATTTTTATATTAGAATCGTCTAGATTATCAGAAAAAGTTCAGCCCAAGAACTCGTGTAATCTCCTTTTCAGACCACAAAACGAACCATCAAGCCTTCAACTGGATCCTATTTCCCCAAAACTTTGCATTTTCAAATTTCAGATAGCCTGCTCCTTGACGGATTTCCATTTGACTGGATTATGTCAACCAGTTCCATTGTATCCATTATTGGCTGGTTATTCTATGGGCGTGGGCGTTCGAATTGGAGCGACCACTCATTTCGCCATGGTAGGCATTTTCAAAGAGATTTTCAGATTTTGGAATTTGCAGTTTCAGAGTTTCAGAGATTTTGAGATTCAGATTTTCAGAGATGCAGATTTTCCGGTTTTCAGAGATTCTGTAATTCTGACTATAAAAATCTGGGATTCTGAGCTCTCGGAACTTGTAGACTTTGAATCTCGTCTGATCCAGAACCACCCAAAAATATCTCATAAAAAATAATGTAAAACTGTTTTTGTGAGCACTATTTGCCGCAGAGTCTTACTTGATCTGAATGTCCGAAAACATGGAATCCACAAAGACAACATACGAAAAATTGCAGACCGGCGTCTCGTTCTTCTTCTCCTATCAAATCGGCGCGATGATCATTTGTTTCGTTCGAAAACATCAAAGTATCGCGGGAACTTTGAAAACTTTTGAAATCCCTAAACCTCTTTTAATTCTTATGAGTCTCTACTTCCTCATATTTGTGACAAGTGTTCCCGGATTTTTCAGCACCTTGAATATTTCAGAAGATCAGAAAATGGACTATGTTAGACAGGTGAGACATAGGAGAATCTGGGGAAACTCATTTTTCATAGCTTATTCTTCAGAACTACCCAGAGTACCTCTCTGGATTCCAATCCCTTCCCAACTTCTCCATCTATGAGCCTTCCTCCAGTTTCGCCATATTCGTCATCTCTGCTATTGGGGGCGGAGCTTTAGCGTTTTCCGCCTTCGTCCTGGTTCTTCTGAACATCTTCCGAATGTTACGTCTTCTAAAAACCAAGGTCTCCAGACTGAACTACCGCAGACATCGTGCAGCCATCTGGAGCCTCCTGGCTCAATTCGCCACGTCATCCGTTATCTTCGTGCCGCCCATTGTGTGTGCGTTTGTGATAGTGTTAGGGGTTAATGGGTCGCAGTGTGAGTCAAAATTGTTGGTTTTAGAGTTTTCAAAAGTTTCCTTTCAGTAATAATCGAGATCCTTGTGATGATCGCTTGCCTACACTCTCCCCTAAATGTCATCGTACTCGTTGCCACTTTTCCCCCTTATCGAAATTTCGTGATCGATTTGGTTTTGAAAAGACGGTTCGTTTTTTTTTCTAAATTTTCATAGATTGAAAAAAAACTTCCTATAAGCCCCGCCCATTCGCATTGATAATAGTTTTCCGCCTGGAAAAATCGAATAGCAGCAGGGGGCGGGGCTTCTCGTCGGAGTTTTTGATTGTCAGTTCGAAATATCATACCAAAGAAAAACGGGCGGGGTGTAATAATTTAATTTGTTTTTCGTTCAGATTTTTTTTGAATTGAGAAGAAACCCAAAAAGGGACGGAGCTTATTTTTGAAGTTGTTCAAATTCTTCGAAAATCTTGTTTTCTACGCATTTTTTCGAAACTACCACACCTAAAATTCATTAGTTTCAGTGAGCCGCGGAACACACATGGTGCATCTACAGTATCGCCGTCAGTGCTTGTTGTTTCTCATTTGACCAAATCCTAAAATGAATAAATTTTTTTCAACAGCAAATAAATTAACAACGGAAAAACAACGAAAAAAAGAACATCACTTCTGAACCGCCCATTCCGGCAGTTCAGTCTTGAAACACCATTTCGGGGTCTCGTACTTCAAACAGTGCAAAAACAACTGAAAATGATTATCGGGCACTTTCTTCGACTCCACATTGCACTTTTGACAAATCTCATCGAATTCCGGTCGTTGATCTACAGTAATCCCCGCGACTTCCGGAGTGATTTTCGTCGAGTCATCGGCAAGGTGCTCCATGAGCTTCTCGAATTCCGGGTTCGGTTTTTCGTGCCAGTTTTCCGACTTGTGAGTGTTGCGGACATCTTCGCACAGCTGAAACGGAGATGTTTGGATTCAGAAGACAGAACCCTGAATCTCCAGAATGCTCACCTCATCAAAACTTTTCTGATACTCCGCGTTCTTTCCTTTCGTCGGTCCCCAAACCGTCGAGTTGTAGAGCTGGTCGCCGACGATTGGGTAGCCTGTAAGTTGGAAACTGTTGGTTTAGGGACGTTTGGGAACCGCACATTTCGGAACCCGGCTTTTAAAAACGACACATTTCAAAACCTGAAGAATTCGGCATTAAAACATCTGGTTTCGGAGAATCCGGTTGCAAAACGTCCCAGTGACAAAACATATGCTTTGGAACGTTAAAAAATCCACCTTTGAAAACAAAGACGTTTCAAAACCGCACACATTAGAACTTGACACTTTGAAACTGTTTCAAAGTTTTGAAACTCATTTTCAGCCCACCTAGATATTGAGAATGCACTCGAATCTGGTGGGTTCGTCCAGTCTCAATGTGCACTTGAACAACCGAGTGCGTTCCGTCGGACCAGAGTTTTCTGAAAATCGCAAGTTAATCAAAGCTGCTCCAATGCAAAATCTGTAGTCCGCTCCCTCAATAGAGCGCACTTGAACTCTTCCACTTACCTAAACGTCGACTTTGCATCCTTCCCATCCGGCCTCACACACTGAATCCCCATCGAGATGACCAATGGTCCAATAGGTTGCTCACAAACTTGCTCCTCGCTGAAAACAAAAAAACCCCGTCGACTTCCCAACAGAGCGCACTTTCCAACTCACTCTGGAAACACTCCATCAACCTTGCAAATGTACTCCTTGCTCCACTCGCCTTGCTTCAACGTCGTCTTAAACTCCAAATCCGTCTCGTAGTTTTTGGCGAACAAAAGGACGCCTGAGGTTGCTCGATCTAGACGATGGAGTACGCGAAGTCCAGTTTTTCCCTGGTGAACTCTCAACTGACCGAGTACCGTATGAATGGCGTATTGGCCACAAGTGTGGACCGGAAGGGAGGGAGGTTTCTCGATGACGAGGAGGTCGTCAGTTTCGCTGATCACTCGGATGGGCAAGTCACGAACCTGGAAGCAAGGAAAATGATAATGGATCTTTGCAGAGGCTGAGAATCGGTGAATTCGAAAACATGGAAATCTATAGGATAAAACACGAAAATCTAGAGGAGTCATTCTGACAGTTTTGAGTTCAAAGAGAAAGTTGTTCACTCTAGGGTAAAAAGCACAGAAAGGTCTATTATCGCTAGACAAAAACCTCCTGGACACCATCAAAACACCAAAAAGGAAATCAAAAACGTTTTTTGCGGTGGACGGGATTCGAACCCGCGCTCTCTTACGAGAATCGGAACGGGAATCCGACGCCTTNTTTTGCGGTGGACGGGATTCGAACCCGCGCTCTCTTACGAGAATCGGAACGGGAATCCGACGCCTTAGACCACTCGGCCACCACCGCACATTTTCTGAATATGGGCGGACCTGTAGACAAAGGAGGCGGGTTTTACGACCTTCGGGGGTCCTCTCTAGTAGCTCAGGTCACCAGGTAGTCCCTTTTTGTAAACAAGATCGTAAAACTTGCCCTGGAGCTACATGAGAACCACCCGAGGATCAGGAAGGTCGTAAACCCCGCCTCCTTTGTCTATAGATCCGCCCATATTCAGAAAATGTGCGGTGGTGGCCGAGTGGTCTAAGGCGTCGGATTCCCGTTCCGATTCTCGCAAGAGAGCGCGGGTTCGAATCCCGTCCACCGCAAAACATTTTTGATTTCCTTTTTTGGTGTTTTGAAAGTATCCCGGAGGTTTTTCTTCCTGAATTTCTATGCTTCCAACTATCCAAATGTCCACCTCACCGGATGCTCATGCCGATGCGCCCAGTGCTCCACTCGATCGCCATTCCTCATCACATAGTCAACGTCGGTCATCTGCTCTCCGTTCACATAGATCCGTCCCATTTTGCACGCGATTTTCTGAAAGAATCGGAAATCTTTACACCAGTATTAGGATAACCTTGTCTAGGTTTGAAGACGGGTAGGAACGAGGTCTCTCCGTGCGCGTTGAATTTCAATTTTCCATTTTCATTTCAATTTTCAAAAAGTGAGCTTTCCAGGGAAATAACCTCGTCTCTCTACACCTTCAAGTGCAAACTTCTAGTGCAATAGAGCGCACTTTTTGGAGTACTATTGACGTAACAATGTATTTAGGATGATCACCAAACAATTTTTGACACATCTGGAGAGATGAGATTTTAAAAAAAGTTTCATATGATTTTCGTGAAAGAAAATTATTGGGGGCGACAGGAGGAGAGAGAGGGTGGAGGTGGCCAGCGTAATTCTTTGCGGATTTCAATTTTTGAGTTTCCATTCTGTTTGAAGGTCTTGTATGTAGATTGGAAGATGCCGATGTCTTTGATGTTCGTCTCCAGAACATTCCAAAACTGACAAGACCAAACTTTTCAATTTTGCAATTTCGAACTTTTTTCGTCTTGCAAAAATGACTCAGACTCTTCTTTTTTCTTCTTTCGTAGTAGTAGGAACTTGTTCTCGAACTTTATCAAATTTTCACAAAATACGATCATCTATCCCTATTGCTGAAGATGATGATGCTTCTTCAAGACAAGAAAAGTCGCCATTTTCTCCTCTTCTCCTCTTCTCCGGAAAACCAACGGGAAATTATATGGAGAGGAGCCCTCTTCTCTTCTGCTCCTCAAAAGGTTCTTCTTCTTCTCCTTTCACTTTTCCTAGGTAAACAACTGATTTCATTTTTCTTTTGTCTTTCAGTGTTATTCTGGAATTCGAAGTTCCAGGGAGTAACAAATTTCCCACGTCTTCTGATTTCGGTGACGTCTTCTAAACTTAAAAAATATTCCTTCCTTTTTCCTGGTGTCTGCTATCCAAGATCCAAATTAGCAACATTTGATGTCCAATTTCGTTGGTTTCTGGTGTTTTTTCCAATAGGTTTTTGACCTTTAGAAACGTTAGATGTGCTTTCGATGTCTTCTGAATCAGAAGGCTTCTGATAAGGTATTCTGAATCGCACGACGACGTCAGAATCCTAACGTCTTCTGAGTCCCGAGAAGTTCGAAAACTCCTAAATCATCCGATGGCGTGTCGATTAGGTTCCTCCTTCTCCTTCTTCCTCATTTTTCGAAAAATGAAAATTCAAATATTATTCTCGGAAGAAATTATTCTTCGAGTCGAAATTTTTGAGGTGCACATTCATTTGCATAAACCTAATTATAGGGGGAAGGGGTTTCTAAATATGACGGAGACGTCATCAGGAGAGCACCATCAGAATGAGCAAAGGCAGATTTTTATCGACCCATCGAATATTTCAGTGTTGTATTTTGCACATCGAAACCAAGACACTTCAAAGTTGATTTCTCAAAACTTCTCAGTTTCGAAGCGTCTTGTTCCAGAACATCCTATTCCGAAATCTCTCAGCCTTGAGTTCTAGCGGTTTCGAAACGTCTGGTTTCAAATCGTTTCAATTTAGAAAATTGCTGAATCTTGAACGCCTTCCAAACGGGTCGGTTTCTCGGTTCTGAAACGTCCTGTTTCCAGTCGTCGAAACATCCGGTTTCGAAACGTCTTGGCCTCTTCATAGCTCGGTTTCGCAATGTCCGGTTTCGAGTTTTCGCGGCTCTGAAACGTCCTTCATGTCTCATTATTGTGCATTGATCTCTGCCATTCGGAGTTCTTTGTAATCGACTTCTCTCAAATTTTAATGAAAAAAGTCTCTTCGCTAATTCCGAAATTCCTTGACTCGCCCCCTCATCGTCTCTCTCAACACTCTCCAACTTTCCATCGCCACGTCATCTGACCCCACAGCTACCGTACTCCACCCACCCATCCCACTCCTTTATGTGCCAGAAAACCCATCAAGTTCTCGGAGGTTGGGGTTAATGGACTGTACGAAATCCATTAGGCTCCGGGCTGCTGGGGGCGGAGCTTCGCGAAGCGTGGGCTCCAAATGACCCCATCATGAGGGTACTGTGACCCCATTTTAGGTCAATAAAAACGCTCCATCTCAGAGTAGAGTCAACCAGATTTCGAGGGTCTCCTCTCCTCTCTTGTTTTGTCGTTTTTTTTGTCGCCTTCACTTTTTCTTTTCGGAAAACATCCATTTTTATCTTCTCCTCGACTTTTCCTCGAAAGAGAAGAAGAGGAGGACCACTTGAATATCCAACGTCAATTTTCCATATTTTCCCATCTCCTTCTCCCTCTCCTTCGAGCCAAAAGGTACTTGTCGACCCCCTTTTCCATTACCTCATCGTCTGGGATAGTCCGTGGTGGGTGAGCCATCGTCGGGGGAACCGTGGGAAGTGTCCTTTTTTGGATAGTTCCAAAAAGTGGTTCCAGAGATCCCGGCGGGCGCCCCCTAGACAAGGGGTCCTCGTGTGTCTCGTGGACCAAATCAAATCGCTTTTGATTTCCGGGGACGTCATTTCTTCAGATAGAGGGAGAGTTCGTCTGAGGTGATTTTTCCGACCAACCTTTTTCGAGTTTTCTGTTTCGAAATCCCATTTTCAGATCTTGAGAAAATTATACTTCTTGATCTTTCTGAGTCTACAGATCCTCCGTTATTCTTCGACAATAAGCTCCGCCTCTTTTCGCGGCACGGTTTTTTGTCTTGAAATCTCAACAAAACCAGACACGTCTTCTTGCCTATATCCACATGTGCATCTGTTTGTCCAACAGGAAGATGTAGCATTTTGACTCCTCTGTCTCCTCCCACTTTTATCTCTCCAGGGAGATTCAGAGAATCTGACGTCTTCTAGACAGCACTTCAATAAAATTCATAGCCGTTCCTCCTTTTCTCTCTTCAATTTGTTGATGTTTTCCTTTTCTCTTCGACACTGAAATTCTGTCTTTGAATTTTTAGAGCATTGAGATGGTTTTTAACGTCTTCTTCATTTTTTTTCTCTCCACCAATACCTTTTTTGGGGTGGTGGTGGCAATGAGAGAAATTCTTCAATTTCCTTCTTCGGTTCGATTTCATTTCCTCCCAATTTCTTTCGTTTCGTTAGTGTGAAGAAAAAAGAGTGGCGAGGGTGTGAAATGGTGGCTTAACCTAAGCTTCTTCTTCTTTGTTTTAAGGGCTATTTCCAGTTAGGCTCCGCCCACTTTCCTCCTTTCAAGATCTCTCATTTCGAGATGATAATGAAGATTGGGGGGATTAAAAACGCCATGCGTAATCCTTTTGTCATTGAAGAGAGTTAATATAACTTCCGGTTCAAACTTTTTTGTTTGACAAATGAAGTTAAAACTGGATGATCTCATTGTGGATTAGATCTGAGAACTCCTCGGTGATATTCGAAAGTGAGTCTTTTTCAGAAGGATTGGGCCATTTTGAGCACCAACGAAAAAAAAAGTTCGGTCTCTTTATGAATAGGTGACTTGATTGGGTGGTTGATGTATCGAAGCCTTAGAGCTCAAGGGACAAAAGTTCAGGAAGGAAAAAAGTCTCGACTCCCTCGGTTCTAGGTAGTGTGGTGATTTGTGTAGATGAAAGTTAGTCCTGGCCGAGAAACCGACAACTCGGCTGAAAGGACCATGGCCGAACTCCAGTCAGATATTTGATTCCTGTTGATTTTGAGACGATTTTCAGCAGAGACTATTCGATTGATTGGAATCGCGAATTCGCTAGAACATCTACCAAAGCATGTCTATTAGACAATACAGTACACCTATTCTCGTCGAGAAAGGTGGCTGAGTTGTCGGATCCTAGGCCAGTCCATGTAGATCACCATAGTATGACTGTTTGTCCGGATTTCCATAAGCTCTTTCTGCTTCTTTAAATTGAGAAATTCGGGAATTTGTGATCCATTTCGTAAGTCTTTGAAAGTAGAAAGTCGCATTTTTCAAAGTTTCAGATACAGTTTTCTGGTCAACTTGTTTCTACATCTCACAGTGAAGATGTCAAAAGTTCTATGATCCTTTGAGTACTGTTCTCTTCATCTTGTCTCCTCGATTTTGAAAATTCGAGAAAAATTCCGATTTTTCCAGAGTTCTCTCGATCCCTGCTTTTTCATTGTATCTCGTTTCTCTATTGTCACATCAAATAACCTGATCCTTGTCTCCTTCCATATTTTTATAGGTATTCATGCTTCTTCTCATATCCTTTATCTTCTTGTTGCTCTCCTCTTGCTCGAAGCTCCGCCCACTTTCTTTGCTCAGGTCTCTTTTCTCACCACATCAAAAATATCAAAGGTTGAGAGTTTCTCTTTTTTGAGAATATCAATGTTGTGCAAGGCAACTTTTTTTTCTTCTTCTTGCTGTTGCATTTGCATAAGACACTTTTGCTCTTGATGAATCTTGCAATGATGAGCTGCTTCGCCTGAGCAACTCTTGTGTGTCATTTCCTTGAGTGAAAATGTCACTTCAAACTCTCAAATTGGTCGAGATTTTGGAGCCGGAAATGATGTGACTCTTTTTTTTTTGGTTGAAAAACTTGAAACTTTAGAAAAAAAGTGACGTTTTTTTTCAAGATATTGGACTTCTCTTCACATCATCAGGAGTTGCCAAGAGTCATGATTCGAAAGTTTGAATTCCGACTCAAATTCCCGATAGTCAGAATTTCTCCAGGATTCAGAATCCCGCTTAGAACTTTTTCTTGTTTTTCTGCACAACAGACTGCTTCTCAAAAATCACATTCCTCCCGATAGCTCTAGGCGATTTGCGTGGTATGGCATCGAAAAAAAGAAGAGGGATCGTCACTTTTAATGTGTTTTTTGTCTCTTTTTTCTTGTCAAAAAGGCAAGTAAGCCACATTTGATTAGTTTCTGTATTTGGCTATTATGTACATGTGCCCTACGGGGATATCCGAAGAAGATGTCTTCTTCGCTTAGATCCAGAGAAGAGAAGAAGAGGGCGCCAGGCGCCTGGTTTTCGTGGATCGCCGATTCTAGGGACACAACTCGGGAGATGATGAATCATAAGATTGAGTTGGAAGGTAGAGGAAAGCTCAAATATTGAAAGATGTGTTTTGAAATCGTCGAGTTAAAATGTTGAAAGAAGCTACTAAAGGGACACTTTTTGAACTCGAAAAGTGTCAGAAGCCAGGAGCATTTCGGAGCAATTAGGAATGTGTGACCAGCACGAATCATACACCGAACTGAAAATCAGCGCATTTTGTTCCTTGAAACTACAGTAGGGCCGTCGTAAGATTCCTAATAGGAACTTTTGACAATATTCTGACCAACTGATGTCCAAGGTCTGACCACCGAAATCCGACTCGGAACTGTTTCTCGATCAGAAGGTTAGAAGAATTCGATTTGAAGTTCAAAGATTGAAACTTGACGATTGAAGGTCGGTTTCCATTGAAAATGATCTGGGCAAACTTTTCTTTTTGATTTTCAAAAAAAAAACCTTAAACTGGAAATTTGAACATGTTCCTTTGAAATACGGTATGTGCTATTTTCAATGCAGTTCGCCGAATTGTCGGATAATAGGCCAGCACTCAAAATGAGGAGCCTCCAAATTCCAAATCCTGAGATCCCTTGGAAAGTTTAAAAGTCTTTCCATTTTCATGTCTTCCCAAAAAAGCCTCGATTTTCTTCCAGAACTTTCTCCATCATCTCCATCTCCCTTTATGACTCATTCTGTCCCCAATAGCGAAAATTCCAGAAAAGGTTGAAATGTCACACAAACACCTCGCATAATTATAGATGTGAACACACATGGCTCAAACGGTGTCTCTCTCGCCCTCTTTCCCTCCGAGAGATTTTCGGTGCTTTTTTGGCTTCCGAAAACATTTGTTTCCTCCTCCACATTCCCCCCTTCTCCATTTCTTTTCAAGTGTTTTTCTCTCGATTTACTTTTTTTTTCGAAATTTTTTTTTCTTTCCTTCACGCCGTCGTGATTTTCGGAGCTCCGGAAGGGGGAGAGATTCTGAGTGGAACGGCGAACTTTCAGAAAATCTCATAAAGGGATTTTTGGCCCTCGTCCCCCGACGGACCGATTGAAACTTTTTATCAATCGGGAAATCTTTGAGATTTTCGAAAAATTGGAAAAATTGAGGAAGGGGAGAGATGCGCAGGCGGCGCTCCCACTTGGATAATTTATGAGATTTCGGCGGAAATTTTTTGAGAACTCAAACTCAGAATCTTACCGCATAGTTTTTATTAGTCGATAGAAACTCTCCGGAGAACACCTCGACCATTTTTCGGCCGATCCATCTGCCCTTGGTTCGAGTTCGGTAGCACGCCCAGTACGGGGAGAGGTGACGGATTCCTTGAAAAATTATGGTTTTGATGATGTTTCGAGTGAAAATTTGGGTTCCTTGGTGTAAATTTAGTCAAGATTGAGCTTCTACGATTTTTTAAAATTTTCTATCGGCCAAAATCGAAAATTTTTGAGCTCAAAAAATTATAAATTCCTATTTCTTACCATCTACAACTTTGAAGGGAACATTCATAGGCAGCTCGTTCAATGGATCCACTTTTTTATTCGGATCCTCGTATTTTTTTTTCTTGGTCACCGCTTCCAGTTTATCAACAGCTTTTCGCTAGAAAAATCGCTCAAAAACTATCAAAAAATATGAAAAACTCACTTTTTCAGCTTTCGAATTTGTCTCTGAACTTTCCTCAACGATCTGGAATTTTTTATGTCAAAAATTTTTTGAGTCAGCTGAAAATACCTGCTTCTCGGGAGATGTTGGTGTTTCGGACATGCGAGGAGTGCTAAAAAATATTTTTATTTAGATTCTCGCCAATTTTCAAAAAAATTTCACGGAAAACGACCTGGAAACATTGAAAATTCGTCGAAAATAATTAAAAGAATTGAAAGAAAAAACGAAGGTCTACCTGCGCCAACGATATCAGCAAATGCGCCAGCAGTAAAGTTCTGCGCGCAGTTTGATCTTACAGTAACTCGCTCCATTTTGACTGAAAAATACTGAAATAACAATTTTCGAAATAAGCTAGCAAAGACGATCATTTTGATACCAAACACTCCCTAAATCCTTTCGATGACCCCAAAAAATCATTTTCCCTCCTCTTCCACTTTTCGTGCTTCCCAGTTTGTCACGGATCATCTCATTGGTATTCCGAGGTGTTTTGCGGTGTACTCTGCGACCTCTTCTTGTTTGAATTAAAGACTACATTAAGGATAAGAAGAAGAAGAAGTAGAAGAAGGGGATGAAGGGGGGCATCAAAATTCAATTAGCTCCTCTGCCCCGTTTTTTCTCCCTGAAAAGAGGCTCTCGCCACTTTTTCCGATGACTCTTTGACTTGTTGTAGCTCATCATATCTTCCTTGTCACCCTATTCGTTTTTTTGAGTTAAAAATTCAAAATTTCATTGAAATTTCAGAAAAATGGAAGCCACCACCAGCCAGTTGTTGAACTTCGAACCGCCGCCAATATTCTGTAACTCGTGTCTCGGGTCGACGGATCCGGAGTATTTGGTACGTTTTTCGATGGGTTCCGGAACATTCCTTGTCTTTCCGATGACGTTTGAAAGGGGAGAACATAAAACTTGGAATCTCTTCGACACCCACTTTGTGGCGCATTTTATGTGCTCTTTTCTTTTTTCTAGCAGGGGTCTTTCTGCAAGAACCCAAAAAACTTGTTCTTTGACATCTAGGGTTCCCGAAGAGTAAATTCCAGACCTACAACCTGGCCGTCTCCGGTTTCCTCCTGGCCGTCGTCGGCATGATCGGACTCATTGGGAATATACTGGTCGTCAAAACGTATCTTCATCCGGAGCAGGCGGTAATTAGAGAGATTGGAATCTTGGGGGATGAAATGCAGATGACTTTCAGATGCACTCCACGTCGATCTACCTGGCTGCGTTGGGATTCTCGGACTTTTTTCTAGTCTTGACCGCGATGTTTTTGTTTGTCTTGGAGGCATGGAGGCATCATGATTATCCGAGTGAGTTGGAGGGTTGAAATTGAAACTAGGAATGAACCATGAATCCAAGGTTAAAAGATCTCGAGATCTCGGAAAATAGTAAGGTACCGTAACCTCTGTAATAGATCCCACTTTGACCAAATTTTTCTTGGTTCCTGTAACAGATAACAAAAGGTGACCAACTAACAAAAACGTGATTGACAGTGTGAGCATCGTTTTTTCAGTTGACACTTTTTTGGAATCTATTCCAGGAACAGAGATGAAGTCGGTCAAAGTGACGGTGAGCAAAATCTATTTTTTCGGTAATCTTTCAATCGAAGCTCTGAAAACTTTAAAATGATTTTCAACTTTCTTTTTTTTTTTGGAAGTTTTTGAGTGTATTCAGCATTTCTGGATCTTCAGTTTTATATCAAGTGAGTTTTAGAGACACAACCCCAAAACCTGATTTGGAACATTCTATTCGAGTCTCGTTCTTTGAACGTAACCTAACTGACTTAACAGCTAAGATCCGAAAAAATGATAAACTACAAAAATGTAGTTCTAGAGCTGTTTGATACGATTACAAAGTTTCAGAAAATTGATCCCTAGGAAACCAATTTTAAACTCCTTAAAGTTGACCGTTCACCAGTACAAATGATAAATGTGTACGATGCAACCTGAGTTTTTGACAATAACTTTGGACCCAGTGAAGATTTGGCGCCTTCTGTATTGAATCTGTTTCAGGGACCTAGAAATTAGCATGGTGACCAAAAATTGAAGATGATACATCTTGAATATCATATCTTACTGCAGGCGGAATCTAAAAGTTCATAGGAACAACTTTGTGAGGTCGTGACTCGAATATAGTGCGACTTCTGCCGATTTTCATTCCAAATTCTGAATCTGCATGATCCTTTTCACCTTGAGATCCATCCCTATTCCAGCCCTTGCCTACCTATACGTCATCGGAGCCCCCATCATCTTCCCAGTCGCCGCCGTCTTTCAAACCAGTTCCGTGTACTTTTGTGTAGCCGCCGCGGTGGACTGCTTCATCATAGTGGTGCTGCCAGAGAGTGTCAAGCTCATTTATTGTACTCCGAGGTGAGTCTAGAATCATGAGGAAAGCTTCTGGTTACACATTCACCGACTTTTGAGCACATCTTTGTTCCGACTCGAATTAGACTACCTTATTTCCAGACGCGCCAAAATCACATGCCTCATTCTGATGCTCTTGTGCTCCGCCTACAACGTCCCGCACTTTTTCGAGCTTGAAAAAGTGGACTGTCTCGATGAAAATGGTCGCGACTCCATGCAAATCTGTCCCACCGACATCCGCCTAGACCCTGCGTACTACGCAATCTACTACACCTACATGTACACCACATTCTTGGCCATCGGACCGCTGACCCTCCTGATTCTGCTCAACATCTGTGTCGTCTTCACAGTGGTCACCAAAGGAAGTGACGGTGGAGGTGGGTGTCCTCTGGAAGATAGTTTTAAAATCTCTGGGTATCTTTTCAGAAGACGACACGATCTCGCTTATTCTCGTCGTGTTTTTCTTCATCTTTTGCAATTTCACCGCGTTGATGGTCAACTTTATGGAGCTCATCTTCAACGACCCGGTGAGCGGTTTTTTGGCTGGTTTTTAATATTTCTTTTGCTTCCAGACAATGCTCGTCTATTTTGTGGATCTGTCGAATTTGCTGGTGGTCGTGAACGGCACCGCCAACTTCTTCTGCTACTTCATTTTTGGTACCAGTTTCAGAAACACGTTGAAGAAGGTGAGAAGGGGACCAATTTTCGATGAAAGTTGTATAAATTGATAGGGAATAAGGAGATGACGTTTGTGGGTCTTGAAGCCAGAAAAAACTGACTCACCCAATCTGAATATAGACCTTGCCGTCTCTAGTTGCCAGATTTCAACTGTTAGTGGATCAAAATCTGATGAAAGTCATATGAATCAATAGGAAATTTTACAGAAGATAAGTTCAAATGTGTAATTTGAATTTATCTGAAGTTTGGTGAATTTTGGAGTCAGAAAATACTGGACCGGTCATTTGACCCAGTGAAAAAAAAACCCAGTCGCTCCCAACTTCCACATTTCGTCTATCAACAAGCTGATTTTTGAGAAAATTATATGGATCGATAGGGCATATTGGGGATCTGACAATGCAAACATTTTTTATAGATACAGTTTGTTGTATTCAGAGAAGCTCCCTGACCAACTTGTTGTTTCAGATCAATTTTCAGTAGACCAAATTCAATGAAAATTATATGGATCGTAGGGGATTTTAAGGAGTATCCGAAAATCAAAACCTAGAGTACAACTAACTTTGGGCAGAAGTCTCTGGGACAAGATAAAACATAATCATGTCAGTATGAATTCTTAGTTTCCAGTAGGCCAGAAAAGTTCTCGAAAATCTTGTTGTTTTTCAGATTGTCCTTGGCTCGCCCGCAAAACGATCCGCTGTGCTTTGGATCAACGACCAGGAGAACAAGAACCAACAAGCGCACGCCCTGATCTAACACTTTCTACTCCATGTTAACCCCTCTTGAATATTTCACTATTCATCCCCTCTGAATCTCTCCATACTCCCGGGTAATCCATTCCGATACGGACTTGCCATTTTGTCTTCTTCATTCGATTTCAACTCTTCTTTTTTTTTTGATTCATCGCCCCACCCAGAATTCAATTCCCGATTCGACTCAGCTTTTCCTCGATTATTCAGCTAGATCAAATTTCTTTGTTTCACACTCTGTCACTATCCCATCTGTCCTTTTGAAAAATTTCGCGCCTTTTTCTGTACGTTTGAAATCAATTTGGTGTACAATAAAGTAAAAAAGGTTACAACTCACTTCACAGCAATTTTCAAAAAAAGTTGTCAACTGCAAAAATGAAGATCTAGATTTGCTTGATAAATTCACCAAGTTTTATAAAAATCGAGTGATTGGAACATACTTTTTCAACTGCTCAAAGTTGGCCATTTCGCAGACTAATTCTGGTAAAAAATGTATGTATAGATTGATAAAAATCATGGACTTGCATTCCCCTAAAAATTCATCCATGGTTTTCGAAACATGCATTTGTCACCTCTCAACTTTCCCAAAATCCCAAAATACTCCTCATCACTCTTCCTCCCTGCTCACCTGATATCCAATATCCGCCCATGTGTGTGTGGGTTGACGCATTCTATTCAACTTTAATTTCCGGTTCCAATCCTTTTCGAAAACCAATCTCTCTGGAGTTTGACTATCATGATTCCATTTCCAATTTCCGGTTTCTATCCTGTTATTCTACCTGAATATCAACCTCATTCTATCCGATTTTCATGCTTCAAGTGCTACTGCTCCTCTTCCTTCGAAATGTGGTGGCATTTGATTCGATCGAGTTGGAAGATATTACCGTATATTTTCCTCTCAAGATCGATTATCTCGCTCCTTTCGCATGCGCTACCGGAACCAGTTGTGACGATGAAGGTATCCAAGGTTCACCAAAGATGGGTACCATTGGAAAGAATAGGTTTCGAAACCTAGTACGTTTTTTGACCTCTTCTTTTCAATGGTACCCATCACATACGGAAGTGTTCACAACATTTTCCAGTCTGTAGATTCCTACTTTCCAGGTGCCGGATATGTTCCATCGGCTATGGAGTTGGCTATTCAACGCTTGAACGCCAACAAAGATCTCGAGGTCTTCCACAATCTCTCCGTCAACTATGTGGACACCTCGAAAATCGCCGGACCAATGGCAGCCCGAGACGCTGCGATCAAAAATTCCACCGTCGCCGTGATGGGTCTCTCGAGAAGTTGCTACATCCAGAGCACCGTCCTGAACATCAACGCGAAGATCGGCGTGTCCGATGTGTGCGAAATGGACCTGGCCAGTGTGAAGGGATTCGATCAGACCACGGTGTTGATGAACTCGCAGACCAACTCGTTGGCCAAGGTAGAGAGACAAAGTTGCCGGGTTTGATAATAGGAAAATGGGATTTTCAGGCGGTTGTGTGGTTCTTGAATAGGTACAACTGGCAAAAGGTGGGACTGGTTTCTCCATCGACTACGTTGAGTGCTTTCGATGCCAGAGTCAGATCTGATTTGTTGGGTATGTAAAGGAAGAAGACCCATGGGGACTACTGGGGGTCCAAGTCTCAGAAGCCTACGAAACCTGGGCTCAAAGTCAATCTAGCCATTACAGGGCGCAGTTGCATAATCTGTAAAACGTGGAACCCCTCAATCAGAAATGAAAATTTCCAGATGCTCTGACAGCAAACAAAATCGACATCCTCGTTGACTCCCGCCTGGATCCCATGACAGACTTCACCGAGAACGTCAAAAGTGATGCTCAGAAAGCTCGAAGTAAGTGTCCTCCTACCCTCAAACTCTTTACACTTTTTCCAGTCTTCATAATCTGTGACTGGTCGTCCAACGCGAATCTCCTCCGCAACTATCTCTTCAAACTTGGCGAGCTCAACAAAATGCAGTCCGGCGAGTACTTTGTGATCGGCTTCGTCAACTACGACTACAACTACCAATGGCTGGAGGCGTCTTCGGGAGATCAGCGACTTGCACATCTGGGAGCCATGGATCTCAACGACTACAATCTGACGGAGAACGATCTTCATGAGGTTTACAAGAACGTTATCGTCTTGTCGGATGGACCACCGCCTGCCGAGCCAAATTCCACGTGGAAGGATGTGCAAAATCAAGTTCTCGCGAAGCCGAAAGTTTGTCCACCATACTGTAACGCTTCGGTTTCGGAGGTAAGATTCAAGCTTCTAGTCGCAGGATCAAAGAAGGACTTTCAGAAAGTGGTACCTCGATGGGATAGGATCAAGCTTCTGTTCGATGGTGTCCAATATCTCGCGGATGCCACCAACGACGCTCTAAACATTGGAGCCAACATCTACCAGTCGGCAATCTTCTACGAGTACATGCTCAGTCGGCAGATAGATAGTAAGAATAGTTTTTTTTGTGGATTACTGCAAAAAAACTACATTCAGGCATCACGGGTGTCACAGAATACGTGGATGGCTATGGTGCAATGGTGGGCTCCATGCAGGTCTACTACCACTTCTCCAGCTCTAGTCGAAACTCCTATGGACTCTTCCCATGCGCTCGTCTCGGTCAAGCAAGCCTTCAGAGCAGTCAATGGATTCTCAAGGACTATTTTGAAGGACTATCGATTGATTTCGTGAACAAGTCCGCTCCAAAAGACACCCCAGACTGTGGGTTCTATGGAGAGAATTGTGGTCCTGCGGCGAACAACACCTTCATCATTGTGATCTCTGTTGGAGTGGCGATTCTGATTGGCTTGGCAATAGCGGCCGCGTTTTTGTACAAGTAAGGGCAAGACGCTGGAAACCAGGCAATTATGTATTATCGAATTTCAGACGATACCGTTACGAAAAACGACTGCACTCGTTGTTCTTCATGATCGATCGAAACCAAATCATCCTGAAGAAGCACACCAACTTGATGAGCACACAGAGTTTGAGAAGTATGACGAGCATTCGTGGAAGTTTCGCGGCAGCGTCCCAAACCCTCCGAGACTCCACCTTCTTCATCGAGGACTACGGGAACAATCCAGACTCTTCCCAACTGTCCTCAATCTTCCACACCGGAGGATCGACAGCTCGTGCCAATCCATTTGGGCAACTTTCTGGATTCGGAGTGTCCGGTGGAAATGCGGAGGATGAGAAGTGGCATCAACTCAAGGACTTTGGAGTCGGATTGTTCGAGGGAAGAATGGTGGCACTGAAAAGAATCTATCGATCCGATGTGGAGTTGACTAGGAGCATTCGAATGGAGATTGCGAGTCTTCAGGAGGCAGTGAGCAATAACACAATCGAATTTGTTGGAATGGTGATTCACAGTCCGGATGTCTTCTTGGTGCACGAGTTGGCTCAACGTGGTTCGCTCAAGGATATTCTTGACAACGATGACATGCAACTCGACGACGTGTTTAGATGTCAGATGACCAAGGATATTCTGGCAGGCCTGGAGTTCTTGCACTCCTCTCCCATCGGCTGTCACGGACGTCTCAAATCCACCAACTGCTTGATTGATGGTCGCTGGATGGTCAGATTGTCGAGTTTCGGTGTCCGCGAGATGCGTTCCGAAGAGACTTGGCAGCGAGAGGAAGACGTTCAGGAGGGAAAAGACGACTTGTGGACTGCACCGGAGCTCCTCAGATGGAGCACAGCTCTCGGACAATGCGGTCATCTGTTGGTGCAAAAAGCGGATGTCTACAGTTTGTCCATCGTCCTCTATGAACTCTTCGGAAGACTTGGACCTTGGGGAGATGAGCCAATGGAGCCAAGAGAGATCGTATCGTGTGTGAAGCGTGGAACCTCGACTGGCAAGAAGTTGTTCCGTCCGGATCTGGCGGTTATCAAAGAGGCACCCAAGATACTCCAAGACACTGTCGCAGCCGCCTGGACCGAGGAACCCCTAGACCGTCCATCTTTGTATCAGATCAAGAGGAAATTGAGACCGCTGACAGTTGGACTGTAAGTCTTGATTTTGAATACTTGAATCTCTGTGATTGTTCCAGGAAGCGTACCATCATGGATAACATGGTGTCAATCATCGAGAAGTTGACAGACAAGTTGGAAAGAGACATCGCCGATAGAAACGAGGAGCTCGAGAGGGAAAAGGAGAAGAGTGAGATGCTTCTGAAGATGATGCTTCCAGAGTGAGCCGTGTAGTCTTTTGAAAGTTGAAAAGCACATGAAAAGTTTCAGAGTGGTCGCCGACAGTCTCAAGCTGGGCACCAACGTCTCCGCGGAAAGTTTCGAAAGTGTCACTGTCTTCTTCTCGGACTGCCCCGGATTCGTGGAGATGTCCGCCACGAGTCGGCCACTGGACATTGTGCAGTTCTTGAACGACCTCTACACAGTGTTCGATCGGATTATCGATCAATTCGATGTCTATAAAGTGGAGACTATCGCCGACGCCTACATGGTCGCATCGGGGCTGCCGGTACCAAATGGAAGTCATCATGCTGGAGAGATCGCCTCGATGGGTCTGGCTTTGTTGGCTGCGATTGATGTGGGTTTAAGAAAGATTGGTTACAGAGTTGTGTGTCAGGCCAATGTTGGGCCAGTGCTCGATTTTGATCTCCAATCGTCCAATGTTCCAGGTTTTCAAAATCCGCCACTTGCCGAACGAAAAAGTCCGTCTCCGCATCGGTATGAACTCGGGACCCTGTGTCGCTGGAGTCGTTGGATTGAAGGTAAGCCTTGGAAAAGGTAAGAATCAGAGCGTATGGTTTTCAGATGCCTCGCTACTGTCTTTTCGGTGACACCGTGAACACAGCAAGTCGAATGGAGAGTAATGGAATTGGTGAGTGACAATGTGGAGAATTTCAGAGCTCCAGAAGGGGATTTGGGTCGTAATCGCGGGGAAGCGTTGATGCTTCTCACCCCCAACCTATAATTTCCAGCCCTCCGCATCAACTGCTCCGAGTCGGCAAAAGAAGTTCTCGATCAACTCGGCGGCTACACTATGGAGGAACGCGGACTCGTCGAGATGAAGGGAAAGGGAAAGCAGATGACGTACTTTGTGAGAAGCGAGGATTCAGAGATGCGTCGCGAGCGAATCATCAGAGAACGCGTCAAGTTCGCGAGTCTCAAAAGGGCCAAGATCCAGGAGAAGACTTATGATTTCGAGTGATTCTCGCGCTGTGTTCTGAATAAAAGTCTTCATTGTTGAAAATTTTCTCATTTTGACCTCTGATTTGAACTCGCTTCGAAACAATTGTGGCTTCCTCTTCCCTGGCTATGATCATTTCTGTGTATTCAAAAAATGTCTGGAATTTCAAATCGAAAAAGTGAGTCCTTCCTAAAGTCGAAATCTCTCTGGGCTCATTGTCAACTACAGATGTGACAGTTTGGACTCAGAAGGTCAGAAATGTGCTGGAAAATCGGGAAGCTCGTTCTGTGAGAGGGAGAAGTTTGGCCGGGAAGAATTGGTAGGGATTTTGAAGGCTCTGGCCTAGAATCCGACTACTAGGCAATATCGCGGTATCTCACCACAAAAATCACGTGTTGTCGTACTGTGAACGATCATTCTTGAATTTCAAGACGGTTTTTTTCGGTTGATTTTGTCGTGCTAATTTCTGACTTCGTATATGCTCCTTTAAAGTGCAGTAGCAATGCGGTTTTTCTGGTGAGAGTGGCCGAGTTGTCGGGGCCTAGGCCACGTCTACTGAATTTCAGGAAATCCGTCCTATCCACGAGCATTCATGACAGTGTCATCTATGCTCGATTCTTCGTCTTCTGGGACGATAAACCGAAATACCCGTATTCCTTCATCGGAGAAACCCAAGTGGTTTTCAAAAACCACAAGCACCCAAAACTCAGTGCTGTCAGAGAGCGAATGTTCTTGGTGGCTCCCAATAAGCCGGACTTTCCACATTTCCATAATTACTTTATCGGCGAAATGAGCGAGGACAATGGATTTCTCGACTCATCCGGAAGTTTGGAGGTGGAGTTTCGGGTGATCATTCTCCGAATTCACCACGACATCAGAATGGGCTCTTTCAATTTCGGTGACCCGTTTTATGATGAGAATCATTTCACGTTTCTGTTTGGAAAGAACACAGTGGATGAGCTGTATGTACCGGATCAGATGTTGCACTTCCATTCTCCTATAATTTCGTCAATGATCCGTGGAGGAGTCAGAAGGACGATTGTTGTTCAGAAGAAGAAGTTTGGGTGCTATAAAAGGATGATTCAAATGATGCATGGGATTTGTTACCCCTTAAAAGGTAAGCTGAAAAGGTTTTCATTTCGAAAAGATTTATCTGACACTTTCAGATTACCAAATCCTCGAGCTCCTCGCCATCGCGCGTCGCTTCAAAGTACACTGTGTGACTCGAAAATGTGAACTTGCCCTTATCCATTTGTGCTCGGAGACGTCGGACAGGGTGACTGCCCAATGGCTCATGGATACAGCAATCGGTTTCTATTTGCACCGTTTGATGGGCTGCGTTCTGAGTCGTGTGGATACTGTAGGGGAGTTGAAGGAGTACGCGGCGGAGATGGATGTGGAGAGAATGTCTGGAGCAGTGATGAAGACGATGGCGATGAGGATGTTTGATTTTTATTAATTTTAATGTGAATGAATTATGTTAATGTGTAATCATGTCTTGAAACTTTGGAAAGAATCTAGAAGAGCCCCAGGGTTCCGCGGCTCATCCCGGTACTGGTAAAAAGAATGCGAATTTGTTGATATTCAGTGCAAAACGGTCAACTTTGAAGTCTTGTAAATCAGTTCTCGACGGACCGATTTCTCTGAAAACTTGTGGATGTATTAAGCAGCTTTAGATCTTCATTTTTGTAGTTGACGATTTTTCACGAATGTTATAATCTAGTCAGTTATGGCCTGCATAGTCACGCGACTTTAAAATTCGGTACATTTCAGTGTAAATTTCGACCTTTTTCGGAACCATGATCTTTACTAACTTGATTGCGAATTTCTGAAAAAGTTGTCAACTTCAAAAATTAAGATCTAGAGTTGCTTGATACACCCACTAAGTTTTATAGAAATTGAGTTATTCGAACATATTTTTTCAACTGCTCAAAGTTGACCGTTTTGCACTGAAAATCAACAAATTCGCAGTCTTTTTCACCAGTACTGTAACTTTACTCGTAATCTGAGTCACAATAAAAACGACTGCGCAGATTTAGATTTTGGATTAGTTGTTATCAAAAAAGTTTTGCATTCAAATATGTCTATACTTGCTCAGTCACATAAACGATTCTTTTAGTTTGAGTTTCAAACCACACTTTGACGCGGGAGCAGGTGAAACTGCATCTCTCTGAGATCATCAGAACCAGCAGCTCAACATCTCAAAAACTCTCCCACATGACCATCGACTTTTCCGTTCCATCATGGCTCATCATTCACTATCACTTCATCGGCAGCCTCTCATTCTGTTTGAACTCCCTCACAATTTACCTCGTCATTCGAAAAAGCGAAACTTTCGACAACTTTCGATACTTTTTGCTGGTTTTCCAAGTCTCATGCACTATTACCGACTTCTATATGACCTTTTTGATGCAACCCTTGCCTTTGTATCCGGTGTTTGGAGGTTTCTGTGTTGGAGTATTGGCCACCCACTTCGATGTTTGGGCTCACTATTTGATGGTCGGAATTTGAAGAATGGAGCTACAAAAACTTGATGATTTTGGAGAAGTTTCAGGTCTACATAATCACACTTGTCATTTGCCAGATGGAAGCGTTGACGTTTTGTTTTCTGAGAAAACATCAATCTATCGCGCATATTTTGAAGTGTCATGTGCTACCGGGTTTTTTGTATAATTTGATGGTTTTTCGGGCTTTTCTATTGCCGGTTGCATTTTATATTGTGTTCTGGAATGCTGGTATCAAGAGGCAGGATTTGATGGGTTATGTTAGGGAGGTAATTTGAACTTGGGTCTTGCCACGAAAAGCGCTGCGTAGAAAAATATTGAGATAGAGTTATACTGTTCTGGTACTAGACTCCTTTTCCACTGTTCTAGCGTCTATAAAACGAGTTTTATGAGAGAGAGTCCTGGCCTAAGAGTTGAGAACTCGACAACTATGGTCTCTCACTACGAAAAAACCTAGTGAGCTGTGGTTCTACCGTACTTTAAAGGATCATGTTCAAATTTCCCATCACTTTTTCGATGTTTTCAACAACACTTTCCAGAACTACCCCAAATACACGATTGGTTTCTCCACCATCCAAAACTTTGCTCTCTATACTTTCGACTTTTGGACTATTCTCGTCCTTTGCCTCTCTTTGCTCATCGCCTTCTTTGCTGGTCTCATCTTTTCTTTCACCACTATCGACATGCTCCGAATTCTCAAAAGTGTCCAGAAACGGCTATCCAAGGCTAGTTATAACCGGCACAAGTATGCAGTGAGAAGTCTTTTGGCTCAATTCGCCACGTCATCATTGTGTCTCGTGCCGCCTTTGCTTTTGGTGGCTATAACTTTGGGAGAATTTGAGCGGGCTCAAAGCTTGTGGACTTCTTGAGAAACATGTTTAGCAAGTTTTTGCAGTGATGGTTCAAATTCTCCTTGCTATATTCTCCCTTCACTCCAGTGTCAATGCGATCGTCCTGATATCCACTACAAAACCTTACAGAGAGTTTGTATTCAGGTTTTGAAGTTTTTCGAGTACTCATCATCAGAAAATTTGAGATTTTCAGATTTCCAAATGTTCCAAGAGGCCAACACAACGCAGTGTCATTCACCAGAAACTCATTTCAATGATCAGTTTTTGCTGTTTTGAACTTTTAAGAACACTATTTGTAGTATGAGCTTTTCAAAAATGATGCATGTTTATTCGAGCGAAAGAAAATGAAATGTAACATGGTTGTTTGATCTCTCTGGGTCCCCCTCCGATCACATCCCCGCTTCCGCCACTCTTGTGTACGCCCTCATTTCCTCGTCTCTCGTCCGCCTCATTGGCTCAGTGGCAGAGCGTCTGTCTAGTAAACAGAAGGTCGCTGGTTCGATTCCAGCATGAGGCACCGAATTTTTTAGAACTTTTGAATTCACATTTTCAAGTGGTGGATGCCACTCGAAACACTTTTTGAGATTTTCCAAGTATAAACTGGCGGTATGGGAGTGTTGTGAAGACAAGGATCATTGCGTTGACGGAGGAGTGAAGGGAGGCGATGGCGAAGGAGATTTGAACCAGAACTGAAATGAGAAGACTATGGGGAATTTTCAGGATTTTAGAAAACTTACTTTGTCCATTTTCAAATCTCCCAATTGCCAAAATCATTAGGGCGAATGGAGGAGCAAGACAAAGAGAGGATACCGCAAACTGAGCCAATAGACTTCTCACAGCCATTTCATATCTTCGATAGCTTTTTCCAGAAACTTTAAGTTTCAGACCACGTAGCATTTTGAACATGTCAATAGTGGTAAAAGTAAATACGAATCCAGAGAAGAAAGAACCAAACGTCGAAATCACCAAAACAACCGCGAACCATCCGTCGATTTCATAAATCGAAAAGTTTCGAAGGTTTAGGAAACTTTGCAAATACTCGGGGTAGTGCTCGACAACATAATCCATCTGAGTGCTCCGACTGATGCCAGTTTTGTAGCAAGTCAAAAGAGTCAAAATCGGAGTTACAACCGAGAATATTCCTCCAGAAACATAGAAATGATCAGAGAGGACTCTCTTGCTGGTCACTTTTCCAATAGTGCGGTGTTTGAGAGCAAAACACCAGACGAGAGCGGAGATTTGGGAGACCATAAGACACGTCCAGGAGACCATCAGGTAGTGGCAGTAGACATTGAAGACACGGACCAGGAGTCCGTTACAGTAGGCCGCAATGATTGGGAACAGGGGGATGGGCTGCATTAGGACAGTCCAGAAGATGTCGGTGAGGGTGCAGAGGATCTGGAAAGTGAAGGTTGGGAAATAGGTCTCGCCAAGAGCTTGATTGGTATTTTAAAGACCTGAGGAAATCATGCCAAGACCAGATTTGGGCTCGTAGAAAACTTTCTAATTCGAGGTTTTCATGTTCGTCATTTTTCTAATTTTAAGATCTCGAAATCTTTTGAGAAATGGGCCAAGAGGTCCTAAACTGGTTGTACTCAAAATAATTCTATAGCCAGAATGCGAACCCTGTCTGAAGCTCCTCGTGGTGAGACCGTATTAATGGAAGCACACTCCTTACCGGCTCTAAGAACTGACTCATCTTGATTCCTGTAAGAGATATCGAAAAGTGCTCAACTGTGAAAACGATGGTCATACTGCTATAAAAATTGTGTTAGTTGATCATTTTTTGATATCTTCCACAGGAACCGAGGTAAATTGGCTCAAAGTGACGATACGCTCTCACCTGAAAAACCAGCGAAAAATACCGGAAACTATCAATCTTGTCGCTCTTGGAGAGCACCAACCAAATGGTTCCAATGTTGATAACCAGGGATATTGTGCCTATGACGTGATAGTAGTTGATAAGCCAGTCTGGAGTGGAGAAGTCGACGGGCATATTTGTCAACTGAAGCTGTTCGGTTTCAAACAGAAACAACGTTCGAAACCTTTCGAAAACTTTTTTTTGTGAGATCAGAAAAACGCTCGACTAATGAGATAGACGCATGTTTTCGATGTGTTTTGATGATGAATTCGACGGGGTTGGATGACTTCCGCGTGTTCATCAAATGACTAGAAAATAGGTAGTCGAGATTTTGAATCTCGGGTGGTCGAGTTTTGTAAAAGTTAGCAAATTACAAGATTTTGATGGTTTGATGAAAATGGAAAATGGAAAGTCAAGATTTGATAAAAAATCACTGAAATGAACTCCTCGTTATCGAGATCCCCCGAGTCGCCATGAAGACACTTTGATTGCTCTTTTTCCTGAAATTTCTCCATTTTCTTCTCGTTTCAAATATGCTCACCGTAATACGAAATTCCTGAATGGAGGTGTGGTGAAGACCAAGACGATTGCATTGACCGAAGAGCGCAAGGAGAATACAACCAGTGTGGTTTGAGTTATCACTGAAACTTGTGTTCATATTCATGTAGAAGGAATCAAATAGCCACGTACCTTGTGCATGCTTCAAATCCAACATGATAACAATTACAAAGCAAAAAAGAGGTAATAATAGAAGCGAAGACGCCGCAAACTGAGCCAGCAGACTTTTCACCGTCGACCGGTGCCGTCGAAAGTTGCAGAGCGAAATTTTGCGACGAACTTTTTGCAGCATTCGGAACATGTCATAGGTGGAGAGGGAGAAGACAAGAGCACACACTAATCCACCACATAATGCCATGAAAATGACAAAGAGGAACCAATAGTTGAGTTGATAGATGGCAAAGTTCGGGAGTGTGGAGAAGCCGGGGAGGTACTCGGGAAGATTCTGGAAGATTGGATTTTTGGGAGATCGTGGTTAAAGGCGCATGATAGATGAATAGTCCACCCGATTTCACTGAAAATTTGTGGGTGCATCAAGTGGTTCTAGGTTCTCATTTTTGTAGTTACCAACTTTTTATATAACGTTTGTTAAGTTATGGAAAAAAGGTCCGAAAACCCTCAATGAATCTAGAGCTCTCGTCAATAAACAGATCATAGGATTATTTCCAGCTGCATTTACTTCAAGACCCCTCACCTTCTTCACATACTCCATCTGATCGTCTCTTCTCATTCCCGCTTCACAAAAGGACAGAAAGAAAACCAGAGGAGCAAACGGAAGACAAACGGCTATGAAGTTGTGCACATTCGGCGGCACCACATGTTGCTTGGTGATTTTTGCAATTGTCTGATGCTTTTTCACAAAACAAAATGTCAAACTTTCAAGTTGAGCGACAATGGCAGACACGATGAAGGCCTAGAAAGAAAGGTTGCTAACTGGTTCCATGGCACTGTAGAGTTTTGGTTGATTTTAATTTTGGAGGCGGGGTCTATTTTGGGGAGTTCCGCAAACTACAATGACAGTACAGTCTGTAACTAAACTTTGATTTATCTCCGTTGCTGTGGAAGATGTTGAAATGTGGTCAACTAACAAAATGTTTATGGTAAACAGAAAAACATTTTGTTAGTTGACCGTTTTTTGATACCTGTTACAGGGACCGAGATAAATTTGGTAGATTCTTACTATCAAATAATGGGTCCAGATATCACAGTATTTTGCGAGATATCCCACAGAGTATCCAGCCATAACTGGAAACAATGGAAGTGGTTGCATCAGGAAAGACAAATGGATATCCGTGATGGTACATGATAGCTGCAAATGCGCTCCATAGAAATCAAAACAAGTTTGAAACTCTCGTACCTGAAAAACCAGCAACACATGCCGAAAGTTATCAATTTTCTCGCTCTTAAAAATCACTAGCCATATTGTACCGGTGCATAGGAAAAGTGATAGAGTGCCAATGACATGATAATAGGTTATTAGCCAGAATGGAGTTTCAAAACTGACTGTCATTCGGGAGATGTCAGAAATAGATCTAGGGCTACTTTCTACTTTCGAAAAGCAGCAAGGACAGGTGAAAGTAGGAAAAACTAAGCGACTTTCAGGGGAACAAAAATGAAGATTGAAAATTCTGTGTTTTTTTTCACAATGATTATAGTTTGAAATCGAATGATGTGGGAGTGGCTAGAAAAGGGGCAATTAGGTGAAAAATGACACTTTATATTGAAAAACGTTTCGAAAAACATTATGGACAACAAAATACATACATTCGAATGAGGAACCGATAATAAAACATCACTTGTTTACAGAAACAACGACGCTCCGCAAATGCCCCATTCGTAAGCCCCGCCCCTTTTACAGCTATGACATGCCGATTTGGCAATTTTGCCGCACAAGTCTTGAACACAATTGAAGTACAGAACCGGAACTAATTTCAATGTTTCTGACACAAAATATACTGAAAAGAAAATTTCGAAAAAAAAAAATTTTGAAAATTTTTTTTGCAGATTTTTTAAAAAGATTTTCAGCTGCTCTCAAGGTGCGTGCGACAACACTGCAGAATCGGCGTACCAAGATCGCAAAGGGCGGAGCTTGGCAGAATGTGCGGAGTGTCGTTTGACTTTCACTGAAACGAATTCCGACTCATTGAAATCGCAACTGTCGCTATCACAAGATTGTTAGATGACGCTTTCCTGAAACTTTTAAAAACCTTTTCAAAAATTCAAATCTCCCGCTCACCTCAAAACAAACTTTCTGAACGATGGAGTAGTCACTATCAATACCACCGCATTCACCGAGGATCTCAACGAGAAAACCGCCAAAATCACATTGATGATGCTCTGGGAGTTCTCAAACTTCATCACAAGAACTATAGTGAAGCAAAATAGAGGAAACAGAAGAAGTGAAGACGCCGCGAACTGCGCCAGGAGACTCTTCACCGTGGATCGGTGTCTTTTGAAATTGGAGACGGAAATTTTTCGGCGCGATTTTCGAAGCATTTGGAACATGTCAATAGTGGTGAAGGTGAAGATGCAACCACAGAATAATCCACCGAAAAAACCAAACCAAATGACAAAGTAGAACCAGAAATTGTCTCTCTCGTAGATGGCGAAATTGGAGATGGTAGAGAACTGAGCGACGTATTCAGGGTAGTGCTGAAATTCAGAAGCATAGAGATGAAGTTTTCGAGGAATCTCGAAACGAATAGTGCTGGCCGAAAGTGAACGAATTTTGGTGATTTTCAGTGCAACTTTGAGCAGTTGAAAAAGTATCTTCCAATCACTCGATTTTCACGAAACTTGGCGAATGTATCAAACAACTCTAGATCTTTATTTTTGTAGTTGAAAACTTTCTTGGGAAATTGCTGTGAAGTGAGTTATAGTCACGCGACATCAAACCAGAGTGCAAATTTACTATTGATCTTTAACGCGACATAACTGACTTGATTGTGAATTTCGTGAAAGGTTGTCAACTACAAAAATGAAGATCTAGGATTGCTTGATACATTCACAAAGTTTTATAGAAATCGAGTGATTGGAAAATGTCTTTTCAACTGCTCAAAGTTGGTAATTTTGCACTAAATATCGCCAAAATTCGTATACTTTTTGTCAGCTCTGTAGAATACGCATGGCGTCGGCTCGGTGCTAATTTCGTGCGTTTCACACTGCAAGCACTGCAATGCGCGTGTTTTCACGCAAAATTGAACTATGTTCAAATTGAAGAAAGTTCTTGTAACAGCCATCCCCTCGAAGCACCAGACTGTAATTCTTGTCATGCTGTTTTTTGAGACCGCCTCGAGGTTGCACACTGGCCTATTCAGACCTGGCACATCATGCCAAAAACCAGAACAAGTCTCCGCCCCAAATCTTGATTCATATAGAATCCAAAACCTTACCTGTCTAACATAACCCATCTGGTCCTCTCTCTTCATCCCCCCATTACAAAAAGCCAGGTACCCGAAAATCGGCAGAAACGGAAGACACATCGTCATAGAATCGTTCACCCTCTTGGGAATCACATGTCTCCTTGTAATATTCGCGATCGTCTGATGCTTTCTCACAAAACAATTCGCGAGACCCTCGAATTGAGCCACTATCATCCCGACGACCAGTGCGATCAGATAATGGGACCAGACATCAAGACACCTTGCCAAAAATCCCACACAGTATCCCGACATGATCGGGAGAAGTGGAAGAGGTTGCATCAGAAATGTGAAATGGATGTCGGTGATGGCGCAGGTTATCTGAAAGATTTTTGTTGAGCTTGTTTCCTGACGACCCAAAAACATACCTGAAAAACCAACAACGAATACCGAAAACTATCGACACTTTCGCTCTTGAAAACCAACAACACTATGGTGAAAAGATTCAAAAATAGGGATACTGTACCGATAAAATGGTAATAGATGAGTAACCAGAGGGGTACTTCAAAGTCGATCGTCATGACGCAAAATTATTTTGCTCACTGACAGAGAGGAAAACGTTTTTGAGCGTGTTGCGCAGGTGAAAATCATGTATTAGAGAAGTCAAGAATGGCGTATGACAAGTTGGAGGAGAGAAATTGTACTTTTTGTAGCATCAGCTAGAACTTCTATGGAGCATTGGACAAAATGTCAATCAAAAATTGAATAAAAATTGACCAAATTTATTAGGAGAATACTTTTATTGATTTTTTAATTACCGACAAAACAAGCAAAAAAACAAAAAATAAAAAACGAGCTCAAAACAGACCCCTCGGGGTCGAACCAACAACCCCCTGCCCCTTACGCACCGCAGCCTCCCCTCCTCCCCTCTCTCCCCCCGCTACATCACAAAACCCCTTTCTTTCGCCGTCTGGCGTCTCTCCTCCCTCTCGTCGTGTCTCTCCGTCTCCACTAGCGGCCGCTCTCTCGTGGCCGACGCGGACCTCGATTGATGTCGGTACACACAAATGCATAAGACGGGTGCGCTCGACGTTGTCGTCGGTTTTAACCCAGTTACTCAAGGTACGCTGGAGTTCCGACCATTCGAAAGAGTGTGTCGAACAACTGTAACTTTTGGAACCGCTCTGCTGGGGTCATCCGGCGGAGCAAAAATCTGAAAACATTGGGATGGGGGATTTGGGTTCTGGGCTATTGTTGTTTGTTTTTTCGTAAGTCCGTTGTGTTTGTGACCTTCACTTTTAGTTTTCCTTTGTTGGTGTTTCATGCAATTCAGTAGCTATCTGCCTGCCTAGCTGTCTTGTTTCTTCTAACCTTGCATAGGTGTTCAACTTATTTGCATGGGCCATGTTGAACCCCTATGAAATCCCCCCGCATGACATCCCCTATTTTCAGACTGCACAAACCTCTCAAACTCACATTGATCAAAATGAAGTTTACCCTCAATTTCCAGATCAGCGCCTATTTTAAAATCGCCGCGAAACGTGTAGGTTTCGCATTTCGTTACAAACGAAACACTCCAGCTGGTTCGACTTCTGGCACGTTCTCGGGCTCACTGAGTGTGCCGAGGATCAAAAAAACGAAACTAAAGACAAAAATTGAGTTCGGTTGGGAAAAGTGACTAAGAAGGATTTGATCGAACAAAAAACTGCAAATTTTGCCACGATTGAATAAATAATAATGACCTGAGCAATACGACCTGAATCGGATAACAGTCTACAATTGGATGATGTTTCTTCGCAAGAGGAAAAATTGCTCAAAATTGAAGACTCAAAAACAACTTTCTCGAACTCAGGTCAACGTTTTTTTTTCCGTTCAAAAATGTTTTCCCCAAACTTCAAGGTACTTCAAACAATTCCAGAGTTATCCACGGCCCGTTCCACCTCGATGCCGCCCCCCTCTACAACTCCAAAATTAGAAACTAGGCAACCTAAAAATAATCCAAATTTTCAAAATCTTCTTCCTCTTCCAACCTGCTCTTTTGAACCAAGTCATCGTGCTCCACTTCGTCACGTTTTTTTTTCGGAAAGGGTTGGTTGAACAAATGGAGCAAAAACTAAAGGAAAAGTTGGATGTGTTGCCCTCATTATTCACCATCAAAATGAATGTTGACTTTTCGACTCCTTCTTGGCTCATATTTTATTTAGAACTTATGGGTACTTTTTCGTTTTTTCTCAACGCAGGAACCATCTATCTAATCGTGTGGAAGAGTGAGACAATCGACAATTTCCGATATTTCCTGCTAATTTTTCAGGTTATTACTTTAAAAAAAATCTTATGAAATTTAAAGTTGACTTTTAGATTCTCTGCACTCATTCCGACCTTCAGTTCAACTTCCTCATGCAGCCGATTCCCCTCTCCCCTTTGCTCGCCGGATACTGTTACGGTTTTCTATCATCTTTCATTTGGGCTAACTATCTGATTGTAAGACAACCTCATAGAATCTCAAGAATAATCCAAACGTTTTCAGTCCTTCCTCACATCATCATTCATCGTCCAAATCGAGTGTCTTGTGTTCTGCTTCATCCGGAAACACCAGACAATAGCGAAATTGACGTTTCGACATGTGATATCGGGAATCTGGTATGTCTTCGGAACGATGTTTGCTGTGTTCACTCCGTGTGCAATTGGACTACTTTTTTCACAATCTGGAATGAGAAGAGAGGAGCAGATGGATTTCGTGAGAGTGGTAAGTGGATTCTAAAAGTTGGCTTTGTTCAACAGACTCATCATGTAGAGGGGGGTCTCAGGACCCAGCCAAGGAATCATTTTAAGCCTCGAGCAAAAGAATGCACTCTTTTTTGACAAGACTTGTGTGTTCGAAAGATTGTTCAACTCTTCTATAATGAAAACAAACACATGACAAATTTTCTCATTCCAGAATCTTCCCGAATACACACCCGGCTTCTCTTCCCTCCAAAACTTCGTCGTCTACTCCGTAAATGCCCGTCTCGTCGTAATGCTGGCCATCACATCCACCGGTGGCCTCCTCTGCGGTATCATCTTCATCATGCTCACTCTGGACATGCTCAAAATGCTGAAGGATATTCAACGAAAAGTCTCCGTCACCAGTTTTCGCCGGTATCGAGTGGCTGTGACCAGTTTGTTGGCTCAGTTTTCGACTTCGTTCCTATTATCCGTTCCACTTTTTATATTTTTGGTTTTGGCGGCGAGCCAAATCGAAAATTCGAATTGGGCGGCGAAGGTACTCGTGGTAGTGATGCCTCTTTATTCTCCGGTGAATGCGATGGTTTTGGTGATGACAACTCCACCATACAGGAATTTCGTGTTGAGGTAAGTTTCAGGATTCAAACGTAAAGAAAAATGTATATTTTTTTCAGAAAGTCTCCAAAAGCGACCGTTTCCAGAACAATGTTCCCGACCAGCCCGAATTCTTTGACAAGATTAAAAAGTTTCTTCTCACTAAATTGATAATTTATTTACTCTATGATATTGTCCTCGATCTATGTATAAAATCATTTACTGTCTGCTGTTGAACTCGGAATGGGAGCACTCGAAAAACAGTCGTCGAAACTTTCCTGAAATTTTCAGATCTTGAAAAGAGGTCAAAGTTTGAAAACTCACCCAACAAGAACTTCCCGAAATTGAGAAGTTGTCATGGTTAGGACGATGGCATTTACGATGGGATGAAGGGCTCCGGTGAGCAAGGTGATCTCGACGAAGACGGAAAACACTTTGACTAGGACCGTTTTAGACAGGCTCTCAGAATTTTCTCTAAATTTGCACATTTATAGAACAAAATCTGGGCTTTCGAATGTGCTATGTGGCTACCTACGCAAATTTCTGGAAGTCGAGATATGCGCTCCGAAAGATGCCATTTCTCACTATGTTCCCCCTTTTAACGGTGTCTGCCGTCTTTCAAAGCGCATATCTCGGCTTCTAGAAATTTTCGCAGGTAGCCACATATCACATTCGAAAGCTCAGACTTTGTTCTATGAATGTGCAAATTTAGAGAAAACTCTGAGAGTCTGTCTAAAACGGGGTTCCTAGTGAATTCCGGAATCCATTGAAATCTCAACTCCCTCAGATATTCTGATCTATAGTAGAAATCGAAACCGCTTACCTTGAGCTTGATAAAAGCGGAAAATCGCGAAAAAAACAAATCCAGAAAGTGGTACCAACAACAATCCAGATGTCGCAAACTGAACCAATAAACTTTTCACCGCGTTTTGATACTTCTGAAAGCTAGCCGCCGAGACTTTCTTCTGCAACGTCTTCAACATTCGAAATATGTCCCAAGTGATAATAGTGAACGCTGCTCCACATAAAATCGCTCCAATAGAAGCACCCGCCGCGAGGACGAGACTCCACAAGTTGAATTCATAGATTGCAAAGTTGGAAAGTTTTGAGAATTCGACGAAATAGTTTGGGTGCCTGGACTTGACATGATTCAACTGCTCATCTCTGCTCATTCCAGATTGCACGAAAAATAGAAATGCGCCAATTGGAGAGAGTATAAAAAGAATGATCCCAGAATAGTAGTACTTATCGGAAACCACATTATAACTGATGACACGTCCGATGTTTTGATGTTTTATCGCGAAACAAAAGACGAGACACTCCACTTGGAAAATCATAGAAGAGAGTTGAAGTCCCTGAAAGTGGGCCAAAGTTTGATACTCAGCCAATGCTAAAGCCCACTATCAAATAATGACACCAGATTCCTAGACACTTGGCAGCGAATCCTTCACAGTACCCGGCAAGAATCGGGAACAGTGGAATGGGTTGTGAGAAAATCGTATATTGAAGGACAGAATTGGCACTGGAAATCTGAAAGAATATTAAATGACTTTGACACATTTGAACATTTTCCGAGTTACCTGAAACAACAAATTATAAAACCGATATCTTCCTTCTTTTTGACTCTTGATCAGAACCAGAGTTACAGTGACACAACTGAACAAAAATGAAACTGTTCCGATCGTATAAAAGCTGATAATAATCCAAGTTGGTGACTCAAAACTGATAACCATGGCAGCTGAAAGTTGTCGTGTTGATACTGAGACACGCGGACATTTTGGTTGATAATTTAATCTCAAATTATATAGAGAGAAAATGATTATATGTACTCAACTTGAGAAATGTCATTTTTTGTTAGATTTTTGGTTTTTTTCTGCTTCTTTGTGCTTTGATCATTGGAGGTAGTTTTATATTAAAGCGATAACAAAAAACAGCAACATATGTATCTAATAGCAAGCTCCATTCCTCAATTGTTTAGAGTTGCAAGGGGCGGGGCTTAGCGCCGTTCGTCGTTAGTTTCTATGAACATCAAGTCAGACTTAGCACTTCTCAGGTGGTAACAGGTCGCTCTATTATGTTCTTTGATTGATTCCTGCTCGAACTGGCGGGAACAAAACGAGGATTCCTCTGAAATTTACAAACCCCAGTTTTCTAATTTCTAAAGTTCCTACCGTTTCAAAATTGAACACATGGAAGCTAGAAATGTGAGATTTTTGAAGAAGGATGTTTCGAAACTGAGGAGTCGTCCAAATCAGGATAACTGCGTTGATGATGGAATGAGTTGCGCAAATGGCGAGGACCAGTTGAGACCATGCTGTAACTGGACAAATTTGAAAATCTAACGTTGTCGGCGGGATGAGTAGAACTTTTTTCTCCTAATCTGGTCTTATAACTTCAGACGTTAAAAAGAGGCGTGTAACTTACGACTTCGCAGAGTAGCCCCCAGAGTCTAAATCTGCATACTATCTCACCTTGAGCATTGTCCACTTGACTCACTGCTGTCACCAGAAACCCCGCCATGGGCCACAACAACATCAGAGACGCTGCTAGCTGAGAAAAGAGACTGCGCACTGCGATTTTATACTTTTTAAAACTCGAAGAAGACACTTTCAGTTTCAGCGGTTTCAGCATTTGATGCATGTCTACAGTGGTTAAAAAGAAGACCAATGCAGAGAAGAACCCGACAATCAGAGCCATCGCTGATAAGACTATAAACCAGTGATTGAAATTGTAGACTGCGAAGTTTGATAGAGAAGAAAATCCAGTGAATTGATCTGGGTGGAGATTCTGAATGTAAGCCAGCTGATCTTCTCGTTTCATGCCAGCCTCGCAAAAACAAATGTAAGCTGCTACTGTAATGAAGGAGAAGGTGAATAGAGCAACATGATAAAAGTTCTCGGGGAGAACATGTCGGCTGATAACTCTCGCAAGACTTTGATGTTTGATGGCGAAACAGAAAACCAGGCATTCGATTTGGAAGAGTACAGAAACCAGAAGGAAGCCCTGAAATATGGAAATGAGATTCAAAAGATCTACTCGGTGTCTTACAATCAAATAATGCGCCCAAATCGCGAAAAACCTGGCGAGAACCCCTTCACAATATCCACCAAGGATGGGGAACAGAGATATGGGTTGAGTGAAGATCGTGTACTGAAGTATCGTATTTGCACTGGAGATCTGGAAAATTCAGAATTGTGAAACATTTGGAGTGACACCCCACCTGAAACATCAGCATGTGAACACCGAATCGTCGATCTTTATAACCACGGAATAGGATGAGCAATACTGTAACTAAACTAAGAACAAATGAGAAGGCGCCAACAATGTAAAAGTAAACGAGAATCCAGAGGGGTGTCGTGAAGCTGATTGCCATATTGACTGAAAATGGATGATAATGTGAGAACATGGGCGGGGCTGTGCAAATGGTGAGTTAGAGACAGGTGGAATTTTCCAGAATAATCAACACCTGATAATGAATTCAGATGTATGAACTATTTGAACGGAAGAAGGAAGACGGAACTCCACTCAACACTGTTACATACGCATCAACAAGCGCCTACTATTCTTATGTGCTCTTTTGGAGGCTCACTCGATCCTTTACCTTTTTTTTAAATCTTTCAAACCTGTCTTTTCAAATCTGACATGACACGTCTTCCATGTGAGAACTATTCGGTTTCAAACTCACCCTGACTATCTCCGCACCAGTTTTTGTTGCCCCCAAGGAATTCGCTCCACGGAAGAGTTTTCAATCTGGGGATAGTAATTTCTTGGTTCCTGTGGGTAAAAAAATGACACTTGGTGCTGATCCAAGAATTCTTGCCAGGTCAAGCTCAACTCCAAACGGAGTACTTTTGCAATCTTCTGTTTTCAGAGAGCCCGAATCCCAGCCATCGGTGAAATGATGATCCAGCATACTATTTGTATTCGTCCTGAAAAGAGTCCTGAAATCACAAACATGTTGCTCTGTGTCTTTCAGTATTGTGTCTTCACACACGACATGTCTTCCAGATGAACAATTTCCGACCTTCACATGAAGTTCCCCTTCACGTTTACCGTCTATGTGAGGGAGCATGATGGTTGTCCACCTGGAGAGTCTACTCATCAGTCACTACTCGTCCTCATACAGTTTTTCGACGTCTCTCCTGATTCGATAATGTCCGTTGCCATCGAAACCCTTCCCATTTTGACCTCTGCCTTCGCTGTCCCCAAAGGAGTCGCTCCGAGAAAGAGAAACATCTCTACCTTGAGTGCTCTCACTACCGACGAGACTAAATTCGCGGTTCCCTTTGGTTCAGCTCCGAAAAAGTGTGCAAGGAGCCCAGCAACTTTGCCGCGTCGTGCTCCACTTCAGAAGCGGAGTTCTGAGCCGAGCTTCATGGCACCCAAGAACCGGTTGGTGATGTCCCGCCAATTTCTCATGGATCTAAAAGGGAAAATTAGATCCCTGAAGACTATTAAGAAGCACCCGGTGAGTTTTAATTAGAATGCTTTTTTATCGTTATCTTATGTTTCCAGAGAGCCCGAATCTCAGCCAACGGTCAGTTCATCCAGATGCTTCTGGAGTTCCTGACAACAGTTTCGAGGATTCCGAATCCAATCGCCACCATGGAGAACGAGAAGAGGCACGCCAGAAATTCACTTTCTTATTTTTTTAACACAATAAAATTTTAAACTTCAAAGCTGTCGTCTTGTTGTGATTAGTCGGGGGTTCTGGGGTGTATAGTTTTGAAGAGTGTTAGCTCAACAGGAATCGTCCACAACTGAACTTTATTGTTCTGGCCAAAAGTATGAATTTTGGTGATTTTCAGTGCAAAATGGCCAACTATGAGCAGTTTAAAAAGTATGTTCCAATCACTCGATTTCTATGAAACTTGGTGGATGTATTAAACAACTCTAGATCTCCATTTTTGTAGTTGACAACTTTTACTGAAAATTTCTGTGAAATGAGTTACGTCGCTTAAAGTCACGCAACATCAAAACTTGGTGCAAACTTCCAACTTTCTCGGATCAATGATCTTAAACGCGACATAACTGACTTGATTGTGAATTTCGTAAAAAGTTGTCAGCTACAAAAAAGAAAATCCAAGGTTGCTTGATACGTCTACAAGTTTTCAGCAAAATTGGGTTGTTGGAACATGCTTTTTAAATACTTTGTAAACTGCTTAAAGTTGACCATTTTTCACTGAAAATCTTCAAAATTCATATACTTTTGGTCCTAAACGGTACATTTGCACTCGTTTTGAAAAGAGTCCTGAAATTGAAAACATGCTGCTCTGTGTATTTCAGTATTGTGTCTTCACACCTGTCTTCCATGTGAACACTATTATCCACTTTCCGACCTTCACATGCTAGTCCCCCTCACACCAACACAAAGCAGCCGCCAGGAGCGCGCGAACGATGGCCCACCTGGAAGAGTCCTTATGTAGAGACATATCTAACTCATCAGTCACTATTCGTACTCTTACGATTTCTACCTACGCTCCCTTATTCGATAATGTTAGTTTGTACCCTCACCCTGACCACCATCTCCGCACCAGTTTTCGTTGTCCCCAAGGGACCCGCTCCAAGGAAGAGAAAATTCTCTACATTGAGTGATCTCGATGAGACCAAGTTTGCGGTTCCCACTGGTCCAGCTCCGAAGAACTGCGCATTCTTTGCTCCAGCATCCTTTCCACGACGTGCTCAGCTCCAAGAGCAAAACCCTGAGCCGATCTTTGTGGCACCGAAGAATCCGGCTCCTCGATTCGTGATGACCCGTCAATTCCAAAGGGATATAAGAGGGAAAATGAGATCCCTGAGGACTATCCAGAAGCGACTGGTGAGTATTTTAGAGTTCTTTTGTTTCGCAATCTTTTTGTTTTCAGAGAGCCAGAATCCCAGCCTGTAGAGAAATGACCCAGAGGCTGTTCTACTCGTACTCGATCTTTGTAAGGGGTCCGAATCCAATCGCAACAAGGAAAAATCTGAAGAAGCACGCTAGAAATTTGGAATTGATGAAGAAGCTGGAAAGAGTCGTCATCAGAAGTGTGGTTCAGGGAGAAGATGTCGATGTTGTGGAGAGGGAGGAGCTCATGGGGAAATAGTACAGAAGTAATTTTTTTTTCAAGTTTTTTTTCTGAATAAAGGCTTGAGTCCTGAGATTTCGTTTTGTTGTATGTAGTCATAGAAAATGGATTCTGAGATCGTTCGGTTCCGGATAATGCTTGCTCTAGAGTCGAAAAAACGTGACTCAAAATACAGGAAATTCAGATCAAAATTTCCGCGCGAAAATTAATTTAAATCGCGTGAAAACTTATATAGTACAGCGACAGTTGGTGGCTTTTGTAATAGGGATATTCCACTTTCTTTTTTGTAAATTTTTGATTTTTTCGCTCTCTATGCAAAAAAAAAACTAGTCCCCAGCAAAACCTAGTCCCTAATTTCTATGAGGTGATCTTTATTGATCTGTCGTAAATTTGAGTGTGCAGTGAGTGTGACACACGCAGTCACACAGTCATTATTGTTGGCCAAGACCTCCCCATATCCCCATTCAATAACCCTTCCTGTTACAGAAAACCAATAAAACGATGACCGTATTCTCTCATCCACCAAACTCCGTTCATCCACCTCCAAGACCATTGTTGACCAACAGGACCGTCTCCGAGTTGCATGGCAAGATCAAATGCGTGAAGAAACTTATGGAGTATCCGGTAAGTGTTTTTTGATTTTCAAGTTTCTCTTAAACCCAAAAAATTGCAGAGAGCCTCGATCCCTGAACTCAAAGGCTACCTCCAACGACTCCTCGACTACTTCACGCGAGTGTTAAGCTGGACTTATATGTCGAAAAACAAGGTAAACTGAAAGAAGTAATATGACAATCATCAAGATTCTTGCAGGAATGTTCGGCAGCGTTCATGGAGAGTTGGAGACTGAGCAAGCAATTAGAAGAGGTCGTCATAAGGACCATAGTCATTGAGGAAGATTCGGTGACGGTTTGGAGAAGTATTTGGAGCAGAGAGAAAGCAGTCAAGGAGACTTCTGTTTGAACTTGTTATGTTTCGGGTTTTTCTTGTTGAAGAATGCATTCTTGTTGTAATAAAAGTTGGTTTGCCCTTTCGCCATGAGATATCGGCCAAGTTGTCAGATCTTAGGCCACGACCGGGTCTTCAAATTGCCGTAGCATCATCAGAAAGTTAGTTCCTGGGTGCAGATTGAGATTGAGCCTGAAATTTGACTTGATTGCTGGGAAACTTTTGAAAGACTCACCAAATTCACGGCGAACACCTTGAACCCTCTTCTAGCCAGTTTTCTGAAACAGATGTGTAGTTTTCAAAGGCACAGATTCGAATCTTCGGGATTTCGAGACTTTACAGTTTTGAAGTGTGCTCTTTCCAAAAGTCACATTTGAGAAACGTTATAGTTTCAGAACAGAGTTGCAAAACGGCCAAGGTTCGAAAAAGCAAAGTTGCGAAACGTCCACTCTCAAAACGGTTCAGTTTCGAAACGTCCAAAAGCCATAGCTCTGACTTCAACACTTCAATAGAACCCACCGAAAAATGTACTCCCGATACAGTGAAGTGGTCATTGTCACAACTACGGCATTCACAATGGGATGAAGAGCTCCGATGGCCAAAGTGACTTCCACGAATACTGAATTTTCAAGAATTTCAATCGCTTCCATTTTCAGTTTCCCTTACCCTGTGTGTTCTCCCAGCCCGTCATGACCACAACCACGAAGCAAACTAGCGGCAAAAGTAGCAATGCAGACGTGGCAAACTGGAACAGGAGACTTGTCACCGCTGACTGATACATTTGATAGTTGGACGCAGACACCGTGCGTTGTAGATTCTTCAACATTCGAAATATGTCAATCGTCATGATCACAAAAGCGGAGCCACACACCAATGAGCCCAGACTTCCTCCTATTGCCAGAAGCATGCACCAGTAGTTGAACTCGTAGATTGCAAAGTTGGAAAGTGTCAGAAAGTCTTGATAGTACTCTGGATGCTTTCGTTTCACGAACGCCAACTGATCATCTCTTTCCATTCCAGCCTGGCAGAATGTCACGTAGATGATGATAGGAGTGAGGATGAAAAAGAAGACGCCAATCCAGTAGACGTCATCAGATACGACATGATGATGAATGGTTCTCGCGATGTTCTGATGTTTTATGGCGAAGCAGAAAATGAGACATTCCACTTGGAACGCCATCGAGGACAGTTGAAGAGCCTGGATTTGAGGAAGTGTGAATTTGAAACCTTGCTTTGCTCACTATTAGGTAATGCGTCCAGATATCCAAATACTTTGCCAGAAACCCTTCACAGTATCCCGCCAAAATCGGAAATAGTGGCATGGGCTGTGAGAATACAGTATACTGAAGGACCGAGTTCGCATTGCAGATCTCAACCCTCGACTTGAAAATTTGCATGACCTAAGAAGTCTCACCTGATACAGCAATATGTAAAAACGATACCTGCCCTCTTTTTGATGCTTGAAAATCACTAACAATACTGTAATTATGCTGAATAGCAGAGAAATCGCAGCGACAATGTAGAAGAACATGATGATCCAGGGAGACGGGCGGAAGTTAATAGTCATGAGAAGGCTAGTTGAATGACAAGTGACTTTCAGTCTCAACTTGAGAACAAAATGTGAGAGACGTAATCAGATTTGACTCATTTTCCTTCTCTCATGGCCATTGGAAGTGAATTGGATTACGAAAAGTCAAGGCTTAAACTTTTTTGAATAAGTCAGAGTGACATAAAGTGAATTTTTCAGTTATGCAATTGTTGGTTACTATTTCCTGAGCTGGATACCGCAATCGAGTTCAACCTGGGTTTGATCCTGAAATCTCGTAGATTTCTCTCACTGTTCCATTCTCCTTTCCCCACCTTAAAATGAACTTTCTATACGGCGGAGTGGTCACAATCATAACCACTGCGTTCACAGAGGATCTCAACGAGAAAACCGCCAGAATCACTTGAATAGCGAATTGTGCATTTCCATAGCCCTGTGTAGACACTATCATATAGACGAAGGGAGGAATGAGGAGTACGGTAGAGGCGATGAATTGGGCGAACAAACTGTGCACGGCCGCTTTGTGTCGTTTGTAGTTGTAAGCGGACACTCGTTTTCGCATACTTCTCAACATTCGAAACAGGTCGAAAGTGGTTGCAGAGAAGGCGAAACTGGAGACGAAGACGCCGACGGCCGCGTTGATGCAGACTGCCTTAAGCCAGATGTTGAGGGTGAAGAGGGCGGCGTTGGTGACTTTGGAGAATTGTGCAAGGTATTCGGGGTAGTTCTGAAGAACATGGGTCTTGCAGAGAGTCCTCGAGATTCAAATTCTAGGGTTCAGCAATTTGAAGATACCCTTCCCTACCGTCTTCACAAAATCCAACTGCTCCTCCCTCGTCAACCCGGACTGCAGTAATGCATAAAACAGCCAGACGGGTGTCACGAATGCAATCATCCAGATCGTAAAAGTGAACGTCTTGGAACACACATGCCCGTTCATCACCTTTGCAATCGTCTGATGTTTTCTATAAAAGCAAAAGACCAAAGCTTCGACTTGAGTGACGATCGATGTGATGCTAAATGCTACTTGCCAATACGGAAAGATGTCATCGAACGATGAGCCGAGGAGACCTTTATAGTGACCGCAAATCATTGGGGTTAAGGGAAACGGTTGGGCGATGAGAGTGGTGTGAGCATCGGTGAGAGCGCCGTTGATCTGGAAGATTTCGAACTTCTGGAAAATATAGCCACTTTGCTTAACGATTCATAACTTTGCTCAAACTTGACCAACAATCAGAAACTTTTCGTAAAACATAGCTGAATTTTTCAGTCACATGAAAAACAAGTTGTCGGAGACTGAGTAATAAGAAGTTAGGTCCATTTTACACAATTGTTTTGAAGTTTTGAGCACGTTTGAGCAAAGTTATGTTTAAAAAGAATACGTTACCTGAAACACCAGTATATAATACCTAAACCTATCGATATTATCGCTTCGAAAAATAATCAAATAAATCGTCAAACTGTTCAAGAACAGGGATCCAGTGCCTATTGTATAATAATATATCACAAGCCATACGGGTGTGACAAAATCTATCATAACCTCAAAATGTAACACATGCACATGTAGAAAGGGGGAAAGGTAAAAGGTACAACGAAATCGGATTAAGCACAGCGGGAAAGAATTGAGTTTGCTGTCTGAAACAGGAGAACATTCTGAGATTTGCTTTCTGGGAAAAGATGACGGAAGTTGCGAAAAATAGTGAGGGTTAGAGGTTAGGATGTAAATGATCTGGCGGGATATCGGAGTGTCGTTGCATGAAAAATAGTGAATAGATGGTAGACAGGATCAGTTGGTTGATTGGCTCATAACTTTGCTCAAACTTGACCAAAAACCATGAACTTTTTTGTAGAACATAGCTGAACTCTTCAATAACAAAGTGAAACACGGTAAAATCTGAAAATGCCCGGAATTCAAGAATTAGCGGGCTCCCAAGTTAGACTGCTCGGAGCGAAAACTGTAAGTTGGTTCTTTGGCTAGAACTCGGCTAACAATGGTTCAAATTTTTACATTTGCTGATTTTGTACTGTCTAGTTTGTACCTAGCCACTATAGTTCCTTGAACCCGAAATCGTACTAATTCCGTTGTAATTTTTTCCTGAAAATCCCAGAAAATTCAATTTTCCTGGCGCAGTCCCTATGCCAGTATCGATTCTTAAAACTTCGAGTTTGATCTTTATCTTTTTTTCTATTTTCCGGGTGCCTTTTTCTCATATGATCTTTCAAAGTTTCAATGATTTTTCACACTCATTCAACCGTAGCCAGAAGCAAGGAAGTTGTTATCTTTCATTAGTCTAATGATGGTTCATTTTTTCGACACCAAAAATCAAAGAAGATATTCGACCAACTCTAGAATGTCACGTGTGCAAAATGAGAGTTAAAAGACAGAAGTTGCTCCGATCGAAACTTTGATAGCTGGTTGATTCTTGATGGTTTTTCTGAAACTTTTTGAAATTTATACCATAGTTACACCATTGCAAACCTGCAAACAAAGTTCCGAAACGGGGGAGTAGTGATGACCAGCACAATCGCATTGATAGAAGAATGCATCGCAAAAACCGCCAACAAAAATTGTACAGTAACCTGAGCATATCTGAATTCGCTTATGATGACCACAGCGAACAAGAATGGAGGTAGAAGACATAAAGAGGTGACTGCAAACTGGGCGAGAAGACTTCTCACTGCTGCCTGGTGCTTTTTGAAGTTTACTGTGGATATTTTGCGTTGGACACCTCGCAAAATTCGTAACATATCATACGTGGAAATGATGAAGACGAGGCCACAAAATATGCCACCGATGAGGGCGACGAGAGCCATTAGGAGGAACCAAAAGTTGAGGGTGTAGATTGCAAAGTTGGGGAGTTTCAAGTACTCCGAGGTGTATTGAGGGTACATCTGAAAAAGTGTCAGTTTTTTATAACTTTCTAATAGTTATGATGAATAAGACAGCAGAAAAAAAATTCATCCTGGTATTGTCAATAGAAACGTCTAGATTTCTCAAAAGAACTCAAAACTTTCAGACCTTCTTTTTTTAGTCAACGATTATCCGCTATTCCTGATCCTAGCTAGTTTTAGGATTACTCCCAGTTTTATCATCGTCAACGTAATTCCCGATTCCTCACAACTTCTTACCTTTTTCACAAACCCCATTTGCTCTTCTCTCACCATACCAGCCTTACAGAACGCTAGAAATACAAAAACAGGCAAAACCGGAATGCCGCATTCTCCCAACACGAACAACTTTTGCGGACACACATGCCGACACATTATCTTTGCCAGTGTCTGATGCTTTCTCATGAAACAATACACTAGCCACTCCATCTGGGCGGACATTATCGCCACCATGAAAGCCATGAGATAGTGCGAGAAGACGTTGAAATAAGTGGCTAAGAATCCCACACAGTATCCAGAAATTATGGGGAACAATGGTATCGGGCACATGAGGAATGTCAGATGGATATCGGTGATGGTGCAGAGAATCTGAAAGAGCAAATCTGGCTCAAAATCAAAATTCCAGGGATACCTGGAAAATCAAAATACAATACCGAAAGTTGTCAATAGTGTCGCTCTTGAAAATGACCAAAAAAATAGTGCCCGAGTTCAATAATAGGGATACTGTACCCATACAGTGATAGAAGACAACTAGCCAAGTGGGAAGTTCGAAGGAAATATCCATTCGTGTTGTGCTTTTTCAGTGATTCAGCAGCTATGACAGCTTTTGGCCTTGAGGGACAGCTGATTTTTTCTTTTTTCATTTTCCAGGTTTCAATTTTTTTGTTCAGGAGGCGCTTTGACGACACCACACTTGCTATTTGTGACGTGGAATTTTAGGTTGCAGTTGAAAAATTTTATTAACGAAAATGGAAAAAATGTTTGAGTCTCGAGAAGCTTCCATGACTGTGACCAGAGAATGTGTTGACTCGCGCCAGACTTTGACTTGGAGTTTTTCTGAACATATTTTATTTCTTCGAGAATTTTGAATCACCACCTACCGTAAGATATAATTCCTATATGGAGGAGTGGTCACAACGAGTACAAACGCGTTGGCAGGGCCATGAAGCGCCATCATGGCCACTATAACATCTGCGACATCATTCGAGTTCTCAAGCTGGCTCGCCGTCAGAACAACGAACAAGAATAGAGGAGCCAGCAGCAGGGAGGACGTCGCGAATTGCGCCAGCAAACTGTGCACTGCGTTTTTGTAGCGACGGAAACTGGCGGCCGAGACCTTGCTCTGAAGTTCTTTCAACATCTTGAGCATGTCTATGGTGATTCCGAAGAACATGATGCCGCAAAGGACGCCACCGATTGAGGTGGCGGCTAGGGTGGTGATGAGCAGCGGGTTCGAGGAGGAGTAGATGGAGAAGTTCTCGAGGAGCTGGAGTTTGGCGGCGAAAGTTGGGTGGTGCTGAAAAACGAATGTGAATATAGTACGAGCTTTCAAAAAATCTGATATCTGGAAATCACTTTTGAAGTCCTCAAAGCAAACTGCAAACTCTATGTTTTTGATGAGCGCTTTCGAGAACTTGGGAATCGCAAACAGTTAGAGACTCTTGCCACTGTATATTTTCTGATCTGATGAGACTCAAAATGCAGGGTAAAGGAGGTTCAGGTTCACCCATGAGGTTCACCCATTTCGAACAAAGGTCCCTGTTTTCAGATAATTTTGTTGCAGGCAGGTGTTAGAATTGCCGAAAAGTAAAGGTCCCAGTTTTAAACTCTTACCTGCCTAACAAAATCCATCTGATCCTCTCTTCTCATTCCTGATTGACTGAACACCAAACCAATCGAGATCGGAACCGATATTGTCACAACGATCCCACCAACAAACCATCGATTCGACAACACATGTCGAGCTACCAGATTCGCTATTATCTGATGTTTCTTTGCAAAACAAAACACCAAACATTCCATTTGAGCAATGATGGAGGTTATTATGAAGGCCTGAAACTAGAAGGTTGGCCTGAAAAATCTTGTTGATATTTTCTCACAATAAGATAATGAGACCAAATTCCAAAATAGGTCGCTAGAATTCCATTGCATTGACCAGCAATCAAAGGGGAGATTGGCATTGGGATGATGAGAAGGGTCAGTTGAAGATCGGTGTGGGTGCAGAGAATCTGAAATTCGGAGAGTATACCCTGAAAATTCTTTTAAAAGTCCCCAACTGTACCTGAAAGATGAGAAGGTAGAATCTGAACGTGTCGATTTTATCGCTCTTGAATAGAATTAGAAAAATAGTCGCAAAGTTCAGGACAATCGAGATGCTTCCAACACAATGGAAGAATAGAATCAGCCAGGATTCGGAAGAGTCAACCATTAGTGACCGAAACAAAAAATGCTTCTGATGATGTGTGTTGTCTTGCTCATTAGACTTTTGATGAATGTGGCCGGTGGAGCGGAAGGATTGTATCATCTCTATGGAGGCGTTGAGAAAACGAAGGGGAACGTGATCGTATGAAGAGAAGATTTCATCTGGATCAGAGGGTTTGGTTTTGAAAAGTTGGGGGATCGACAGATCATTCTTCGAAATTCTAAAAGATTCTGAAAAGCTCGGAAGGTTTCAGAAGAATTCTAAATGATTCTGAATGGTTCTGGAGAACTCCAAAAGATTTTGATGACTCAGTTGGATTCTGAAGGATTCGTAAGGACTTTGAGGAACTCTGAGAGATTCTGAAGAATTCTGGAAATTTCTGGAAAACTCTCAAAGTATCACAAGAATTGGTCACTGTTCTAAAGTTTGTGAGGAAAGATTCTAGAGCAGCTGAAAGATTCTAGGACCGTCTGGAGACTTCTGGAAGATTCTGATGAAAATTGTAAAGGATTGTCAACGGTTTCGGAGGATTCCAAAGGATTCTGAAGACGTCTGGAGGATTCTGAAAGATTGTGGGAGATTCTCACGAGTTCTCGATTAGTCTGAAAGATATTGAACGATCCTGAAGACTTTCCGCTGCTTTTTATACAACTTTGAAATCACAGGTGACACAAAATGTATTGAAAAAAATCAAAGAAAAGAGAAAAACGTTTTCAGTCTTGTAAACGAGCCGTGACTGTGATTGGAGAATGTGTTCACACGGGTCAGCTGTCGCCGCTTGGATTTTCTGAAAATCCCAGTTACAAAAGATTCCAAACTTTTTATACCCACCGCAGCACATAATTCCTGAACGGGGGTGTGGTTGCCACGAGAACAATCGCATTGACTGGACTATGAAGTGTCATAATGGCCACCAGGATCTCCGCCGCACCATGAGAGTTCTCAATTTGACTTGCCACTAGCAATACGAACAGGAAAAGTGGAGCCAGGAGAAGAGAAGAAGTGGAGAATTGAGCCAGAAGACTAGTGACCGCATTTTTGTAGCGTTGAAAGCTGGCACGGGAGACTTTGGTTTGAACTTCTTTCAGCATTTTGAGCATGTCAATTGTGATGATGATGAATAGGACTCCACAAAGGCAGCCGCCACCAGAAGTTGCAAAGATGATGGCGATGAGCAAGGGGTTTGTGGAGTAGATGGAGAAGTTGTCGAGAGGGAGAAGGCTGTCGACGAATTTTGGGTAGTTCTGGAAATGAATTTGTTGAGGGTTAACTTATAGAGCGACTAGCTTCAGTTGGCTAAAGTCAGATCAACTTGAGCAATCTTTGAGCTACAATTTCGCATCTACAGTCCCTAAAATCTTCAAAACTCATTCAAGACTTTCGAGATTTTACAGGCAGTCACGGACCAATCTGGTCTTGCAGCTTCTGCCGAAACGACTGACAAATCTGGAGCAACTGACAATGAGATAGACCGTTTCAAACCGCTTATAACCAACCTTCCTCACGTAATCCAACTGCTCCTCTCTTCTCATTCCCGCCTGACTGAATATCAGCCCGACCAAAATAGGCACAGAGAACGACAACAGTGTACCGAACACGTACCACCCGTCTGACAAGACATGACGAGAAACGAGTTTCGAAATGATCTGATGCTTTCTGACGAAACAATAGACGAGACATTCCATCTGACTAATCAACGCGGTGATGATTAACGCCTGGAATTAGAGATCGTTGTAAAAAAACTAGGAGATTGTTTTGTACAGTAAGATAATGCGACCAAATCCCGAAATAGGTTGCTAGAATCCCGTTACAATGTCCGGCAATCAACGGAGATAGTGGCATGGGGATGATGAGAAACGTTAGATGAAGGTCGGTATGGGCACAAAGGATCGGAAAAAGAACTGGAATTTTTTGAAGGAAACCTCTACGAATTCGATACCTGGAAAAGAAGCAGGAAGTATCGGAAGTTATCGATTTTATCGCTCTTGAACAGGATCAGAAAAATAGTGCCCACGTTCATAATCATTGAGACTAAACCAATACAGTGAAAGTAGAGAATGAGCCAGGGTGGAGTGGAAAAATCGATGGTCATTGAGAGTCTAGCTTATTAGAATGAGAAATCTTATGATAATGTGTATGCTGTTTGCTCGTTAGACTTTACTAGGAAGGAAGCGGGAGAAAAGGAGATGATGCGGAAGAAGAGAACATGAGGGAAGGGCCAAGAATCAAAATAATGAGGTCATCTGGAGCAGAGAACGATGAGTACCAGGGTTCGAGAGAATTTTGTGAAAAAGGGCAGTTCTGGTGCTTGAAGAAAGCTTTTAACTTTTTGGAAAATTCTAAAGAACTTATTTACAAGTGTCTGAGAAATTCTGAAGGGCTGGATACGATTTTGAACATTTGAGAGGTGATGTGAAATCCAGGAGGATCCTGGAGGATTCGAAAGACTTTTGAAAGATTCTGACAATGTCTGTAGGCTTCTGATGCACTCTGAAGGTTTTCAACTGATTGCGAAGAATTCTGAAAAAGACTGAAGCATATTGAATCTTTCTAAAGGATTCTGGAACTCAGTTTGATCAGTTTGAAGTCCTCTCAAAGGTTATCTGAAAATAATAATGATAAAAAAGAGAAAATGTCTTCAATCTAGTAAACAAGTCGTGACTGTAATTGGACGAACAGTTGTCGTCGTTTCCGACATCCTACTTCAAATTACTTTTCAGATTCTAAACTCTTGCCCTCTCGTGATGCTCTAGTTTACTTTCCGTGTTAACCTTTCCATCTGAAAATTCGATCGAAAATCGATCAGTTCGAAAGTCTAAACATGCTCATTCGATTGACTCTTCTTCTGGTCTTGACAAACTCAATCGAAGCTCAGGTTCCAAAGAGCCACGAGGTTTTGAAAACTCTTGGGAAACGCTACTTTGCCAAACAGAAAAGCAAATCGGATCCGGACATAATCTGTATGTCTTCTGATTTCCCAATAAGAAAAACATTGCCAAGTTTCCAGATGTTACCGATAGCGCAGCCTTTCTAGCTTTGCCGGCGGAAAATGTCACCAAGCTTAAAAGGGAAACCATGCAGAAAGTCGCCTACAATGTGATAACTGCATCTTCGAATAAACATTCGGCGTTTCGAGACTCGCTTCTTTATCTGGAAAGCTTGCTGGTGTCAGACTTCAAAGGGATCGTTTGCGATCAGAATCCCATGACTTCTTGTAGGACAGCACACATTTTCTTTTAAACTGTAAACTTACAGACGAGTTCATGAAGTACATGACTCACACCGGAGCTCAATTCATCGAGAAGTTCTATGCGGATAGAAAAGTGCAGAACTTCACCATCAAGGGAGACCTAGAGGATCGTCACCTTCTCTGGTTCGAGTTCAACTTCTCACTGTACGATCGTGTCGGCGGGGGTCAAGAAATGACGTACTCTGTCATCATGGAGTCCCCATTGAGAAATAGCTACTATCTCGACACGAAGGCTATTTGGCAAATCATCTCTATCGAAGTGCGCGGAACATGCCCCAACGACGCAAAGTACGAGGGCACCCGAGTTGATCAAGAGGTATCCAGGAACAATGAGACCGTGATGTGGTTCAAGGGACTCTTCGTTCCAAAGTTCCCGGATTGGTACGATTCGGATCCCAACAATCTGCCGACGAAGTGGTTGGAACTTCTCAAAGCGCCGAATCCAACTGTAACGATTAGTTTGAACGTGTGTCATGAGAAAGATTCGGAGGCTACAAACTATACTATTGGTGGGTCGGGTTGTTACCGGCTTCCTTGGTATTATTAAATCTCCAGACCAGTTCATCTCCTGGTACACTCGTTTCGGAACAATGTGGGCTGTCAGCAGTGACGAGGACAACTTTGAGCATCAACTCTTTGATCATCTAGACGATCACATTTCTGCAAGAGTCACCATGAAACTTCAGATGAGAACGAAGAAAGACGCGCCCGTGTTGGATTGGCAGTTCAAGTACAGCGCGAATCATGTAACCTGAAATACTAGCTGGATAACGAGAATAATTAATGTTTCAGTGGCACAAAGAATGGATCATCAACAAGGTGGAGGTGCTGTGCAATGTGAAGGTTGAGTACAAGGACGAGTCTTACCTGCATGTCCGAGACATTATCATGGAGAGATTCGTGCACAATATTGAAGACGTGGGGAGGAATAACACTCCTCAATGGTATTCCACCATCGATTTTATGAGAAGATTCTCAAAGAATGGACAAGTGAGACTGCACTGGTGTGATAAGCATACGGTCTCGAATGTCAGCCAACTCGAGTTGTTCACCTACGCCAAGGGTCAAAAATACAACACCAGATTTGTCAAGTACTGGTTTGACAAGCCAGAAGTCTCACTTCCGGCTCCAGATTTCGACGAGATTCGATTCAAGACAATCTCGGAAGCGGACACCGAGAAGCCAGAGTTTCAATATGAGCACGAGTGGGTGTTTCAGATTAGATGGGTTAGTGGAAAATCAGCCTTCTTTTCTTTGACCTTCACTTTCAGCACGTCATGGATCAATTCTACTACATCGAGAAGATGACAATGGGTTGTGGAAAAGAGATGAAGGATGGAGAGTTTATGGCAGCTGACCATATGGTGTTCAATTTCGGAGGAAAACGAAGACATCGGAAGTGATGGATTCGTTTGAGCTAAATTTTCGTTAGAATTCTTGAGTTTGAGATTTAATAAAACTGATCTACCTGAGCTTGTTTCTCTCTGTTTATTCTTTGGTTTAAAAAGCTGAAGCTCCAAAACGTCACAGGCGCTAAACTCCGTCACGTTTGCCATATCTCCCTTAATAAGCCGGCACCCGCTTCCCATCACTTTGACCAAACTTATCTCGGCTCCTGTGATAGATATCAAAAAGCTGTCAACTAACGAAATGCTCATGATAAACAGAGAAACATTTTGTTAGTTGATTACTTTTTCATAACTGTCATAGGAACCGAGATACGTTTGGTCAAAGTACATAGTGGAAAGAGGGTGCCGGTTTGTTATGGAAAACAGGGTAATTGCATGTTTTGAAATTGGAATTCGAAGGAGTTCCGCTCATCCCGGTTGCACTTCTTTTGGAACACGGAATACTTTGGATGAATGTTCGTGGGGCAACCCCTGAAATACTGCGCACGTTATATGTTTTCCACCTGTCCCACACCTCTACTAACCTCTTCACTCGAAGAGTTACATCAGTTTTTTTTTTCGTTTCTACTTACTCATGTCCACCATCGACTTCTCAATCCCCAACTGGCTAATAATCTACTATCATCTTGTCGGCACCATAAGCTTTTTCTTGAACTCTGCATCAATCTACCTCATCCTTTTCAAATCTGACAATATCGACAATTTTCGATACTTTCTTTTGATGTTTCAGGTGATCCTATTATAGTATCTGCTGGTTTTCAAACCAGCAAACTTTCAGATGTTCTGTACCATTACAGACTTCCACATCACGTTTCTGATGCAACCCATTCCCTTGTATCCAGTGCTTGGCGGATTTTGCAACGGATTCCTTGCAGTCTACTTCGATGTGTGGTCCCATTATTTGATGGCTTTTATCGCGGCATCTGTCGTTGCTCAAATCGAAAGTTTGGCCTTTTGTTTCTTCAGAAAACATCAGGTTATTGGGAAGCTTATGAGCAGGCATGTGTTCCCTGAAAAGTTGCTGGGTTTGGGGCATTTGGCACTTCCATGTGTTCCGGTGACAGTTTTCGTGTTGTTTCTACAAACTGGAATGAGCAGAGAGAGTCAGATGGAGTATATTAGACATGTAAACTTGATTCATACAACCATACATAACCTGAATTCTTCCAGAACTACTTGGAACTCTATGCCGAATTCTCAAGCCTCTCCAACTTTGCTGTCTATGAATTCAACTCGTGGACTATTCTCATTGCTACAATCACGTTTACTGGTGGAATCCTATGTGCACTGGTTTTCACTTTCACCACTTACGACATGCTTCATTTTCTCAGAAGCACTCAGTTGAGGCGGAGAATCTCGGCGAGCAGTTTGAAGAAGCACAAGAGTGCGATTCAGAGTTTGGTAGCTCAGTTTGCCACGTCATCGTTGTGCTTGGTGCCGCCGTTTTTGTATGCTGTGGTCATCATGAGTTCGTTGGAACATGCACAAGGTAAGAAGAACGACTGTTGATTTCGCGATCAGTGTTCGTTTTGTAGCAGTCTGAATGCTAAAGTTTGTAGTTGGAGACAAGTTGTTCCAAAGTTGATCACCCTATTCCCCTTGGACCAAATTTATCTCGGTTCCTGTTCGAGTTATGAAAAAGTAATCGACTAACGAAATGTTTATCTGTTTACCATGAGCATTTTGTTAGTTGATCGATTTTCTAAATCTGTCACAGGAGCCGAGATAAGTTTGGTCAAACTGAAGGAGAAGGGGATACCGGTTTACGGTAGCTGCGAAATGTCCAGTTGCGATTCGGGGTGGTTGTAAAACGTTCCAGTTGCGAAACGTCACGGTTCTAGCCAGATTTGTCAAACTGGTTCGACCCGTCATCCTGGCACATTGAAAATCCCAACCTTTGAATTTGTGTTCTATTTGATCTACCCAAAAGCGCGCCAAAGCCTTCCCACTAAAGATTGAGCTAGAGCGCGTTTCCAACCTTCTTTTCTTTCAGTGATAGTTCAAATTCTACTCGCTATTTTCTCACTCCATTCTGCTGTCAATGCCGTCGTACTGGTTCTCACTACTCCCCCGTATCGGAACTTTGTATTGAGGTTAGTCGGCGAAGTTTGAACTTTTTTTAAAGATTTTTCGAAATTCTAGAAATCGACCCAAAAGGAATCTCATTGTTGCACCCGTCTCTGTTAGTCATCTTTCGGGTGTTTAAAGTGCTATTATTGTTGAAATGAAACTTCATTCTTAATTTGTTTTCACACTCCCGATGAAACAACACCCGCTGGAACCACTGCCACCGGAGTGTGCCTTGAGTTTTTCCTGAAAAAAAGATCCATAAAATTGAGGTTCAAAAATCAAAAATGCTCACCGCTTCATTCTCATCATCCGCAGGAAGAACTTCTGATAGGGTGGGAAGAAAATGATCAGACTGATCATGTTGATCGACGAGTGGCTCACAAACCAGGCGAGGAAAATTTCAGACAAGACTGAAAATGGTTGGTTTGAAATCACTGTTTTTTCAGCTGTTCTTGTGTTAAAATTCGTTATTTCTGTGTTTCGCACTGACACATTGCTCAGAATCTGCAGCGTTTGTGCTTCAAAACGGTAGCTTTCTCAGTGCGAGGTAAATTTGGAACTCAAACTTTTTCAGTGCTGGAAATTTCGACCCGTTTTTGGGAACGGATTGAACTCGACCTGGAAACTCCAAGAATGTTTTTTTGAACAGATTATGACCTTGAAGATTTTAGAATCGCAAACTTTGAAAAACTCACACTGTCCATTGGGCACCTCGAAGAAGACAATGATGACCAACATGAATGGAGGCACCAAACAAACTGATGACGTCACAAATTGCACCATTAAACTATGCATGGCCTCCTTATGCCTCTGATAATAAGAAGTGGATCTTCGGATCTTCAGATCCACCATCAAATTGAAAATGTCGAACAAGAAGAGGACGAATATGAGAAACAGCGAAATTCCGCACAATATCATGACAGCCAGCAGATGATTGAGTTTTGTGGTTTTGATGTACAATACAAAATGAGAAAGTTCTCGAAAACCAGGTACCAATTCCGGATAAGCCTGAGCAATGTACATCCACTGTTCGGCGGGGCCGATATGAAAATGCTCTATAGACCAGCACAATCCAACCGGACACAACACACATAGAGCATAACAAGAGTACTCCAGAAACCTGGGAAGCTTATGGATGTTGAGGACGGTAGCGATAGCTTGGTGCATTTTGGAGAAGCATAGGATCAAGGTTTCCAACTGGACGACGGCGATGAATCCGGTGAGCATTGCACAGTGGTGGGCGGAGACGTCGAGATGTTTTGGCATGATGCCAAGTGTGTATCCGGCGAAGAGCGGGGTCAGCGGAATGGGTTTCATGAGGATGGTGAGGTGGATATCGGTGATCGCGCTGAGAATCTGAAAGATGTATCAGGAAACTGGAGAATCTGGTTACATGGGCTTCCCATTTTCATTTTTTCAACGTACCTTTTAGTTGAAAGGTCAAATTTGAGCAACTCTAAAATGTTTCCCAACTAGACAGTTATTCTGAAAACTTGCGAAGCTATTGAATAATAAAGAAAGGAAGTTCAAAAATTATGATATCTTGATTTGGGTTCTTTCTCTATAGGCGCTACAAGTCATTTGACTGTGGTTTTATTTGAAAGCTTTTCAACTACAAACAACTAGAATCTAAAATAGCTTAACACCTCCACAAAGTTTCAAAAAAATTGGAAGATCCCCATACCATTTTGGAGCTTTCCAATCTGAGGTTCAGAACTTGAAGATCCAAAATCCTTGCTCACCTGAAACGACATAAAATAGAATCGAAAACTGCCCAACCGGACACTTTCGAACACCAATAGATAGATTCCAAGGGCATTCAAAACGAAGGAGCCGGACCCAACCAGATCATAATAAAGTAGTAGCCATTCGGGCTCGGCGAAATCAATCACCAACATTGCTCCTCAATTGTGAAGCCGTCTGGAGAAAAGTGCTGAAAGAGGGAGGTGAGGGCGTCTGAAGTCACTCTATTCTGAAGGCAGGTGGAAACCTGAAAGTGGAGTGTCAAAATTTTCAGTGCGAGTCTGAGGGCACAAAAGTATCAGTTTTTTGTTTGAAACTGAAAAAAAAATGGGACAAACACGTTTTTGGTGTTTAGTACTATAATCAGCTGGGAAATTGTGGAAAAAATAAAAGTGATGATAATTTTCGACCAACCCAGCGAGTCGGAAAAAAAAACTGAAAATCAAAAAACTAGATGTGACTTTCAGAAAGTGTCTGCAAAAAGCGCCAGTGAGGTAATAGGGAATTGGATTAGGCCAAAACGGAGAAGAGGCCTTGATTGAGTTGTCGAAACTAGAAAAAAAATGGGTGTGTGGGGGATTTTTCCAGAGTCCAAATGCTTTACGTTTCAAGGGATATCCGATCTGGAAAAATGGTGAGTGCTGGCCTGGGATCCGACAAGTCGGCCGTTGTCACAAAACAATTTGTGTGCTGTCACCGTACTTCAAAGGAACATGTATTTATTTCAGATTACTTATAATGCAGATCAATGGCTCCTAGCACTTAAAAATATCACAACGAGTTAAATTAGTCAACACAAATCTAGTCGGACTACTTCTCTTCAACTCGAATTTCAAATTCACAGGCTCCCAAAGTCCATTTCCAGCGTATCCATAAATATCTCCATCGTAGTCCACACCGCCAACGAAATCTGCCGATCTGACTCCAATCCGTCCAAGTAGCTCGGGATCCCGAAGGAGAGTAAAGTGGATCGCTGAAATTTGAGAATTCCTGAGAGACTCAGAAGCCACAAAATAAAGAAACGCCTTACAGGAAGACTTGAAATCCATCAGTTTCTTCAGAAGCACGCGGTCGTAGTTCTTGTAAGCGACGCTCATGGTCTTGAAGTGAAGTCGTGCGAGTTCTCTGGCTTCGTCTCGTTGAAAAACGTTGGTGCAGGAGCCGAGAAGAGAGCCAAAGAGTAGGAAGAGGAGTACGGTGGAGCGCATTTTCCGAAGGAGGAAAATGGAAATATTGTAGGGAGAGGGAAGAAAGGTTTTATGGAGAGATGAGCTAATCGAATTATAGAGGGTTCCCAAAGGGGTTTCTACAGATTGCGATGTTTGGATACTGTGCCTCTGGAAACCGATAGGAAGATCAATGTTGAGAACTAAAATTTTCGTCGGAAGAAGTGAATGACGGAACAGAGCAATCAGCAGAAGCGATCGAGAAAAAAAAATAATTGGAATGCTCAATAATCTTTATTCAATTCTTCAATCAATTAGCAAAGATGATAATGGCAATTCATCGCCTCCTTCAACTTGTATCCAGTTGGGCTCTCCTTGCATGGCACCATGACCAACTTGAACTTGGAGGCTCCGGATTCGTTTCCATTGAAAGACACCACTCCTTGAATGCTGGTCTCGGTGTGTGGGGCAGCCGACTCAAGTTTGGTTTGCTCCAAGATGGATCCGAAGGTTTGGACGGCACGGGCGGCGGCTGAAAGTTGGATGTTGGATGTTGCAAGATTTCAGGAGATTGTGCTCCTGTCAAACTCACATGATCCAGAATGAACGAGCGCGTCGAGCAACTCGTTGTTCTTGTGCTTGTAGGCGTGGCTGATCAGTCTCAACTGGGTCTGGAGCTTGTCCGACGACGGAGCCCCGGTGAACCAGTAGATGGTTCCGGAGGCCATTCCGGTGAAGGCGAGGAAGACGAGGAGAGTCGAGGAGTGCATTTTCCAAGAATGATGAGGAAAAGGGGAGACGGCCGGGGGTATTTATGCATGCTGAGCTAATCGAGTTATCACGGTTTCCGGAGGTTTACGACCGGGTTCCCAGAGAGGGGCGGGGTTTGGAAAGATGGTGGAAATTGTAGGACGTGGAGGTTCATGGAAGGTATACTGTACTCGAGCTGCTTCCTCAGATCTCATTCATTTGAAAAAGATCTTAGAAGTTTCCAGAAAGAAGGGATTCCAAAAATATCGGAGGGAATGAAAGAAAAACACGGGCAGGTGAAATGAGAATTTATGACTCCTTGCGACAGGTGAATTTCTTCAGATGCCACTTTCTAAACTTTGCATTCACGTAGGCTCTGAAACTTGGAGCACTTCAAAAAAATGACAATTGACATTGATTTCTTGGCACCCCGATGGCTCACAAACTACTACGATATCATCGGATTCGCTTCCCTTTTCCTCAATTCATTCGGAATCTATTTATTGATTTTTGAGTGCAAGAAAATTGGCCGCTTTCGATACTACCTCCTCGGATTTCAAATGGTGTGTACCCTGACAGATGTCCATCTCAACTTTCTCACTCAACAAATCCCACTGGCTCCATTTTTCGCAATGTTCACCGTGGGCACCTTGTCCACATTTTTCAACGTTTCCGCTCACATTTGCGCGGTAGTTTGAAAAGTGACGATGTGTGTAGTGAACATTCTGAAACGTTTCAGACCATATTTGCTGTTTTGACCTTGATTCAACTGGAGAGTCTCCTATTCTGCATGGGCAAGAAGCATCAAGCTATCGCAGAAATTTTGAAAATCCACATTTTCCCAAAGTTCATTCTTTATTCCTGCTATGCACTCTGTTTAATTGGCCCGTTTGTGCTTTGTGCTGCACTACAATGGCTTCATATCCCTCAACGCGAACAGCTAGCTTATATTGAGCAGGTAAGCCTAGAGGGCGTGCTCAAGGTAGACCCTTTTTTCAGAATCACCATAACTTGCTACCTGGATTTTCGAGCCTCAAATATTTTGTCATCTATATCAAAACTCCAAACACCAACTGGTTCTTTGTATTGTTGCTCATTGGAGGAACAGGATTTTCAATGCTGTTCCTATTTTTCATAACAGATCTATTCAAACTGATGACTGATTTGAAACTGAAACTATCTAGAGCGACATACCAGAAACACAAAACAGCTCTACAAAGTCTGACGGTGCAATTTTTCACCTCAATATTGTGTCTTGGACCTCCTGTTGTGTTAGTGGTTATTACATTTCTCGAGATTCAAAATACGCAAACGATTTCGAAATTCTCGATTGCGTGGTTCACGAGTCATTCGTCGACAAATATGCTAGCGTTGTGCTTCATTTTTCCGCCTTACCGAAAGTTTTTTGTCAAACATGCGGATAAGTGAGCAGAGAATTCTTATAGCGAGACTTGAAGTTCGAAATAAATTTCAGAAACCGGAAACGAATCCAAGCAGCTGCTTCGTCGGTCTTGTTCTAGACTGGCAATCGACGAAAATGAATCCCTTGTACAATAAAGATGGTGTACTTATATTTAACCCAACTTGTTCTACAACATGCGTTCTGATCGCTGGGTAGCCAGTGTTTTTCGAAAATTTTCGATGACATCCCAAAAAATTTGGAAACAATCGAGATGATGTCATTTGAAGAGCTCTAAAGAACAGGAAAAAAATAATTCGAAATTCGAGTTTATTCGACGAAAAGGACCAAGATTTCTGTATTCCTTTCTTCTCAGCTTGGCTCCACCAGCGCATCCATCCAGACAAACGTCTCAAACATTCAGAGAATTGTCACAAGGATTCTGGAAACATTTCAAACTTTATCTGAATCTCAAGAAACTCGCATACCTCTGAGCAATCAACAAGTTTCGGATTTTCTTCCACTGGTTTCTCACTCCTCCCCACTTCCCACTCTTTCATCTCTTTCATCGCCTCTTTCAGATCCTCTATCATTCCGGCAGTGGGATACTGTACTTCGAGAAGTTCAACTTTCTCTAAGAGTTTCAAAATATCACTACTATGACTTCCCTCGTAATCCTCTTCGATGTATTTTCGGAGTGGGTCGATTGGAAGATTCGATGGGAACGTTGTGTTCGTGAAGAAGTCAAAGCTTGCATCCAAAAGACACAAATCTTCGATGAAACTGGATAAAGAGGAACTGAAAAGATCCCAATCCGGATTCTGAATCTCCAAAGTCTTCAGCTCCTTCCACATCTTCCGTACTTGTCGAATCGATTCCATTCCTTGCAACACAAGAGTTATCTTCTCCACGCCATCCTTCTCCAACACAAATCTATCAAAAGGACTGCCTGGATCGTTATCCTCAGACTTCCATTCCGAGACTTCCTTCGCCTTCTTATATGCTTCTTTGAACATCCAAACCGCGTCTACAGTACTCTCCAATACCTGCGGATCAAAGTTCCACATGTCTTTCGTCGAGTCGAGAAGATTCTTGATATCCGAATTAGTCACCGAAAGGTTGCCGTAGCAAGACAGAAGTTGTTCGACATTGTTGAGGGCATCCGCAGTTCTCTGGACAACGTCATAGTCCAATCCGTCAATTTCGGTCTTTATTGACCTGCTAATGTTCAACAAGGTACCGTCAAAGGTTCCATGAAGAGATTTGCTGCAAATAAAAATTTGAGTATTGCATAAACCTTGTTTAAGATGTTCACCTTGTTTTCAGAAATTCATTCAATTTCTTTAAATCCACCTGTAGATGTGGTAAATGTTCGTGAATCTTTTCATCGAGATTATTGACATCGTATTTTCGCAACGCTACTTCATGCGTACTATTCTCAGAAATTAGGAAAATCGGCATGATTTCGTCGAGCTCTTTTCCCAAAACCGGAATCCGTATGACAGAAAGGTAAAACTTGTTAAACTCTAGGCTTGGAATTCCCATCGAAAAGTTGTAATTCTTCAGACACTCTCCCAGTCCATCAAATTTTCCGCCGGACACGTCATCGGGAAAGTTCAAGTCTCGGAAGTGTTCTTCGAATGGCTTCCAGGTCTTCGAAAGTTGCCCAGCCCTCCATTCAACCTTTTCTATGTAAGAGGTGAGTGATCGGATCTTCTGGAGGAGAGGATTCAAGGATGGAATATCTTGATATTTCTTGATAACTTTCTCAGAAATTTGGTAGTTTTTCAGCTGTCCGAAATCATTCTCGATATTCACCAGTACATCTTTGATAGGGGAATTTTCAGACTCGGCGTTCAACCTTATCAGCCTTTCCATTTCCTTAGAAACGTGCTCCAGCGTTGGAGCAAGTTTTTGCCAGCTCTCGATTGTGCTCTTTTTTGCGAAGACATCATTAGCGACTTCCAAGACTTGTTTAAAAGGTGAGTTATCAAAATCGAAACGTTCTTCTATAGAAATATATTTTGCGTTTCGAAACATGTTGCGTGCTTGTTTGGAAAACCAACGTGTTTTGGATCTCTCTTGGAGAATTTCGAATTTAAGGTTTTCCCAAGCATTCAGTGCGTCGTTACTCAAATGCGAAGTCTTTGGCCATTTACGAGCAAACTCTTCAATATTGTACAATGTGATATTTAAATGTTGTGATATATTCTTGAGATGGTTCTCCAGTTCCTCATAATTAATGGGCCTGATTTGGCTGAATACAGTTTTCAACCTCTCCGTCTTTTCACGGATCACATTTTCGTCCAATTCCAATATCTTCTCTCGCAAGTCCTTGGAATCATCCAATTCTCCAAATCCTCCCACAACCTTCTCTCTAGTGGCATCCGAGAATCCACTCTCCACTTCTTCTTCCCACAACTCCACCAATTTGTACTGTCCCTCCAAGCCTTCACTAATCTCCATGGCTCCATAGGAGTTTCCCAACTCCATCAACGTGTTGTTCCTTTCCAGAATCCAGTCCAACATTTGAATGGGCAACACATCACGAGCTTCCGTTTCGAGATGGTAGTTGTTGGCTCTCTGGTGCACTTGTGCGATCTCATGATGCATTTTTTCGAGTGCCAGATGACTGTCTAAGGGACTCTATGAATATTTTAAAGAAAACTGATCTCACGTTTGGCTGCTATTGTGGGCTGCGTCGATATTAGCGAAATTAGTATTGCCAGAAACAGCATCTTGCTGTACAAAACGAACTTATTAGGGAATTCGAGAGCTTTCGAAGGAGAAGAGAAGTTTTCACGTTTGGAAAGGAACTTGAGGCTGGGGATCAGGCGAGAACGAATCATTGAAAATGAAGAAAACGTGAGATGGCTTTAGAATTAGTGAGTATTGACTCCTGGTCATTTCAAAAGAGGATTCTAAACATTTTTTGCTTTAAAATATGGTATCAAGTGTGCTTATTCCAAAAATCATAATGAAAAGACTCAAAAACTTTGTCTCGAGACGCCATTTTTGAGGAAAGTGGCCACTGGCGGCCACCGTGTTTTTGCCCATTCTGAAGAGCTAACGTGAAATTTTTGAAAATAAGAAATGTTGAAATGTTTTGACTCCATTTTTCACTTTTCCCTTTCAAAACGGAAAGTGTACTAAAAGTGGGGTTTGTGAGCTCTCGAGACCTAGCTCCTGGACGGGAATCGAAATAGACGTGAACCATTAAGACCCGAATTCCATCTACCGATGAACATTTGAGAAACTTTGAGTGGTGACATCGCTAGAAGAAATCTTCTCTCATAACCTGTTTCGAGATAAATCAACCCAGTACATTCAGAATCGGTCATGAAAACCGACAAAATACATACTTGAATCAGGTTAAGATTTTTTGAAGTTCCCATGGGTTTACTTCACAAAATCGCCACCTTTGAGATGTCACTATCTGAATCCCGTGAACATTTTTCCTTTTTTGGTTTCAGATTCTGGATTTGCAGATTTGATTATATCTTCACTTCAGTCTTGACGGTGAATTCTGGTTGGACAACTCGATTGTTTTGTACTTTGAGGATAGTGTGGTAAGAAAAATACGCTCTATTGAGGAAAAATCGGATTCCATCTTCAGATCCTCGAACGATGGACATGGAGTGAGAATTGCATTTAGTTGATGGGCTTTGGATGGTTTGTGCTGTCTATCGTCCGTTATCAGCTCATCAGTCCGAGTCATCATATTTTGAGATTCGAGCCGAAAATTGATTCACTCACGGTTACCTATGAGTATCAAGGATAAGGCTGGCAACGAATATTAAACTTTTTTAAAAATAAAGATTGTTTTTCTTAAATTAAAATTTTTTGCCCATTTTCAAAAAACTATCGATTTTTTCTCGGCTAAAGAGCGTGATTTTTTGATTTTCTAAATTTTTTGAACGGGATTTTCAGAATTTACCATTGCGAATTCATATTTTCTGCCAGAATTTATGTTGGAAAATTAAAATTTCCGCAGCTTCTCAACTTGTCCGAGAGGACTCCGAGCGCTTTCGGTACGCAATCAGACGTGATGGTGTTTGCAGACATGGCGCGAAAATTTGAAAAATAAATCATTTTCGTATAATTTTTTCACGGATTTCTTGAGTTTTGGGATTTCAACCTAATTTTTGTGACATGAACACCAAGAAGAATATTTCAGGGTGTCGGAAAAAGTTCCAAGTCGCGCTACTAAGACTCCGGAGCCCGAGGAAACACCGGAAAGAGGAGCCAGCGAAACGATCTCGCTCTGAGGATAGCGAAGATGAGCATACTAGGCATACCAGTGAGTGTTTCTCAACACTTTTTGGTTCCTAGGGCTCATTAGCATCCATTTTTCACTTTAATGACTTCTCACAAAAACATTTTTTCGTAAAATTTTTCACGTGACCTTGACCTACTTTTTACGTGACCTTGACCCACTTTTCTCAAGAGCCACGTGTCATTCCCATTCCTATTCCACGTGTCATTCCCATTCCCATTCCACGTGTCAGCCAACACCGCATATTCTCCCTCAAAAATTGTCTTCCTCTCCAGTATTCATAACGCGTAATGCGACTCCCCAGCAATCACTGGCTCTTCTCCGGCGGAGCAGTCATCGCAATCGCCATCTGTTTGATTTTAACATCAACTACTTCAAGTGAGTCAGATCTTTTTCGCAGAGCTCTGGGAAATTCGAAGTGTTTCAGATATTGAAAATGACCCATCATCCCATGTTCGGCAGGAAATGTGCAGCAATGAAAGCAGTGAGTGTCCCCGATTTTCGTTCCCCGATCGTTTACCCATCCCCGATTTACGTGGTGCTTCCTATTATCACCGTAACGCGGATGTGACATTGGTGTTTGCGGCCCACGAAACGAAATACAAACGAAATGATGCAAATTCCAGAAGCGACGGCAGAATCGAATTTCAACAGCCTTAAGCGCAAAAAACCAGGGAAATATTGATGAAATTGTGTGAAGACTCATAATATCTCATATTCTCATCAATATTTTCTCATTTTGCGCACTTTTAGCAGAAAAATCGCATGTTTTGGTCGCGAATGGAATTTATTTCGTTTCGTGCGCGTCGCAAGATTTGCCATTTTGGGCAGCAAACACCAATGTCACATCCGCGTTACGTTAATAACAAGCCCCACTAACTTACTAAACTTCCCAAATTCAGCAATAACCCGAAATAAAAAATTTTGAACGCTTTCAGAGCTCCTCCGCGACCACTCCAGACTCGCCCATCTCTTCCACATCATCCACATCAACTGCGGATTCTTGTCAGGTGAACTGAATAGTAACACGACTATCGACAACATCTGGAATCTCACCTATCGGACTTCCGCTTCGAAATTTGTCTCGATGGACTTGAGCCTGTTGAGTAGAGAGTTAGAGGAGCTATCCATTGCCATCAACTTCACGCACTACAATCCCATCAAGTTGGATTTCAAGCTCTTATCTGAACTTCTTCTACGCGTTGATCATATGACGAGCATCGTTTCGGGTTCCATCAAGAACGTTCCGCAATATCAAGACATCAGTATAGCGGCCGGAATAGATGAAGTCTTCAAGTATGACCCGAACGTCTATCGGGCGTACGCCGAAAAGACAGTTGCTGATCTTGACGATTTTCAATCCAACATCGATGCGACAAAGATGAACGAAATGTTTTCTCCCGGATCAACGCTGGAAGCAGATCAAATGAGACATTTGAAGAGCTCCTACGTCGCTATGAAGCTAATCAAGCCGAAAATTGAAATGATTCAATTTGTTTTTTCCAACTCAACCGAGTATCTGCTGATCAATGAGACTTCTCTCAATACAGTCTCGAAGCAATTAGAATCGATACAAAGCCAAGCGTATAGATTCTCCGAGCACGTATTCGAAGCGGTCAAGTATTCAAAAGTTCGGAAGACTCTCGAATGGCTTTCCACTCTGGTCTCGAGTCTTGATGTGTCCCCAGATGAATCATCAGAGTTCCCAGCAATCTTGTTCAACGAAAGTGAACAGTTCTTATCCAAAGTTTTTCGCAGCGGAGAGAATCTGGAACATCTAGGAACCGGTACCGATCCAGTGAGAAAATACTCCGACCAGTTGGTGATGCTTGAAGAACACTGGAAGAGAGGGAAAAACGGAACAATGGCTACACTGCAGGATGTGATCAAATCTTTCGAGACCGAAGAGAAGATGATGGGCGAGAAACACGGTTTCCAAAGGTCGATAGATGTACAATCGTGCTTCAAATACGTTCAAGATCAAATTAAGAACTATTTGAACACGGACGAAGTCAAGGAGGGCAATAGCTCATTGAATTCATTTTTCCGTTCCTATCAACGTGTTCTTGAAAGCCTGGATGATGCCAATTCAAAAGTGTACCCAGAGGACTATGCGAATTTGATGAAGAACATAAAAGATGTCAAATCTTCACATACTGACCTATGGCCAGGCAAAATCTCACAGATTCGAGATATGAACATGTTTGAAAAATCTCAATCTTCATTAGCGGCAATGGGAAACGTTTACAATTTTCTCAAGGATACTAAATTAAATTATTCGGAGAGTGCAAAAAACATCGCGGACACTCTTCTGGGAAAAATCAAGAACGTACCCAAAAGCTGCACTCTAGACCGCTTCAAACCTGATACCATCGAAAACTTCCTCCTGTTCCACACGTTCATCGGAAACTTCCAGAAGTACGATTCCCTCAGAAAGCTCGACCAAGACCTCATCCGGCCGCTTCGAAAAGCTCAAGTCCAAATTCGAAGCCTGTCGGAGGTCTCGCGGCGAATTCACAGAAACCGGAAGAACTACAACGTCCGCTGTAATGTGTTGTGTCGGGATATGAAGGGTACGAAGGGTCACTTTTCGAACTTCAAGAAAGGATTGAAGCACTTGAAGAAGCTTTGGAACTTCGTGGACCACTTGGAGACCATCACGAAGCTCCTGACGTATACGGATGTCGTCGTAAGAGCGGTGGCGGAATTGAGGAACAGAGCTTCGGAAAAATACTGGATCACCGACCGTTTCGAGTGGTTGGAAGGAAACATGACGGGTTTCGAAGAGGCGAGCGAAGCGATCCAACGACTGGAAACCTTGCACAATCAACGAGAATGGTCCAATCTCAGCAGCCTGACGGAAATCTACGAAGCAGCTGGGCACATCAAAATATGGTCGGACTTCGAAATGATGTACGACTTGATGGGAGAGTTGATAATCGATACGAGGCTGAATGATTCGAGACTTCACGAAGCTCGAGATCTCGCCAGACACTTACATCATATCACGAAGGACTTGGATCGGCGACACATGGCATTCGAGGACTCGATCGAATCTCTGGAAATTCTGGATGAGTTTTTCGATGCGTATTTCAAATGGTCCGTGCCGGAAAAAGAACACCGATTGTCGATGTAAGTCATTTCAAATCAAAAATCATCGAACATTTTGAATTTTCAGCAACACTATGGCTTTCATCTACGCGTTCTCCGCGGCAGGGCTGCTGTGTACGATAACCTTTTTGGTGTGGATTTGTATCGATCCGAAGAGAAAGAGGACGATGGGTCCGGAGGATAGGTTGAATGATCCAGGTGAGATTCTGAGATTCAGAAGGATTCTGAAATTTTGAATTTGCAGATTTCGTCCTCACCGACGAAAACCGCCCATTCTGGCCTCAACTCCTCCAATGTTCCCGACTACCGATCAACCAACGAGATCAAGATGGCTACACCAAACTCTTCACCGTCTTCGAAACTCTGGACTATGAAGAAGCCGAACGGCTCATCAAACAAGGAGCAGCGATAGATGCAGCATGTGAGTCTTTCTGGCTGAAATTCTTCGAAACTTTTCAAATTCCAGGCGGTCCAAAGGGTCGAACAGTTTTGCAAGAAGCTGTCGAACGTGGAGACAAAAAGCTAGTCAATTTGCTTTTGAAGTATGGCGCGGATCGATTGTGTAAAGATTCCGACGGAAAAATTGCCCCGATGCTTGGCAATAGAAATTATATGAAGGGAGTGTTCGCAAAGAATATTCTTAATATGGACAATAGTGAGCTCTTTTTCGGGGGTTCTAAATAGATTATGAACTTTCAGTCATCGTCCCGAAAGTCAAACGAGACTTCTACGTGCTCATTCTCGAACGCGGAAAGTTTCCATATGAATATGTGAAGAAACTGCCACCAGCACTCGAGGTGCCCTAGAATACAATATCTCACAATCCGAATTCTGTTTTCAGGTCGTCTACGGTTTCCGAGAAGGCGAGGTGGACCTGGCCGACATCACTCATTTCGTCATGTTCCCAAGGACCAACGGTTCCAAGGATCTCGTGGTGGATATGAATCGCGTTCTGTGTTTCGAGCTGTTGGCCAAGTTTGTCGAAGGTTCAACTCCTCAAAAGAGAGTCTATAATTTTCAGACCCGGAATGATCGTGTCGGTTGAATGGCTCATGGCGTGTATGGACGATCCGGATGAGGTGGACAATGACTGGAAGTATTTGCTCACGGACATCACTCTCGAGAAGAGGACCCATCGGGATGTTATAACAAACATCAAGAATGATATTCATCGCTTGGTTCGTAGCGGTTAAACATCTGGTTGTGTTGAAAATTGTCTCATAATCTGGTCGATAAAAATAAAACCTCGGAGATTCAGACTCTGGAATGAAAGCAGGCAAAATGCCGACTTGAATCGATCGAGTTATAGCCTCGCAAAATTCCCATAGGTTTACTTGACAAAATGGCCAACTTTGTGAGGTCACTACCCGAATTCCGTGAACATTTTCCTCATTTTTATTTCAGATTCTAAATTTGCTGATTTGATTTTATCTTCTCCCAAACAATGAGAAAATTTTCAATCCAACAAGCTGACCGAAAGTGATTTTTGAACTTCCAGAGACCTCCTCTGCTCCACAACATGGACATCACCATTCTTCCCACTGAATACCCATTCCTGAAAACGGACAGACATTATTGGATCCGAATCATCGAGAGTTTCGGCGCAAAACATACCACTCATCCGTACCCGGCGGACCCCAAGGTGTACCCCTTCCACTACAAGAATGACGGTGAATTCTGGTTGTACAACTCGGTTGCTTTGTACTTTCCGGATAGTGTGGTAAGAAAAATACGCTCTATTGAGGAAAAATCGAATTCCATCTTCAGATCCTCGAACGATGGACATGGAGTGAGAATTGCATTTCGTTGATGGGTTTTGCATGGTTTGTGCAGTCTATCGTCCGTTATCAGCTCATCAGTCCGAGTCATCGTATTCTGAGATTCGACCCGAAAATTGAGTCACTCACTGTTAGATATGAGCAAGGATGGATCAAGGATAAGGCTGGCAACGAATAGTAAAATTTTTCTTTTACCTAAATTTTCTTAATCTTTTTCTTTTACTTGTTATTTAACCTAAGTTAACTTCATTTTTCTGTAACTTTCTCTTTAATTTAATTTTTCAAAAACTTTTCTTAAACCTAAGTTCATCTAATTTTTCTGATACTTTTTTCGCCTAAACCTATGTTTCTTTAACTTCTTTACCTTAATTGTTTAAAACTTTTCCTAAACTGAAATCGACCTAATTTTCCTGTAACTGTTTCTTTAACCTAAGTTCACTTAATTTTCTTTTACTTTCTCTGTAACCTAAGGCAACCTAATTTTTCTGTAACTTTTTCTTTAACATCTTTAATCTAGTTTTTCTGTAACTTTTTCTCCAACCTAGTTTTTTAAAACTTTCTTAAACTTTTCCTTTCACCTAACTTAAGCTAATTTCTCTTAAACTTTTTCTTTTACTTTTTCTTAATCTTAATTTTTATTTATCTTTTTTCCTTAACCTTAGAACTTAAAATTCTATTTAAGTCTTGATCTTTTTCTTTAATAAAAATTATTTTTTTAATATTTCATTTTATTTGCCCATTTTCAGAAAGCAATCGGTATTTTACTTGGCTAAAGAGCGTCATATATTGATTCTCTCAATATTTCAAACGGGATTTTCAGCATTTACCAGGTCAAATTAATTTATTCTGCCTGAATTCATGTTGAAAACATAAATGTCGCGAATTTCCCCACTTGTCCGAGAGGACTCCGAGCGCTCTCGGTACGCAATCTGACGTGATGGTGTTTGCAGACATAGCGCGGAAAATGGAAAAATAAATCATTTTCGTATTGTTTTTCAGTGGTTTCTTCAGTTGTTGAGATTTTAACCTGATTTTTTTTAATGAACACCGATGAAATCTTCCAGGGAATCCTTGAAATGTCGGAAGAAGCTCCAAGTCGCGCTACTAAAACTCCGGAGCCCGAGGAACATGTGGAAAGACGACGATCGACGCATGAGGAGCCAGCGAAACGATCTCGTACGGAGGATAGCGAACATAAGCACACTAGGCGTAACAGTGAGTGTTTAGGAGAAAACTTTGAGTGCTTTTCCCTTGAAAGTGCGATTTTTAGAACATTTTCCTTCAGAAGACGATGGCAAGTCGGAGAAAAATGGCGGAAGAGAGAAAAACGGCGACTCTCATCGAAATCACGAGAGAGACCGAAAGCGGAGAGATCGGAGCAGGTCGAGATCGAGGTGAAAACTTAGTTTTTTTTTGAAACTCGAAATTTCAAATTTCAGATCTCCAAAGCGTTCGAAACGCGATCGTCGCGACGAGCACGATCAGGAGGATGGAGAGGTAATTTTCAATGAAAGGAGACAAAAAACAAATCGAAATTTCCAGATTCGCGAAACAACGCCGCCCGAGGAGCCGCCACGAGAGCTCACCGCGAGAGAGTTGGAGAGGCAGCGCATCATTCAGGAGGAGTTGAAGGTAGAATTTTGAGTTTCGCGGCGAAAAATTCGCAGAAAAAATGTTTCAGAATGGCGAAGTGGACGAGGACGGCGACGAACCGGTGTGGTCGATGAAAAAGGCGCAGGCGGAGAAGAAGAGCCGGACTTGTCCCTATTTGGATACTATTGATAGGTACTAATTTTCAGGTCCATTTTCGTTCGAAGACATGGCAAAACTGATCCAAAATACTCCAGATTCTCCTCACAAGCTTCGACCTAAGATTTCTTCCAGATCCGTGCTCGACTTTGACTTCGAAAAGCAGTGCTCCGTGTCGCTCTCCCACCAGAACGTCTACGCCTGCATGATCTGCGGCAAGTACTTCCAGGGCCGCGGAACCAACACGCATGCCTATACCCATGCGCTCGAAACGGATCACCACGTTTTTCTGAATCTTCAAACTCTCAAATTCTACTGTCTTCCCGACAACTATGAAGTCGTCGATCCGTCGTTGGAGGATATCAAGTATGTGCTGAAGCCGACGTACACGAAAGAGATGATCGCGTCGATCGACAAGCAGGCGAGAATGGTTCGCGCTTACGATGATTCCACGTATTTCCCGGGAGTGGTTGGATTGAACAATATCAAGGCGAATGACTACTGCAATGTGATTCTACATGTAAGGATTTGAATTTCACGAAAAACTGTGTTCTCTCTAGGGTAAAATGGGCATTTTGACCTGGCCTACAACCTTTAAAAAGTCCTCAAAACCTCGAACAGAAGTTTTGCGGCTTAAAATGAGCTAAAACTCTCAGAACACTTCTAACACTCGGAACTAGAGTTTGAACGTCAATTTTCTACCAAAAATAGCCTTGAAAATCTACGAAAACTTCTGGGATAACCTCCGAGTCCAACACCCAAAAAATTCCGTTCTGAGCCAACGAAAATCCTCGGGACACCTCCTCAACATCGGAAAAGAAAAGCAAAAAGATTTTGCGGTGGACGGGATTCGAACCCGCGCTCTCTTACGAGAATCGGAACGGGAATCCGACGCCTTAGACCACTCGGCCACCACCGCACATTTTCTGAATATGGGCGGACCAATAGACAAAGGGGGCGGGGTTTACGACCTTCGGGGTCCTCTGGTGGTTGTCTCTCTCGTAGCTCAGGCCACCAGCTAGTCTCTTTTTGTAAACAAGATCGTAAAACTTGCCCTGGAGCTACAAGACAACCACCCGAGGATCAGGAAGGTTGTAAACCCCGCCTCCTTTGTCTACAGGTCCGCCCATATTCAGAAAATGTGCGGTGGTGGCCGAGTGGTCTAAGGCGTCGGATTCCCGTTCCGATTCTCGCAAGAGAGCGCGGGTTCGAATCCCGTCCACCGCAAAACATTTTTGATGTTCTTTATTAGTGTTTTGGAAAGGTTGTGGAACACTCAAAGCACAGCAATCACATTTTTCTTAAAAGTTGTAATATGTTTTTGATAACAGACGATCTTCAGATAGTTCCAATGCTAGTTGAAGTTTTGAATGTCGTGAAAATCGCACAATGTTTAGATTTTCAACAAGTAAAACTCTCGATGTTTAGGCGCTCTCCGCCGTCCGTCCTCTCCGAAACTGGTTCCTCAAAGAGTCCAACTATCTGGCCGTCAAACGTCCCCCAGGAGACAAGCTCACTCTTCTGCCGCAACGATTCGGAGAGCTCATCAGAAAGCTCTGGAATCCGAGAGCACTCAGAAGGCACGTGTCGCCTCACGAAATGCTCCAAGCTGTCGTCGTGTGCTCCAACAAGAAGTTCCAGTTCATCAAGCAAAATGATGCATACGATTTTATGCTCTTCTTGCTGACAACACTTCACACCGCGTTGAATGGATCTGAGAAGCGGGAGAGTATCATTTCGAAGTGAGTCTCGACGTAAAGACACTTAGACTAATGTATCTTTGTTCCAGAACATTCCGCGGACGGATGAGAGAGTACTCCCGAAAAGTGATACCGGCGGAGGACACCGAGGAAGAGAGGTACCGAAAGATGCACCTTCCCGATTATCAGGAGAAAGTGTCCGAGAAGCCGTTCCTCTTCTTGACTCTGGATCTTCCGGCGGCTCCGCTCTATCGTGATGTTCAACTTCAGGTAGGGCAGATTTTTGGCTGAAATCGCTATCGCTAATCGATTGAAACGCTCCATAATGAAAATTGAGAATCCCAGACCACTATTGATCTTTGCTCTGAATCTCAAACCCTCCCCAATTTTCCAGAACATCATTCCCCAAGTGCCGCTAAGCACGCTGCTCGAGAAGTTCGACGGAAAAACGGAGAAGGAGTACCGCACCTACAACGACAACATCATGAAGCGATACGAGCTGCTGAAGTTGCCCGAGTTCCTCATTATCTCCTACAAACGCTTCCAGAAGAATCAGTGGTTCGTCGAGAAGAATCCGACGATCGTCAACTTTCCGATCGCCAACGTCGACCTGTTCGAGTGTCTGGCGGAGGACGTGCGGGCGGAGCACAAGTACACAACGTACGATTTGGTGGCGAATGTGGTGCACGAGGGGACGTTCGAGACGGGAAATTATAGGATTCAGATTGTTCATCAGGTAGGGATGGACAACTGTAGTGTTTTCAGACCTCGCCAAGATAGGCCCCGCCCCCAAAAACTGAATCAGATTCTAGACCTCTCTGGTTAACAATTTAATAATTTCCAGGGCTCCGGAAAATGGTTCGAGCTGGAAGATCTGCATGTCAAGGACATGCTCCCCCAGATGATCGTGCTCGCCGAGTCGTACATTCAAATCTGGCGCCTCAACAAAGAGAAGACGAGAGACGAGCGAGCCGAGGATGGTGATGAGCCCATGGAATCGACATGAGCACATTTTTTGGATGACTTTTGAAGTCTTTGTTTCGTTTCTCTTCAAGACCCCGATCTTCCTTTTTTTTAATTTCTTCCCTAAATTATTTTTGATTGTTTTCCTTTTTTTTCTGAGTTTTTCGGCTGATATCTGTAAGATAAAATTTTATTGGTGATCACCAAAGATGTAGAATAATCTAATCTGGCAAACATGGGAATCGAATCAAGCGGCAAACGACGAGAAGGCAAGAATGTTTACGCATTTTCAGTCGTAAAATCAAATCGGTCAATTTCTAAACACGGACTTTTTTGTGGATAATAGCAGATTTTCCATAATTTGTTTCAATTTTTTAGCGCTTTACAACAAAATTTGACTTGGAAAAATGCCCCAAATCGATTTCTCGGAGCCCACATGGCTCTTGATCCATTATCGAGTCGTCGAGGGATTCTCGATAGTTTTGAATCTTCTCGGAATCTATATTCTTGTAATGGAGAGTGGGAAATTGGGCACTTTTCGGTTCTATTTGATCACTTTTCAGGTACGTGTATTTGTGCAAACTTTTTGCCCGCTTTTTTCGATACGGCAAATCGAATCGAGCTCAAAATTGAAGGATCAGATTTTTGATCTACATACCAATGCTAAACAAGCGCGCGAAAAAACTTTGAGAATAAGTCCGTCGTTTGCACCTGCGGAACGCTAATACTCGTTTGGAGCTTGCTATAACAATTTCGCAGTCTATTAGCACACTTTTAAAGGCGCACAGACTCAGGATATCTCGCCGCGTATTTGATCTCTTTCAGTTCGAATTCGCACCGTGATTTGCAAGTTATATTTGGTGCCGCGAACTTGAACGGAAAGAGGTCAAGTTCGCGGCGAGATATCCATTCCAAATTCTGCTGTGTTCCTTTAAAAGTGTGCCAACAGACATCGAATTTATTATATCCATTGAAACATCATCATGAACACTAACTCTGCGTAGGTGGAAAAAAGAGAAAGAGTGGGTGCAGCCAAAGTAACCGCTCATTTTTTTTTGGAATGATTATGGAAACAACAAATTTTCCCGATGGAGCGCGATTGCGTTTCTCTAGCGCCAGGTCTCCGTGATCAGTAAAGAATAGTGAATGTGAGGATAAATTCTTTGGCAGAACCTTTTGAGACCCCATGCGTCATTTTGACCTACATTATCTGGGTTCCTGTAAGAGATATCGAAAAGTGGTCAATTAACAAAATGTTTCTCACGTTGTGTCCAACATTTTAATAGTTGACAACATTTTGATAGCTGTTACAGAAATCAAGATTAATTTGATCAAAGTGTCGGTAACAATCTTGAACACCGTTCTCAAATTTCAGATAATCTGCACTCTAACCGATATGCATATGACTATTTTCATGCAAATGGTTCCGTTATACCCATTACTATCCCATTACACAACTGGAATCTTCTCGAAACATTTGGATTTCTCAGCTCACACAAATACAGTGAAACACTTCATATAAAAATCTGATGACCAAAGAAATAGCTTTCAGGGAATCACCGCTGTCATCGTTATTGTCCAATTAGAGTTTCTGACGTTGTGTTTCGAGAAGAAGCACAAATCGATTGCAATTATAATGGGTACACATGTTATTCCAACGTTTGTCGAGTTCTTGGGATACTCGTTGGCTGTGTCGAGTCCGATTCTCGTTTTTGTGCTGTTAGGGAATTTTCGAGTGCCAGAGAAAGAGAAGATGGAGTATATTCACAAGGTTGGTAGATCGAATCCACTTGAAGAATCTGGTTGTTGATCTACCAGTGTCCAGATGAAACGATTATCAAGACCCTGTCAACGAACTTCCAACTTTGAAATTTCAGAACTATCCAGACCTTCTAACAGGATTTCAATCCCTTTCCCATTTTGATATCTATCGAGATAGTCCAAGTTACTTGGCCTGTTTCGCTCTTCTGGTTCTCGGAGGTCTCGCCCTCTTCCTTTTGTTTCTATTCTTCATAACCGATATCTATCGATTCATGAAAGTTCTCAAGCATCGCATCTCAATCGGAACCTTTCAAAAACATCACGAAGCTGTTCAAAGTCTAATGGTGCAGTTTGCCACATCCTCTATGTGTATCCTTCCGCCCTGTCTGCTGGTTATAGTGATAACTTTGCAAGTGGAGCATTCACAGTGTGAGTTGTCAATAGAGCGAGGTTGCCATCAATCTTTTCGTCGTTCAGTCATCGCTGAAATCATTCTGGCGAGTTTTGTGTGTCACTCATCGGTCAATGTGATAAGTCTACTAATATTCTTTCCACCGTATCGCAGATTTTTGAGAAGAGTTTTGAGGAGGTTTGGGATTCTCGAAATGCTGATTTTGGAACCAAGTTTTTTAGAAGAAAAAGACATCCAGCAGTACTACGATCGTCGATTTTCTAGGCCACTTCATAATCCATACTGTTGCTCGAAGTTGGGCAAAAATTGGAAATTTTTCTGTAGAAAATAGCTGAACTGATTATGCATCACCGCCAATGAGTTTCGGAGAAATGAAAATTTCCACGTTTTCGGAAAAAAATTGAGCTCTTCAAAAAACAGGCTCTCGAGGACACTTGGAGCAACAAGGGTATACGGTCGATTGAGATTGGATTGGATTTCAGAAACTTGTCTAACATTGAATCGATTTTTTTAAGATGCATAACATCTGAACCAAACTTAAAGAAAGTTCAATCAGAAGAACATTTAAGATACAGATGTGTGAACAGGTGAAAATCTTCCTTGTGCATTTTTGTTCTCACCTGCTCGCATTTCACTTTTCATATCTGATTTTAAACAATTTATTTTTTTCACTCTCTTCAAAAGAATGCTCTTTATTGATTTCTCGACGCCACCATGGCTTATCAAATCCTATCATGTCATTGGAACCGCATCCTTGTTTTTAAACTCTCTGGGAGTGTATTTGCTAATGTATCAGAGTAATAAACTGGACAAGATTAGGTATTACATGTTGACCTATCAGGTGTTAGAGAGACTCTAAGGTTTTCGAAAATTTCAACGATTTTCAGATACTATGTTTCATAGCGGATGTTCATTTGACATTCTTAATGCAACCCGTTCCATTGTATCCCATATTTTCGGGATTTTCAATAGGGGCTTGGTCAGAGTGGTTTGATGTCTCGGTGCATTTTAATATGGTGAGCGAAAGAGGAGTATAGAAGTACGTTAAGTGTGGTCATCTTTGACTCTTCAGATGTTCATGGTCGTCGTCGTCATCACCGAACTGGAATTTCTTATCCTCTGCTTCGAAAAGAAACATCGAGCCATTGCGAGCACCTTGGGCACATATGTTCTTCCAAGCTGGTTTATGAGACTCTGCTATTTTTTGTGTGTAGCTTGTCCAATCGTGATTGCCGCTTGGTTTCATACTATACGATTGACCAAGAATGACCAATGGATGGTCATAAAAAGAGACTGGCCGCAGTATGTCAAAGACTTTGAAACATTGGCCCATTTTGATGTATACGTTAAAACGTGGTCGTTTGTGTCTTTGGTGTGCACAACTATTGTTGGAGGGATGACACTTATGTTATTCTTCTTAGCCTTTATACTTGGCATACTTCGAATGATGATTCGCCTGAAACTCAAAATCTCTCCGGTCAGATACCAGAAGCACAAAGAAGCCATTCAGAATCTGATGGTTCAATTCGCCACATCTTCATTTTGTATATTACCTCCTTGCTGTCTGGTCATCATCGTGCTGCTAGAGCTGGACAAGGCTCAACTATTGACTGAGTTCTGCATACTATGGTTCGCAGCTCATTCCTCTACGAACATGTTGTGTCTATTAATTTTCTTTGCACCATATCAGAATTATCTTCTGAAACAGCTTCGATTGTAAGTGACTCAAAAGAAAAACGAATGGAAATTATTGTGGATTTGTAGGATAAAGCCAATCGAAAAGTTGATTAATGGCGGAAGGGCTTCGACAGTTGTGCAACCATCTACAGTCGTTCGAGAACAACGTTCGGCATTGAAATTTGTGGAAGTTTCATAAATTCAGAAGCAAAATGCCTCGGCTTGATGTTTGACGGTTTGATTCGTGACCACAACCAAGAGAATTTCACCGACTTGGGTACATCGAATGCTGGATAGTTTCCGGGAGAAGAAGTCGCTAACACTTAAAAACCATCAAGATCAAAGTATCGGGGCCTGGCCCGTTACAAACTTTGTTGCTTAAAAACCCAGACATTCCGAATAAACTTACACTAACTATACAGTGGCAAGAAATGGTGAGTGTCACTTTGTTCAGCGATTCATAACTTTTTTCTAACTTGTCCAAAACTCATAAACGTTTTTGTATGATATAGAAAAAGTTTTCAGCAACACACACATAAGTTTTTCGAACGTCGAACATTTTCAGAATTTTCAGAATACTTTCAGATGTAGACGTCACCCGGAAATGTTTTAAAAACTTTTTCAAAGTTTCTTCCTTTAGGCTGTTTTTTGGATATGATGTGTCTAATCTCAATAGTCATCATGGAAAATTTGGAGGACTCTGAACGACGGGCTCTCAAGTTATGATGCTCGGAGCCAAAAAGGTATGGTTTTTTTCGTTGGCTATAACTCGGCTGAAAATAGTTCAAATGAGCTCAGATTTTCAAGAAAAATGCGTTTTAAGTTGATCTACAATATTCTGTTAAAATTTAAAGTTTTGAAGAAAAAATTTTTTCTGCCCAGTTCATCACTTTCAAAAAAAATTGTAGAAAAAAAGTTAAACAGGGCAAAAAACACATCCAAAAAACAGCCTGAAGGGACCAACTTTCAAAAAGTTTTCAAAAAATTTCCGGGTGACGTCTACATCTGAAAGTATTCTGAAAATTCTGAGAGTAATAAACTAGACAAGACATGCTGATTTATCAGGTTTGAAAAGATATCAGGATTAATGATCAGTTTTAACAAAAGGGCAACAAAAGGGTATGGTTTGACTCTTTGACTATACAGTACCGGACGAAAAGATATCACATTTAGTGATTTTTAGTACAAAGTGACCGCCTTTGCCAGTTGAAAAATGGCTTCCAGCGTTCCGATGTCTTTGAAGTTTTGAGAGTTTGCTGAGCAATCCTTGATCTTCATTTTTGTAGTCGACAGCTTTTCACGAGAACCGAAGACAAGCTAGTTAGGTCGTCATGGATTTAAAAGGCGCCGAAATGTTCGAAATTAACACTAACGTGAACCAAACTCTTGGGGGTTGCCGTCAAATTCGGCGATGTACCTGATATGTCAGTGGTTACTAAAGAATGTTGTCAACTGCAAAAATGAAGATCTTGGATTGCTTAACACAAAGTTTCAAAGATATCGGATCACTGGGAACAATTTTCCAGCTTCTCAAAGTTGGCCATTTCGCAATGAAAATCACTAAATGTGATATCTTTATGTCCGATTGAGATTGAATTAGATTTTCAGAAACTTGCCCAACACCGAATTTACATATTCGAAAGTATTTAAGATGCAAAACATTCTAGATACGGATGTGTCAGCAGGTGAAAATCCAGGTGAAAACCAAAATGGTGAAAATCTCGTGGAAATTATCTAAAAGTCTTTTTTCTCTTTACTCTTTTCGAAGCAATGCTTGTTATCGACTTCTCAACTCCACCATGGCTTATTACTTCCTATCATGTCATTGGAACCGCATCCTTATTTTTGAACACTCTAGGGGTGTATTTGCTGATGTATCAGAGTAATAAACTGGACAAGATTAGGTATTACATGTTGACTTATCAGGTTTGAAAAGAGGCTCGGAAGTTTTCGAAATGTTCAAAGATTTTCAGATATCATGTTTTATAGCGGATTTTCACTTGACATTCTTAATGCAAGCCGTCCCGCTGCTTCCCATATTTTCGGGATTTACAGTGGGAGCGTTGTCAGAATGGTTTGATGTGTCGGTGCATCATAACATAGTGAGTGAAAGTGGGGTACAAAACTACACGCTCAGAAGTACGTGAAGTGTGGTCATCTTTGCTTCTTCAGATGTTCATAGGGGTCGTCGTCATGATCGAACTGGAGTTTCTTATCCTCTGTTTCGAAAAGAAACATCGAGCCATTGCCAACACATTGGGCACATATGTTCTTCCAAACTGGTTTATGAGATTCTGCTATTTCATGTGTATAGCTAGCCCAATCGTGATTGCCGTTTGGATTCATACTCTCCGATTGCCAAAGGACGACCAATGGATGGTCATCAGAAGAGACTGGCCGCAGTATATCCGAGATTTTGAATCATTGGCCCATTTTGATGTATACGTTAAAACGTGGTGGTCTGTGGTTTTCGTGGTGACAACTATTCTTGGAGGGGTGACACTTATGTCCTTCTTCTTAGCCTTTATACTTGGCATACTTCGAATGATGATTCGCCTGAAACTCAAAATCTCTCCGGTCCGATACCAGAAGCACAGAGAAGCCATTCAGAATCTGATGGTGCAGTTCGCCACTTCCTCATTCTGCCTATTACCTCCTTCCTGTCTGCTCATAATCGCGATGCTAGAACTGGACCAGGCTCAACTTTTATCTGAACTCTGCATACTATGGTTTGCAGCTCATTCATCGACAAACATGATTGGACTTTTAATATTCTTTCCACTTTATAGAAACTATCTATTCAAGCAGCTTCGATTGTAAGTGTCTCAAAAAAAAAACGATTGGAAGTTATTGTGAATTTGTAGGATAAAGCCAATCGAAAAGTTGATGAATGGCGGGAGGGCTTCGACAGTTGTGCAACCATCTACAGTCGTTCGAGAACAACGTTCGGCATTGAAATTTGTGGAAGTTTCATAATCCCAGAAGCACAATGACTTGATTGGATGTTTGACGGTTCAATTCGTGAAGACATCCAAGTGAATTTCATCTTCTTGCTTGTTAGTTGTTTCAATTTGGATACATCGAGTGTTGGATTATATCCGAGAGAAGAAGTCGCTAAACCTTGTCAAAACCATCAGAATCAAAGTATCGGGGTCTGGTCCGTTTCAAATCCCGTTGTTTCAAAATCTAGGTTTTCAAAAATAAACTTACACTAAGATAGCCGAAAAGTGAATCCCGTTTCGATGGCGTAAAGTTATTTGGAGTACACAGGTAAAGCGCTGCCGATAAGTTACCGTATTTACTGTATTATTACAGCACCTTTAACACAACGCTACCCCTAGCCCATTTCCGAAAAATACATATAACGGCACCCTCTAATAGAACGGCACCTGTAGTATATCGGCACCCCTGGACACCTCCCGAAAAATAGAACTGCATGCCGTTATAATACAGTAAATATGGTATGGATGGGACCAGGTTTCTGATCCATAACGGATCGCCAGCGCTTAACCTATGTATAAGTCGATTCGACTTGAAGGTGAATCAATTTTCAGAACTGTTTCAGGCTTGGATGAACATGTTTGTCCCAAATGTCGAAGCGATTTGATTAAAGTCATTCCATTAGCCATACAAAATGTTAGAAGATAAATTACGAATAACATGTTTTGTTTTGAATCTGTCCTTTTGAACATGAGTTCCACAATTTGAAACAGAACCAAAAATACATTCATCAGAAGGGTGACTCAGTCAAGGAAGTGTGTACAGGTGAATTTCTTCCTCATCGGTTTTCGTCAAGCTCCCAATCACAGACAATCTTTATTCTGGACATTTTCGTTTCCACCTGTCTCCCTTCACACCGTCAAACTTAGCAAAACATTCAAATTTTGGTTCCGGAAAATTTCAGTCTGCGAAAAATGATCTTAATTGACTTCTCGACGCCACCATGGCTTATCAATTCCTATCATGTCATTGGAACCACATCCTTGTTTTTGAACTCTCTAGGAGTGTATTTGCTAATGTATCAGAGTGAAAAGCTTGAAAAGATTAGGTATTACATGTTGACTTATCAGGTTTGAAAAGAGACTCGGAAGTTTTCGAAATGTTCAAAGATTTTCAGATATTATGTTTCATTGCGGATTTTCATTTGACATTCTTAATGCAACCCGTCCCGTTGTATCCAATATTTTCGGGATTTACAGTGGGAGCATTGTCAGAATGGTTTGATGTATCGGTGCATTTTAACATGGTGAGTAAAAGAGGGGTACAAATCTACACGCGCTGAAGTACGTTGAGTGTGGTGATCTTTGACTCTTCAGATGTTCATGGGGGTCGTCGTCATGAATGAACTGGAGTTTCTTGTTATCTGCTTCGAAAAGAAACATCAAGCCATTGCCAACACCTTCTCGGCAAATCTCGACAAGTCTTGGCCACACTTTGAGCTTACACAAGTTTTAGCTTTGCCTCTCACAAGTTTGGAACAGGTCACTCACAAGTCTTGCCCAAACTTCGCGCTCACACCACTGGTTCCGAGACTCCCACAAGTCTTGGCCCAACTTTGCGCCTCGCCAGGTGCTGCCGCCAAGATCCACAAGTCTTGGTCAAAGGTTGATTATCGATTCTTCATATGGCGGTGATGCATTTCATTTCCAGTTTTTTTATCGTTTTCCATCTTTTTTATCTCTCACAGTGTGTGTACTTGTGATTTTTTACTTAATACTCTTGATTGTTTTTTGAGTTTCTCATATCTAAGGTTTTTCAAGGCAAAAACAGTAGCGAAAAACGATGGAACGAATCGTCACTGAGGAATGTTCAATGGTTGAAGAAAGAATCAGAAGGAGCAAGGCTAGGAGAATATCCCGTTAGTAATTGCAAGGAAAGTTCTACAAAATTACTGTATTCTTTCAGAAGAATCATTGTCTTCATGGATCCCAGTTGAAAATCAGCCGATTCGAGAGTTCGAAAATTCAGATGAAATGACAAACCGATCATAATTTATTCAACATGAAGATAATCATTCTGATGAACATGAGAATTTCGATGATGTGTCCGAGAAGGAAGAGGAGTTTCACGTACGATTCTCAGGTACATGATCGCAAAGGAAATGTAAATAACAGAAGAATTTTAGAATCATCTTGCAACATTCCAAGTCTTCCCGAGGATAGTGGCCGATCTGACAATGATTTTGGTGAGAACAGAAAACACTGTCCGAAGAGAAACATTTGTTTTCAGTGGCCGAAGACGCTATCGGCTATATCTCCGCGATCTTCTCAGAAAATAATATCTCACAAAGTCTCGATGGCATAATGTATTAATATGTCTCCTTCAGTAACGGTGAGCTCAAGTTACCAAAAGAAACGTACAAGATAAAAGCTATTGCAGATAGGTCGAATCAATCAGAAGCTGGAAGACTCACAGAAACGCATCTTCGGCCCCTACATTGTACGACGACGACATCACCACCGAACCACACGATATTTGAGAATTTTCTAATCTTTTAAAACTTTTTTCTTTGTCGAAATATATTGTTGTTGTTAACTCTCTTATATAAAAAGATTTTTTGAAATGTTTTCAACAAATCACAAAATACAAAAAATTTGGGGAAAGTGATCACTCAGTGTACCACAAGTCTCAGCCAAGTTTTCCACAAGTTTAGCACAAGCTTACCACAACTCTTAGAATGATGATACGTAACACTTGTGGAAGGCCTGTGCTAGACTTGTGGTAGCCTTGGGCAAGACTTGCCGAGATTTGCCGAGTTGGGCACATTTGCTCTTCCAAACTGGTTTAAGAGATGCTGCTATTTTTGGGGAATTGTTTACCCAATCGTGATTGTCGCTTGGTTTCACGTTCTCCGATTGACCAGAGACGACCAATGGATGCTTATCAGAAAAGACTGGCCGCAGTATGTCAAAGACTTTGAATCATTGGCTCATTTTGATGTATACGTTAAATCGTGGTCGTTTGTTGTTTTCGTGGTGACAATTATTGCTGGAGGGATGACACTTTTGGCATTCTTCTTAGCTTTTATTATCGACATATTTCGAATGATGAGTCGTCTGAAACTCAAAATCTCTCCCGTCAGATACCAGAAGCACAGAGAAGCCATTCAAAGTCTGATGGTGCAGTTCGCCACTTCTTCATGTTGCATAGTACCTCCTTTCACTCTGGGTATACTTGTAATCTTGGAACTCGATCATGCTCAACTGTTAACTGAGCTTTGTATACTATGGTTCGCAGCTCATTCATCTACCAACATGATTTGTCTTTTGATTTTCTTTCCGCCTTACAGAAACTATCTACTAAAGCAGCTTCGATTGTAAGTGACTCAAAGAAACAACCAGTGGATCTCATTGTGAATTTGTAGGATAAAGCCAATTGAAAAGTTGATGAATGGCGGGAGGGCTTCGACAGTTGTGCAACCATCTATAGTGGTCCGAGAACAACGTTCGGCATTGAAATTTGTGGAAGTTTCATAATCCCAGAAGCACAATGATTTGATTGGATGTTTGACGGTTCAATTCCTGAAGACATCCAAGACAATTTCACCGCCTTGGGTACATCGAATGTTTCCGGGAGGAGAAGTTTAACTCTTGTCAAAACCATCAGTATCGAAGTTTCGGTATCTGGCCCGTTTCAAACTCTGTTATTTCAAAATCTAGATTTCCAAAAATAAACTTCCTGTTAGATAGCCGAAAAATGCAATACCATTTTGATGGCGTAAAGGGATTTGTAGTATAGTTCGTTTTGATTTGTGAATAAACTTCAGATTTTTAGAACTAGATCATTCTTGAATTAAAATATTTATCCCAATTATCAAAAACGAGTTCCACAATCTGGCACTGAACCAAAATACATTCATCAGAAGGGTGACTCAGTCATGGAAGTGTGTTCAGGTGGAATTCTTCCTCACCGGTTTTCGTCATGTTCAAAATCATAGACAATCTTTATTCTGGACATTTTCGTTTCCACCTGTTTCCCTCCCCATCGTCAAGCCTTGAAAAATATTTACATTTCGGTTCCGGAAAACTTCAGTTTGCGAAAAAAATGCTCGACGTTGATTTCTCGACGCCACCATGGCTTACCACTTCCTATCATGTCATTGGAACCGCATCCTTATTTTTGAACACTCTTGGCGTATATTTGCTAATGTACCAGAGTGACAAGCTTGAAAAGATTAGGTATTACATGTTGACTTATCAGGTTTGAACAGAGGCTCGGAAGTTTTCGAAATGTTCAGAGATTTTCAGATATTATGTTTCATAGCGGATTTTCATTTGACATTTTTAATGCAAGCCGTCCCGCTGTTCCCCATATTTTCGGGATTCACAGTAGGGGTTTGTTCAGAATGGTTTGATGTGTCGCTGCATTATAATGTGGTTAGGGGGTAAGCTCAAGAATTTCAAGCACTCTCATTGCTTTTCAGGTCTACATATTATTCGTGGTCGTCATCGAATTGGAATTTCTGATTCTCTGCTTCGAAAAGAAACATCAAGCCATTGCCAACATCTTGGGCACATATGCTCTTCCAGGCTGGTTTAAGAGATTCTGCTTTTTTTTGTTTCTAGTTGACCCATTCGTGATTGCCGTTTGGTTTCATACTCTCCGATTGACAAAGGACGACCAATGGATGGTCATCAGAAGAGACTGGCCTCAGTATGTCAAAGGCTTTGAATCATTGGCTCATTTCGATGTTTACGTTAAAACATGGTCGTTTGTGATTTACGTGGTATCAATTATTGTTGGAGGGATAATACTGCTGGCATTCTTCTTAGCTTTTATTATTGACATATTTCGAATGATGATTCGTCTGAAACTCAAAATCTCTCCGGTCAGATACCAGAAGCACAGAGAAGCCATTCAAAGTTTGATGGTACAATTCGCCACATCTTCGTTTTGCATAGTACCTCCTTTTACTTTGGGTATAATTGTGATTTTGGAACTCGATCATGCTCAACTGTTATCTGAACTCTGCATACTATGGTTTGCAGCTCATTCATCGACAAACATGATTGGTCTTTTGATTTTCTTTCCACCCTATAGAAACTATTTATTAAAGCTGCTTCGATTGTAAGTGACTCAAGAGAAAAACGAGTGGCAATCATTGTGGATTTTTAGGATAAAGCCGATTGAAAAGTTGATGAATGGCGGGAGGGCTTCGACAGTTGTGCAACCATCTACAGTCGTTCGAGAACAACGTTCGGCATTGAAATTTGTGGAAGTTTCATAAATCCAGAAGCACAATGACCTGATAGGATGTTTGACGGTTCGAGTCGTCACGACATCCGATTGAATTTCATCTTCTTGCTTGTTATTTGTTTCAATTTGGATAAACCGAGTGTTGGACAGTTTTCGGGAGAAGAAGTTGCTGAACCTTGTCAAAACCATCAGTATCAAAGTATCGGGGTCTGGCCCGTTTCAAACTTTGTTATTTCAAAACCAAGATTCTCCAAAATGAACGTCCTGTAATCTCTGGATAGCCGAAAAAGTTAATCCCAATTTTGATGGCGTAAAGTAATTTGTAGCATAGGTCGATTTAATTTTAGATTGAATCTGCTTTGGTATTTCAGAACGGTCTCAGTCTTGAATGAAAATATTTGTCCCAAATATCAAAAACGAGTTCCACAATCTGAAACAGAACCAAGAATATTCATTAGAAGGGTGACTCAGTCATGGAAGTGTGTACATGTGAAATCCTTCCTCATCGGTTTTCGTCAAGCTCCCAATCACAGACAATCTTTATTCTGGTTTTTTTCGTTTCCACCTGTCTCCCTCTCCATCGTCAAGCCTTGAAAAACATTCACATTTCGGTTCCGGAAAATTTCAGCCTGCGAGAAATGATCTTTATTGATTTCTCGACGCCACCTTGGCTTATCACTTCCTATCATGTCATTGGAACCGCATCCTTATTTTTGAACTCTCTGGGGGTGTATTTGCTAATGTACCAGAGTGATAAGCTTGAAAAGATTAGGTATTACATGTTGACTTATCAGGTTTGAAAAGAGACTCAGAAGTTTTCGAAGTTTTCGAAGCATTTCAGATATCCTGCTTTATGGCGGATGTTCATTTGACATTCTTAATGCAAGCCGTCCCGTTGTATCCCATGTTTTCAGGATTCTCAGTGGGAGCATTGTCAGAATGGTTTGATGTGCCGCTGCATTATAGTCTGGTTAGTGAGTAAGCTCAAGGATTCCAAGCACTCTCCTTGCCTTTCAGGTGTACATATTATTCGTGGTCGTCATCGAATTGGAGTTTCTGATTCTCTGCTTTGAGAAAAAGCATCAAACTATCGCTAGGACATTGAACACCCATGTTCTTCCGGCCTGGTTTCTGAGATTTTGCTATTTTATGTTTCTAGTTGACCCAATCGTGGTTTCCGCTTGGTTTCACACTTTTCGACTGCCCAAAGACGACCAATGGATGGTCATCAGAAGAGACTGGCCGCAGTATATCCGAGATTTTGAATCATTGGCTCATTTCGATGTTTACATTAAAACGTGGTCGTTTGTGATTTTCGTGGTGACAATAGTAATTGCTGGAGGGATGACACTGTTGGTATACTTCTTAGCCTTTATACTTGACATATTTCGAATGATGATTAATTTGAAACTCAAAATCTCTCCGGTCAGATACCAGAAACACAGAGAGGCCATTCAAAGTCTGATGGTGCAATTCGCCACATCCTCATTTTGTATAGTACCTCCTTTTATTCTGGGTATAATTGTGATCCAGGAACTCGATCATGCTCAACTGTTAACTGAACTCTGCATACTATGGTTTGCAGCTCATTCATCGACAAACATGATTGGTCTTTTGATTTTCTTTCCACCCTATAGAAACTATCTACTAAAGCAGCTTCGATTGTAAGTGACTCAAAAAAAAGTAACGAGTAGAGATCATTGTGGATTTGTAGGATAAAGCCAATTGAAAAGTTGATGAATGGCGGGAGGGCTTCGACTGTGGTGCAACCATCTACAGTGGTCCGAGAACAACGGTCGCCGTTGAGTTTTGTGGAAGTTTCATAATCCCAGAAGCACAATGACATGATTGGATGTTTGATGGTTTAATTCGTGACGACATCCAAGAGAATTTCACCGTTTTGGGTACATCGAATGCTGGATAGTTTCCGGGAGAAGAAGTCGCTAACACTTGCCGAAACCATCAGTATCGAAGTATCGCGGCCTGGCCCGTTACAAACTTTGTTGCTTAAAAACCCTGACATTCCGAATAAACTTACACTAACTATAAGTCTCTGGATAGCCGAAAAAGTGAATTCCATTTTGATGGCGTAAAGTTACAAGTCGATTTAATAAGATTTTAGGTTGATCCAACTTTGGATTTTCAAAGGTGTTTCAGTCTTGAATGAAAATATTTGTCCCAAACATCAAAACACGCGTTCCAAAATCTGGAATTGAACCAAAAATGCATTCATCAGAGGGCTGATTCAGTCACGAATGTGCGTTCAGGTTCCTCGTCGGTTTTCGTCAAGCTCCAAATCACAGATTCAAGACAATCTTTATTCTGAGCATTTTCGTTTCCACCTGTCTCCCTCCACACCGTCAAGCCTTGAAAAACATTCACATTCTGGTTCCAAAAGTTTTCAGTCAGCGATAAATGCTCGATATTGATTTCTCAACTCCACCATGGCTTATCAATTCCTATCATGTCATTGGAACCGCATCCCTATTTTTGAACTCTCTAGGGGTGTATTTGCTAATGTATCAGAGTAATAAGCTTGATAAAATTAGGTATTACATGTTGATTTATCAGGTTTGAAAAGAGACTCGGAAGTTTTTGAAGTTTACGAAGCATTTCAGATATCTTGCTTCATGGCGGATGTTCATTTGACATTCTTAATGCAAGCCGTCCCGTTGTATCCCATGTTTTCGGGATTTACAGTGGGAGCATTGTCAGAATGGTTTGATGTCTCGCTGCATTATAATGTGGTTAGTGAGAAAGCTCGAGAATTTCAAGCACTCCCCTGCTTTTCAGGTGTACATATTGTTCGTGATCCTCATCGAATTGGAATTTCTGATTCTCTGCTTCGAAAAGAAACATCGAGCCATCGCCAGGACATTGAACACCCATGTCCTTCCAGACTGGTTTCTGAGATTCTGCTATTTTACGTGCTTAGTTTGTCCGTTCGCCATTGCCGCTTGGTTTCATTCTCTTCAACTGCCCAAAAAAGAACAATGGGACGTCATCCGAAAAGATTGGCCTCAGTATCTCGAAGACTTTGAAAAATTGGACCATTTCGATATTTACGTTAAAACTTGGTGGTTCATTTTATTGTTGATAACGACTATCGCAGGAGGAGTGACACTTATGTCCTTTTTCTTACTATTTATACTTGACATATTTCGAATGATGATCAATCTGAAACTCAAAATTTCTCCTGTCAGATACCAGAAGCACAGAGAAGCCATTCAGAATCTGATGGTGCAATTTGCGACATCCTCGTTTTGCCTATTACCTCCTTGCTGTCTGGTCATCATCGTGATGCTAGAACTGGACAAGGCTCAACTATTAACTGAGCTCTGTATACTATGGTTTGCAGCTCATTCATCTACAAACATGTTGTGTCTATTGATTTTCTTTGCACCCTATCGGAATTACCTTCTGAAACAGCTACGATTGTAAGTGGTTCGAAGAAAAATAGGTTGAGGTCAATGTGATTTTTCAGAAGGAGAAACCCAATCGCAGTATTGATAAATGGCGGGAAGTCGTCTAATGTTGTGCAGCCATCTACAGTGTTACGGGAACAACGTTCGGTTTTAAGTTTTGCAGAAGTCTCATGATAAAATATAAGTTGTCTGGATGAAGAATAAAGTGTTCGCATTAGAGGTATGCCCATTATTTTGAGGCTCTAACCGATTTCGAAATGTGTACGTCAAAATTTGATTGTTCGACCGGTTTTTGATAACCAAAATCTTTGCAGTCGGTCTTCTGATCAATCACACCATTTTCGCCAGTTGTAAAAATACATTTTTCAAACATTGATATTCGCTAGAAGTAATTATAGGCTTGCGATAGTTGTTTGGTCTTTTCCTCTTATTCACTATTTTTCAAAAATTACTCTACATCATTGAGTTTTCGACATGCAAGTTTTCGTAGATTTCTCGACACCCACTTGGCTCATAGTTTATTACTATGTGATGGGAGTGATCTCCATTATCTTGAACTCTTTCGGAATCTATTTACTAATCGTTCAGTGCAGAAAACTTGGAAAGTTCCGATATCTCTTGTTGAGTTATCAGGTGAGAACAATCGGAAGATTTTCAGGATTTGATAACTTTCAGACTATTTGCTTTGTGACAGATGTTCATCTGACTTTTTTGATGCAACCAGTTCCACTATATCCCTTGTTAGCCGGGTATAGTGTAGGTGTATTGAGCAATTGGTTTGGTGTACCATTTCATTATTTGATGGTGAGTCTTTTTTTGTAGTTTTTCAACTTTCAGTTTTTTCTAGCTTATTATCGCATTCTTGGCAGTCTTCCAATTGGACTGGCTTGTACTTTGTTTTCTAGAAAAACATCAAGCCGTTGCACTGATCATTGAAACTCATAGATTGTCTAAAGTTTGTGTCCGAAGTTTCTATATCTTTTTGCTAGCCTTCCCCCTAGTTTTTGGGGTTTTCTTTCAAACTCTTCACCTGAGCAACGATCAACAATGGAACTATATTTTAACGGTGAGAAAATCCTTTTGTGTGAGAAGCATCAAGACTTTTCAGACCTATCCAGAGCACATCAAAGACTTTCAAAAGCTGGACTACTACTTTGCTATCTACCATTTCACTCCGCTCTTCTACACAATGTGCATTTTTAGTATAATCGGCGGGTTTCTTATAATCTCCGCACTTTTCCTCTTGATTGTTGACATTTTCTGGATGATGCGAAAGTTAAAAATTCGAATGTCAAAGTGCGCATATCGAAAGCACCACGACGCTCTGAGAAGTTTGATAGTTCAATTGGGCGCCGCCTATTGTTGCCTGTTCCCCGCATGCTTTCTTATTATCGTAGTGGTTCTGGAAATGGCTCATGTTCAGCTGATCTCCGAGTTGTTTATAGTATGGTTGGCGGCTCATTCATCGGTCAATGTGATTTCGTTGATGATATTCTTCCCTCCGTTTAGAAGGTTTTTCAGGGTGTGAGTGAAAACATGGAAATGTTTATCATTCATTTGCTATTTTTTCGAACTTTCAGATTCCATGAGACCAGCATCCAAGTTGGAATTCCCTTGACTATTTGAAGTGCACTCAGGAGATATTGGTGAGTCGTGAGACCGAGTTCTGATTCACTATTGACGGTTGCACACCACTTGAAGAGTTGCCCAACTTGATCAATCTCCCTACCGACTTTTCTCTGCAAACATATCTTATTTTATGTGTCTGTCCTATCCCACCACTTACAGTTTTAACTTTTTCCAAATGAAAGTTCGATACGGCGGAAAAAATATGAGCAAGCCTGTCATGTTGGCAGATGAATGTGTGGCGAACCACAGCAAAAGGATCTCGACTAGTAGTTGAGCGTGTTCCAGTTCCAGGATAACAACAATCACAAAACAGCAGGGAGGGATGACACAGAACGATGATGTGGCAAATTGAACCATTAAACTTCGCATAGCCAGTTTGTGCTTTTGATAGTGAAGCGCAGAAATCCTCAGTTTCAAGCTGGCCATCATTCGAAAAATGTCCAAAATGAACACGAGAAAAAAGACACCGAGTACAAATCCTCCGGCAATAGTCAGTAATATCAACACTGTAAACCATCTCGTTCTAATATAAAAATCAAAATGAGGCAAGTGTTGAAAGTTGGTGAAATACTGCGGCCACTCTCTCTGAATAGCCACCCATTGCTCATCCTTGTCCAGACGAGTGCAATGGTATCCAACAGAGACGAAAATGGGGCTAAACACGCACAAGCCGTAGCAAACTCCCAGAAACCATTTCGGAAGTACGTGAGTGTTCAAGGTGTTGGCAATGGTCTGGTGCTTCTTTTCAAAGCAGAGAACAAGTAATTCCAATTCAAGTGTGATCAGGAATGTCACGAGCATCTGGAGCAAGAAAGAGGTCATAATCTTTTTTCTTGGGAAAACCCACCATGCAATAATGTGAGGGAACACCAAACCATTCGGACAATGCTCCTACAGTAACACCCGCAAAAATCGGGTACAATGGGACAGGTTGCATCAGAAACGTTATATGAACGTCTGCCGCAAAACAAGATATCTGCAACGGAATGGTACAAAGATGAGAAGCTCTTCGGTCCGGATACCTGATAAGCCAACATATAATACCGAATTCTGTCGAGTTTCTCACTCTGAAACATCAGCAAGTATACGCCTAGAGAGTTTAGAATTATAGACACTGTTCCGATGACATGATAATAGTTCAGTAGCCATTGCGGAGTGGAAAAGTCTAGCACGAGCATTTTTACTTTGTCAGAGACCTTGTTGAAATCAGGGAAATCAGAATATGAGGTTGGAATTCAAAAGTTGTGACCGGGGACATTGTAGCAGGTGAAGTTCTGATTGTGACGGGAGAATGTCACAAATGGAAGTTCAGTATTACCAGCGGTCTCTGTTCGATGAGGAAAATAAATTGTTCCCAGAGAATTTTTGAGATTTTTGAAATTTGAAACTACCAAACAATGTTGAGCGGAAGTGACACCATTGAAAACAGAAGTGATATGTTATGTAAGAATTTGGAATACGAAACTCCGCAAAACTGTGCTGCCAGCTATGTGGGCTATGCCAAGATCAGGACTCAAACAACTACAGAAGTTCTCACTCAGTCAGTTTGGTTCAAGCCGTGCGTCGTGAAGAGATTCAAACTGCAATAATAGCGACTCGGAGTACTCACATGTGTAGACACTTTTAGCTTTTTATGAACCTTACAATTTGAATTTCTGAAATAAATCAAAACTGTTGCATTCAACGTCAAATGGAGTGCAAAAACAGCCAAAACTATCCGGGCGATTTCTGAGATTTTCACACCAGCTTGGAGTTACAAATGTGTTTGCTGCAAAAGATGAAAAATTTGAATCGGTTGATATATTTTGAAAAGCGTGTTCTCTGTGCAAATCAACTGGGTCTACGTACTTCAGATTCAATTTTCTCAAGAATGCCGAGTCCGCAGAAGAAACAAAAACTATCATTCGATTGCGACTTTTCTCAGCTTTCCAATGATATATGACACAAGTTGTAACCCCAAACATGACTGAGGTTATTCCCAAATATGTGCATTTGTAGCTTTTCTAATGACCCAGGCAATATAAAGATCATCAAATGGAAATGATATTGATAACGTGATAAATGGGATTCAGGTCGTCAAATTACATGATTTGTGTTTCAGCAAATTTAATGAGCATAAGTTCATTGAAAATTCACAAAAAAAAATTTCTCCTGATCACACCCCTCTGAAACCAAGAAAACCACATTTTCTGATGACAAAACACCTGCTCTTTCAGCTCCTTTTTTGACTCCTTCCTTTCAAATCGCTTCATCTTACAAATCGATGAATATCGACTTTTCCACACCACCCTGGCTAGTCTTCTACTATCATTTCGTTGGAACATGCTCCCTCACTCTGAACTTTTTGGTACTGTATCTAGTGATTTTCCGTAGCTCAAAACTCGACAACTTTCGCTATTATTTGTTATGTTTTCAGGTGAGAAATCGGTAAGAAATCTGAGAGTTGAGTACAAAAAGTTTCAGATTCTTTGCATGTGTACCGATTTTTATCTCACGTTTCTGCTGCAGCCGATTCCACTGTTTCCAATTGTGGCAGGATATTGTACAGGATTTCTAGCAGTGACCCTCAATGTTTGGTGTCATTATTTGGTGGTAATCCTGCGCTCCACTGAACCATAAGTTATCATTCTTTACAGGAAGTCTTCATTCTACTAACGGTTTCCATGATGGAATGTTTAACTCTGTGCTTCGTGAGAAAACACCAGGGAATTGCTCAGATTATGAATTGACATGTTGTCAATCCATTTCTTATAACATTGATAACTTTGTCGACTGCTTCTGGAACTATTCTAAGCTTGATAACTTTCATGTTATCCGGACTAGGAAGGGATCGGCAAATGGAGTTTGTTCGAGAGGTTCTAGAACTTTCAAAACTTTTTAGAACATTTATTTTCAGCAGTATCCGTTCTACTACACTGAGTTCTCATCCCTTTTCAACTTCGCCATCTACGAATTCAACTTCATTTTCCAACTGATCGCAGTTGGCTGTTTTATTGCTGTCATCCTCTATGCCATCTTCTTCTCCTTTTTAATCATAGACATTTTCACTCTGTTGGCGGGAATTCGAAGAAAGATTTCGGCGATACATTTTCAGCGACACCGTGTCGCTGTGATCAGTCTCATTTCTCAGCTAGCCACGTCATCGATGTGTCTGATGCCTCCCGTGGGTCTGGTGGTAGCGATTATTAGTCATTATGAGCATTCGCAGAGTGAGTTCTTGAGCTCATGATTATTGTAGCTGGCGTGGAAATTTCAGAAATTGTCCGGATACTTCTGGCTGTTTTTGCACTCCATTCAACGGTGAATGCAACAGTTTTGATTATGACCACACCGACTTATAGGGAGTTCGTGAAAAAGTGAGTTCAAGGTTGCAAAACACTTCGAAGTTCCCAGAAAAAATTTTGAGTTGCCAAAGTTTCAAGGAGATTTGAAGAATCCTGGTCTAGGATCTGACTACTCCCATTTTGACATACAATATCATGACCTAGTTGTCGGATGATCATGGGCTAAGACTGACTCCCAATCAGATCACCAAATCAGATTTCTGAATCCTGACCGTCTCCGATTTTCAGGATGTTCATCCGCGAGAATAACCGGAACTCGGATTTTGTTTGGGTTTCCGCGGCGGTCCATTCGGCTCTTGTCAATCCTTAAGGTTTCGATTTCTTTATTTTATAGAACTTTTCATTCGAAAAATTGATATGAAATGATTTATTTCTTGATAAAAATGCATTTGATGCAAGCGATGAAGACCAGTGACGCCTACAGATATTGTCAGTGTCTCCGAGTCCTCCTTGCCAGAATTCGAATCTTCCGAGCCATCTCGAATTGAGAAGAATCAAGGTCATGAGAATACGTTGGAATATGAAACATAGCTGGTTTATTTTGCTGATGAAGTTCGATTGTATGAATGGATGAAAAATCCACTACAAACTCAACTGTTTTATACTGGATCTCAAGACAGCTGAAATTTCGCGACTCCGCCTCTCCTCTGGAATGTTTCATTCACGACGACGACGACGTAAAACTCTGGAGACGTCTGAATTCTGACGACGCTTCTCAATTTCCTGAATCTGGAGACTCAAGAAACAGACGGCATTTTAAAATTGGCTAACACTTCCTTGAAACAAATTGCCAAATTAGTCGAGAACAGGTGGATTTTCGTGAGAGCCAACGGTCGCGGGGAATTCGCAGAGATCAGAAATTTGAAGAATTGGAGCTTTGAACACTGCGAATGAATAACACAATTCATTTCAAAAATGTCCATCTACATCGAATGTATCAAAATAGTGTTACAAAAGTTACAAACCACCAGAGAGAAATTACAAAAAATTCGGTGCCTCATGCTGGAATCGAACCAGCGACCTTCTGTTTACTAGACAGACGCTCTGCCACTGAGCCAATGAGGCGGACAAGAATAGGGGGAAACGAGGGCGTACACAAACCTGCGGGTTTCTGCAGCCCGATAGGGGGAAAAGGGGAGAAAGAGAAAATCGAATTAGAAAATGGTACATTTATTTGGCAAATTCATAGCAGTGCCCTTTCCACACTGGAAGGCTTCCGAGAATTCCGGACTATTCCGATACACTCCGTTCACTCGGTACCGCGACGTCGGATGGACACGCTCCTTGAGGATTCTCTCGGACACCGTCGGATCGAAGACGTCGCATTGGCGCTGGAAATGGAGATGGGTTGGTGGAAGTTAGCTCAAAACGTACCATGGCATAGCTATAGAAGAACATTTGCTCCGGTGTCAGATCGTCAAGACCCGGAAGTTTGACAGTGTCCAACTCCTTGACCTTCTTGAAAATTCTATAGGCAGTATTGAAACCCAAGTTGTCAGCGGCGATTTCGAGTCGAGATTTGGTGCCGTCCATCTGAAATGGTTTTGGTCTATTGGATCCGATACCCTTGCCAAACTCACAAAAAAGTCATATCCGGGTTCCTTGTACATCGAGTACTGATCTCCCAGACACTTCTCTCGCTTCTCATACTCAATGTTCGACGAGTTGGTCTTCGTGTTCCACGTGCCGTGCCTCTTTCCGTTCTCATCCAACTTCCGATGGAAATTATCGAACGCATGTCCAACCTCGTGCCCAATCACCCAACCCAAGAACGCGTAGTTGACGTAGCGCGGGAAGTCGGCGTCGACAAATGGATATACCAGATACGGCATGTTGATGTCTGCAAATCCACTCGTAAAAGTTTGGCGGGAATTCAAAAAACCCACAAAAATAGTTGCCATACGACTGATAGGCGGCGTACGGGAGGAACTGCTTCAAGTTCACCGGATTCAACGGGGTGTTGTGTTGGACGTGCTCCACAAGTTGCTCCGTTCGGTGGCGCCAGAGTTTCATGTAGATTTGATACGGTGTGTCCGTTTCTTTCAGACTCAACGTCTCGTACATTCTCTCCAACAAGGGCTGCCCATCGAGGTACTGTCTGAACCAGAGCCTTCCGGTGATCGCCTTCATTTTCCGAATCAAAAACGCTCGGACCTCCGGCTCCAGCCATTCCGCCTCCGTGAACATCTCCACATACATCTCCTTGATCGCCTCGAACACTTCCTCGACAATGTCCAAATTCTTCATCTTGTACTCTGACTGCTCCATGAACACGTTCATCGCCGGCATTGGGAAGAATCTGCCGAGTTGCTGAAAAATATGACACACACTTTGGAGATAGCTCTGGAGGGTCGCCTACGTCTGCACAAAACTCTTGTTGACTGTGATGATAGAAATATTTCGCTTGTCTCGGCTGGTCCTTGTCGTAGTAGTAGATCGAGACGTCGACCACTTGTCGGGCGGCCATATAGTTGGCGAGCACTTTTTTAGGAGTCGTCGTGGCGATTTGAGCAAGCTGGAATATAGAAGTGTCTTAAACATTGTTAAGACAAGATGAGAGTTCGGGGGGAAGTCAGTCATAATCTAGGAACCAACAAGTTCTCGTATAGGATTTGACACTGGCCATGGTTAAGGCTTCAAAAGCGGTATAGGTCTGAGATCTGACAGCGGCTCTGAGCTAGGATCTGACAACCAACATGGCCTAGGATCCGTCACGAAAAAATGGTTCCACCCCTCCTGACACATAATGGAGTAGTAACGTAACTGAACCAAACTCAACCCCTCGTTTGTCAAAGGGGCGGAGCTTCCGTTGCGAGGCATCCAGGATTTCAGAAAGTAATTATCGAAATCCACTCACCTCCCTCTTCTTCCCGAAAAAGTACTCTCCACCTCCATGAACGCGAATCTTCCTGAAGAACTCCTTCTCCTCCTCGTCGCTCATCTTCTCGCGCGGCAACGCACGGATGATTTTGATCCAATCAATTTCCGGTATCGCCTTGGCCAAAGCACTCAGATTCTGCGCCTTCGACATGTTATCGGTGTCCACACGAACCGTACTGTAGTTGGCGAGCTTCACCAGTCTCGCTTCCAAATCCACAACCTCCTGCCAGGCTCTCTCATACTCCGCACGATCCAAAGTTCGACTCTCCAGCTTTAGAAGACGTTCGAGCATCTGAAAGTCTCCAATTCTATAAACTAGGTCTAAGAGATTCTCCTTACAAAAGCCACCGACTCCTTATAGAAGCTGATGGGTTGTGCACGGGTGTCGACGAAATGGGGACCGGGTGAGACGTAGAGAAGATTGACGAGGGTGCCGTTTTCGATGGAGTTGAATGGTTCCACTGACAAGAATGGCATACGTTTTCGATTGATGGACATGTACTTGGAGAGCATATCTGAAAAGTTGGTGTGTTTGGACGTCCGGATGTTCAAGACAAACCACTCAAATCGAATTCCGACTCATCCCAATTCTCATTCATCATTGGAAAACCTCCTCGAAACTCTAGATCCTTCTTCAGCTCCTCCAAACTGTCACTATCCATCGCCCTTCGATCAACGCATTTTCTCGAAAATATCCGAAGTTGCTCTTTCGGATGAGATGAGTAGTGTTTGACCTTCCTTACAGAGGCTGGAATTTGGAAATTGGAATTCTCGAAGAAGGCTCTGACTCACCAAAAACTTGATACATGAGACCTTTGTATTCCAGGTAAACAAAACCGCTATCCTCTCGACTGTACTCGTAGAAGCGGCCGCACGTGTGCTCGAAGAAGTCGTCGCAAGGATCCACGCTGGCGTTTTGGTAGTTTTTCTGAAATTATGAATCTGAGAATCTGAGAAGTTTTGAATTTCCAAACTCTTGAAGTTCCAAAAGATTCTGAGGCTTCGAGTTTCCGAGATATTGAAATGTTATGAATTTGGAAATTCAGAAGTTTTTAGATTCCAGAATCTGGCAATCAGATCTGAAAAACTCAGAATCTCAGAATCTTATAAGGAGATTTCTCGGCCGAGTAATCTTTGTCAGAATTTGAAAGAAAAAACTCACATGCATTGCGGCAATCCCCATACATTCCTTTGACCAGCACGTTTCCAATTTTTGCGATTTTTCTGAAAAAAAAACCCAATTTTTAGATTCTAGAAGCAACTGATTTTTCGGAAAGGATCTTCGAGATTCACTTTATCTCCAAAAATCCTCAAAAAGTCTTTCCAAACTCAACTCACCACCAGATTTCCTCGTGAGCAACAGCGTCGTCAGCAACGCGATCAACAGTGCCACGATTACAGTAACCAGCCCGATAATCGTCAGCCAGTACCGCTTCCGGGAGACGGTCACTTTTTGGATCCTCGCCGCTTCCGTCGCCGTCTCCAACGCCTCTCGATTCCTTTGAGACTCTTCTCGACTCTGATCGCTGGTCAATAACTGCACTTGCTCTGGATTACTTTGTGATGGGTTAGTAGGAGCATTTTCCATCTGAAAACCCACTCCATTTTTGAGAAAAAAATCGACTTTCTCGGCCAGAAAAACAAAGAGAAGAAAAATGGTATTCAAAGATTTCAAAGAGTTGGAAAAAGCGAGGAAAACGAAAGAACACTTCACGTAGTTTTATGAGATTTTTATACTTTTGTTTTGTTCTGTTTCGGCGACAAAAATCATAGAGAGGAAAAGAGGGAAAAAAGAGATAATGCTGATGAGTCTCATAAAAATTTATGAGGGCAGACGGGAGGGCGGAATTTTTGGTTTTTGAAATGAGGGATGTGGGGAAAAATTGTCAAACATCGGGAAGAGTTTTGGAATTTCGATTTTCGAATGTTGAAAACTGAGATAACGGGGGAGATACGTTTTCTGGCGCGCTATCAAGAACGGGTAGATCAAATAGAGGTGGAGCAAAAAAGTTTGGATTTTTGATCTACCGGTGATCATTTTGATCTACCAGTGTTAAAATGAGTTATTTTTTCAAAAGTTTGAAACTCAAAAACTTGAAAATATCTCGGAATTTCAGAATGTCAGAATCAAGAGTTTAAAATGTTGAGATCTTACAAATCCTAGAACAGCCGATCAACTCCCAGAATCCTTCAAAAACAAATGTATTTTAAATTTCAAAAACTCGAGAAAGCTCGGAAAAACTTCATTGAAAAAAAAAATTCACCTTCAAAATTGATGCATACTAATCTAAACGTTAAAGACAAAAAACACTTTCTCTATTAATCCACCAACAGTGTGCACTTCTTCTTCGGATTCATCGGAGATCCCAATGGACATTCGAAGGCGTCCGAGAAAGATTTCAGATTCGAGAACACTCCATTGACACGAAAACTGTTGGTAGGATGAGTGTACGAGTCCAGGACGGTTTTCAAGGATTTCGTGGATCTTGGAGCACAGAAATCCTGAAGTTTTCCGAGCATTAGTAGTGCCATAGAAACAGTAATAAGACCTACCAGCGCCAAAATCCGAAACATCATTTTCTCTGGCGGCTCATTTTCAAATCCGATAATTTTCTGCTCATCTTTCAGGTTGAGACTTCTATAGGTTCGGAGTGCAGCGTCGATTCCATAACGGTCAGCAACAATTTCGTTAATGACGCGAGCAGATTCAAGCTGAAAATTCTTCGTTTTGTAATTTCTAGTCTTCCAAAAAACTCACATGCTTCCCAAAATCCGGATCATCATAACTCTCATACTGGTCTCTCAAACATTGCACCTTTTCGTCATACTTCTTCTTATCCCCGTCAGGCAACCATTTCTCGTACTCTCCGTACTCATTCCAATTGATTCCTTGCGGATCCAAACTATGTCCCATTTCATGTCCCAAAATGTCTCCGGTCACAGCGTATTTTGCGTAGGCCGGGTAGGAGGCCTCCATATTCGGCTCATCGATAAAGGGGACCATGATACCTGAAGACATCCTTCACTTTAACTGAGTATATCTCGATTCCTGTAATAGCTATGAAAAAGTGGTAAACTAACAAAATGTTGCTCTGGTTATCATGAACATTTTGTTAGTTGACTACTTTTTGATACCTAATACAGGAATCCAGATAAACTTGGTCGCGATCCACAACTCACTCATACGATTTTGTCCAGATGAATAGAAAGCGTTGACATTAAAAAGTTCATAAGTTGGATCCAGTGTCCTATTGAACGCGATGAAATCCATCAAAATCTCCGATCGATACCTTCTGATTTTCTTCATCGTCATATAAAACGAGTCGGATTCCTTGGTGTGCAAAGTCGCGAAAGTGAGATCCAGTGCCCCTTTTTGATCATATTCCTCCGGGTAGCCGATCAGTTTCTTCATCATGGAAATCTTCCCACCAGCGCGCTCTTTTCCTTCTGCGGAGAGCCACGTGGCGTTGAGAATTATGTCGAGGAAGGTTCGACGGGTGTTCTCGAGCATCTCGGAGACGATTTTTAGGTTTTCACGATCGAAGTGGTTTTGGACGAAGGCTCGGAGGGTGGCACGCGGTAGGTTGTGAATCACGATCTGGAAAGTTAGCTTTCGAGAATCTCAGAATCTCAGAAATCTATCTTACATCATCACAAGCTCGATCCGTCGCAGACTTTTGTGAATATGAAATCGACGAGTACGAATTATGAATGAATCTCAACACCACATAGTTTGCCAGGACTCTTTTCAAAGTGGCGTTCGTGATCTGAAATTCAGAAAAGCTTTTAAAAATTGGCGGGAAATTCAAATAGTAGTGTCACCTTGTGATGCCCTCCGAATGCTTTGAAAACTTTATCCGCGTTCTCAATTTTCGGCTTGAGAGTTTTCCAGTCCCCAGTTTTCTGGTCCAGCAACTGTTTCAAAATCGGCTCGAATTGAATACTCTGAGCAATTTCATGCAACTTATTGAACCCTGTCGTATTCTAAAAGGGAAACAATGGTTTTGAAAACGTACAAGTCTTTTTACAAATTTCAACTCCTCGTAAAAGTTATGAACAATTTTCAACTCTTTTCGAATCGAGGTCTCATTCATCGGAATGTTATTAGCATAAAACAAAGCGGAGATTAGCTGAAAATCAATCATTGAAACTCAAAATGTATTGGATTCAAAACCTCAAAAACTTTATGCTCTGCGGTATGCTCTTGTTTTTCATAATCGGCCTCCAGACGCATTTGCCAATTTTGTTTGGCAGTTAGTTTGAACAGTCCAAAGTCATAATGACCCAGTTTTGCCATGTTTAGAAGCATGCCTGAAAACCTTTTCTAGACAAAAAATTGGGGAAAAACCAACTGTTCAAGCTGAAATTTGATGGATTCCAATGTGGCTCCATCATTGGCCAAGGTCCCAAAAATTTTATATCCTGGAGAAGTTCTCTCATGGTTTTGTTGTGCTCCAGATGGTAATGCTGAAAATTGGAGGCTTCGAAACTTTGCGAAATTCTAGAAATTAGAACCTGCTCATTTTTCAGCTCCGCACACTTCGAATAGACTTGTTTCATAGTTTGCTCGGATTTCGAAGTAGTCGTATGGTTTTTGACCAAAAATTCTAAAAGTATTGGATGATTTGGACGGCAAGCACCGCAACGCAAAAACGCTTTGCCTCTAATCAGTCGAACCTCTGATCAACCTTTTGATCACTTTCCCTTTCTTCACATTCCTCGTTCCGTCTGCGAGAGTGTGCTCGATGTAGTTTCCACATGACGATTTGTAGAAGTTGTCGCATGGATTCACAGTTTTGTCACGCCAGTTCAGCTGGAAAATAGATCTTTGGATACCCTGGATTAGAAGATTTTCAGCAAATCAAAATGAAGCTAAAAACTTCAAATTTCAGAATCTCCAAGTATCTGAAATCAAGAAGGCGTGAGGACACTGATTCAAAATGTTTCTATAGGATTCTGAAAAATTCTAATTCGAGTTTTGGATATTCTAAAGGATTCTCGAGGATTCGGAAAAGTTCTGAATGGTTCTGAAGAATTGTGAAGCGTTCTAGAGTATTCTGAACGATTCTAAAGAAGTCTGGAGAGCTCTAAAGGCCTCGTATTGAAACCGAGAGTTTCTAGAGGATTCTAGAAGATTCTGAGAGTTCCTGGAGAATTCTAGAAGTTTAGAAGCCAGAGAGCCTTCTTACCAATTCATGAGCCAGTGTCACACATTCGGGAGTTTCACAGACGTTTCTTGGCTTCACTGTAGTCAAATTTTGTGGCGTCTCAGAAGACGTCACCAAGCCTTCTGGATTCGGAATCCTCAACGCTTCCGGTTTTCCGATCATCGGTGAGTTCCACTTCCAAACTCCAATTGTCGCGAGAATCGTGATGATTGCGATGACCAGAATGAGAATCACCACAATCAGCGGATTGTTTCGTTTGTTTTTCATTATACTGAAATCTCTGGAAATTTCCGATTAAAAAAATCAAAATCCTCTACCTTTCAAAAAAATTACCAAGAAATCTGAAATCTACTCGAAAAGCCCAAAATCAGACACTTTAGTTATCGGAAAAGATACAGGTTTCAATGACGTCAAGAGTAAAAAAATTGCCACGAGAAGTTACGGGAAAAAAAGAGAACCAAGAATTTTCACGATTTTCACTTTTCAAAAACTTCAACTTTGACAGGCGGTGGAAAACTTACCGATTGATTTCTGTGAAATAATGCAAGAGCTTCCGAATGCCAAATTACTCGAAGAGAACACTGAACGGTCGGATACAAAGGTGTGCACAAGCTCCGCCCACTTTCAGCAACATTTTTTTTAGATAAGCATGGATCAAAAAACTACCATGGAAACCGGAGGTAGTGAAAAGTCGCGAAAAAAGATCGCCTGGAGCGGAATCGTCGCTACAGTACCCCAAAACGGGGGTGGTCGAAAAGAAGTGATTAAGAATGGTACTTGTTGGATTACTGTAGTTTGGATCGAAGCAGCTTTGATTTTCAGTGAGTGGGGTCGCCGAGCCTGGTGAGGTTTTGGCTCTGATGGGTGGAAGTGGTGCCGGCAAAACTACTCTGATGAATATCCTGGCTCATTTGGACACTAATGGAGTTGAGGTGAGCGTTTTTGAAATTCCAGTGTCCTGAATTTTCCGAATCTTAGTATTACGGGGACGTGACGGTGAACGGGAAGAAGATCACGAAGCAGAAAATGCGTCAAATGTGTGCCTACGTTCAGCAGGTGGATCTGTTTTGTGGAACGCTGACTGTCAGAGAGCAGTTGATTTATACGGTTTGAAATTTTGTACGGGGGGTGGAGCCTATTTTGAATTTTGCATTTTCAAGGCCTGGATGAGAATGAAGGATTGCACGGCGGAGCAGAAGATGGAGAGAGTGGAGAGTGTGTTGAGGGATATGAACTTGATCGATTGTCAGAATACGTTGATTGGTGAGGAGGTATCTGATTTCAGAATTCAGAAGACAAGTTTAAGGAATTCCCAATAGAATGAAAGGAATCTCGATTGGAGAGAAGAAACGATTGGCGTTTGCTTGTGAGGTGGGAATTTGAGATTCTGTGGTTTTTTTCTGATTCACAAGTTCTCCATTCTTCCAGATTCTCACCGACCCTCAAATCCTCTTCTGCGACGAGCCCACCTCGGGTCTCGACGCCTTCATGGCTTCAGAAGTCGTCCGCGCGCTCCTCGACCTCGCCGCCAAGGGAAAAACGATCATCGTCGTCCTCCACCAACCCTCGTCTACCGTATTCCGAATGTTCCACAAGGTTTGCTTCATGGCCACCGGGAAAACCGTCTACCATGGCGCCGTGGATAAGTTGTGCCCATTCTTCGACGGCCTAGGCGTAGAGTTTCGAGTCCCGGAGAGCTACAACCCGGCGGATTTTGTAATGTCTGAAATCTCGATTAGTCCGGAGACAGAGAAAGAGGATATTCAGAGAATCGAGGTAGCTTTATGGAAAAGTTTTAGGACGCCAATAAACTTTCAGTTCATAATCTCGGAGTACCAAAAAAGTGACATTGGCCATCAAATGCTCCAGAATACGCGTACCACAATCGACGAGTTCGGTGGGTATGGAGATGAGGAAGATGATAGTGAAGAGTGAGTTTGACCAAATTTATCTGGGTTACTGTCACAGGTATCGAGAAGTGGTCAACGGACAAAATGTTGTGGACAGTATGAACGACATTTTTGCAGTTGAACATTTTCTGCCATCTGTTACAGAAATCAAGATAATCTTATAGGAACCGCTACAACTCGTCATTCGCCACCCAATTCCATGTCCTGCTCAAGCGCTCTCTTCGTACCACTCTCCGCGATCCGCTACTCCTCCGCGTCCGTTTCGCTCAGATTCTGGTCACCGCCGTCCTGGTTGGCATCGTGAACTGGAGAACCGAGTTGAGTGGTCCGACGATTCAGAATCTGGAGGGAGTGATGTACAATTGTGCTCGCGACATGACCTTTCTCTTCTACTTCCCTTCTGTCAATGTGATCACCTCCGAGCTGCCGGTCTTCCTTCGCGAGCACAAGTCCAACATCTACTCTGTGGAAGCTTATTTTCTGGCGAAAAGTCTCGCGGAACTTCCTCAATACACAATTCTTCCCCTCATCTATGGCACCATAGTCTACTGGATGGCCGGACTTGTTGGGTCTCCGATATCGTCGTTCTTCATTTTTGTGTTCGTTTGTATCACATTGACCTGGGTGGCTGTATCGATTGGTGAGTTTTTGGGGGACTAGGAAAGGCCATTACATGATCTAGAACTTCCTCTTCCATAATTATAATTACATTTCAGCCTACGTTGGTGCGTGCATCTTTGGAGACGAAGGACTCGTCGTCACATTCATGCCGATGTTCGTGCTCCCAATGCTTGTTTTTGGAGGTTGGTGCCAGCCACGGTTCCCTTAAATGAACCTTACAGTAGTCACAGGACCTTCACGATACTCTTAGTCATCTTACAGTACTTCATCTTCCTTCATATTAATCCTTCCCGTTTCCAGGATTCTACATCAACGCCAACAACATCCCCTCGTACTTTCGTCACATCTCTTACCTCTCCTGGTTCAAGCACGGCTTTGAGGCGCTCGAAGCGAACCAGTGGAAGCAGATCACGTCTATTCCCGGATGCTCTAACAGTGACCCATTCAATGCGACGTCGTCTTCCACCAATGCCTTCTGCCCTGCCGTCAACGGCGATGGCATTTTGGAGCGTCGTGGAATCGAGACCGAGCTCTATGTGAACGTTCTGATTCTTTTCGTTTCCTTCTTTGTCTATCGTTTTATTGGTCTGATGGCCTTGAAGATTCGAGTCAAGTTTGCAAAGTAAATATTCTGGAGTTGAAATGAGTTCACTGTTTACCATAAACTTGAAATTGTGTCGACTTGAAAAGCAGTGGTTTGATTTGGGATGGGGGTAAGGGGGACCGATTGAAAATGTTGATAAAGTTTAACAAAAAAGATCAACAAAAGAAAGGGAAATTGGGACCGGCAGTCTGATGGGGAGAGAGGATCAGCGTTGTCGCAACGCGGAATTTTGAGGGGGGATAACAAAAAGGAATTGGAGAAGACACTACTAGGGGAATGTACATCAGAAGATGTTGGCATAAAAAACGATGAGATGGATGTAGCGGACGGTGGATTCTTTCAGATGAGATTATAGAAGTGGTTGTGGATGTTTCCCAGCGCCATTCGAAGCTTCATGGCTATCCCCTGACTATAGCCAATCCTTCTGCGGAAGAGCTCACTGGTCTCCGCGTCGAGGAAGCACGAGTAGAGCGCCGAGCCGGCGATCTCCTCATTGAGAATGTCGATGACCGTGTTGCGACGGGAGGAGATGAGCGAGTCGAGGAAGAAGGCAACTTGTAGGGGCTGAAATGTGGAGAGATAGAGTTGAGTTTCCAGACTGGGATCAGAGAAAGTTGCTGGAAAATTCCGAGTCAAGTACAACAATCAGCTCTCTGAGCGCGAGATCTAAGACCCCAAACTTACAGTCCACTCGTTGTAGTTGAAGCTGGCTCCTTCGTGTGGCCAGTAGTTCTCGGCATACGGCTGAAAGATGGGACAGTTTTTCAGACTCAAATAGATCAATAAGAACCTCAATCTTAACCGGACGAAATCTCAGCGGTGGCTCGACGACCATCAGGCGCATCGGCATGACGTCATCTTCAGGAGAAGATGGTGGCGATGGTGGGTCTGGCTGCTTGAAGTCATCATCGTCGTTGCCGAGGAGCTTCATGAGCTGAAACAAGACATTGTTTGATCTACGCTGAGAATGTGGAACTTACCAGAGAGCCTTGATATGGGTCGTGATGATGCTTCTTGATCTGTTGAACAACTTGCATGGTTGGTTTTGGTGTCGGGGGATTGAATGGAACCGGGATTGGTTTACCTGAAAATCGAATTGGGATGGATGGTGACAATAAAGGAGGTCAACAAAATGGGAAGCGCTCTGCCTAAGGCAACAAGAGAAAGCGATACCAGAGGAAACATTGAAAATTCTGGCCACTCACAATCAATTAACGTATACTCATACTCCGAAAGACATAAGAAGGGGGGAGACGACGTTTAACATGTGCGTGTCTCGGAGTGAGAGAGAGGGTGCACAAAAAACGATATGCACGTCATCATCATATAAGAGAAGTGTTGGGGGAGAGAGAGAGCAAAATAGACGGTGAGGGGTGCTGACGAAATAGTGCTTGATTCGAGGAGACGCGGAGAGCGAGAGTGAAGAAATGTGCGCGAGAGGAGGCTGTAGAATGGGGGCGGGGATGGGATAAGGAGAGACGAGAAGAGTAACTAGAAGAAGACAACACTTGGGATAGGGGGCGGGGAGGGCCTGTGACGAGTGAAAGAGAGAGTTGGACATCGAACGGTATACGAATAGGAGGACTCGAATGCCTACGCAATAAAGACAGATATTGGGAGGAGGAGAGGTGAGATGGGGAATAGTATTTTCTAGAATCTATGAGCGAGGCACTTGGCAAACTATCTAGGAAACCTTAAATTAGAAATTCAAACTTGGGAGTTATTCCGTTCATGTTTGTAGACCTTCTGAGTTTGGATTTTCAAAACCGTAAGATTTTTCGGTTTTCTCGGTGTCAAAACACTGGTCACTAATCGTAGGGACCTCGAATTATAAATTCGCAGTCTGTTGGAACACTTTTAAAGGCGCATAAATAGACAAAGTTCTCAGGATATCTCGCCGCGCCTTTGATCTCTTCCCAGTTGAATTCCGCGGCGCCAAATTTATATTTATTCGCGCGACAAAATTGAACTGGAAAGAGATCAAATGCGGGGCGAGATATCCTGAGAACTTTGTCTGTGCTCCTTTAAAAGTGTGCCAACAGACTGCGAATTTATAATACCTATATTTCGAAGTACTGAAGCCAATTTCTCTGGAATTTATCGATTTTCAGACTCAACAGTTCACAAGGCTCAGTTTTTACTTGGGTGTGGAATCCGAACAGATTCAGGATCTGCCAATTCAAAGATTCTGGGTATCAGAAGTTTAACAAATCCGAACAGTTTCGGAATATATTATTCGCGCGTTTTTAAGGCTGGGAGATCAAATTTTATTCAAACTTGAAGATAGAGCGACTTGCCAGCGCATTTGGGACGCTAATGTGTGAGCATAATCAAAAACAACTACTAGAACATTCTACAAAAACCAAAACAAACAACGCACGCGCAAAGCGTACACCTAAAAGTGTTCACCTTGAAAAACTTGCGTTTCTCTCTTCTAATGCTTTCAAGCATAAGAGGAAAGAATGATGTGATGGGATTTTTAAACGAGTACAGTAAACTGAAAGGCTGGAACTTTTCACAATAACTTCACCAAAGTGTCCTAGTTTCTACACCATAGGACAGTCTTCCTCAAAGGTGATTCTCTGAAAATGACTAGAAACGCCAATAAAAGCAACGTGTTCCCAAAACTCAAGGGGAGAGGGCTTCAAGACAACCGAAATCTCTATGGTCACAAAAATGAAAAGTGCGTGATACTCTTTCTTCCCCCTAGCAACACCTCTCCGTGGGGACTCCCCAAGCAGCACGTGTAGACATGTGAAAGCGTCTCTTTCTCTCCCGGCATGCAATCTTTCCGCCGATGCTAATTGTCAGTGCTGCACGCGCCTTCTTGTGTTTTCTCTCGCTTTGCATATTATCTGTCTCGAGTAGACACCTAGTAGAAGAAGGGGAATTGTGGCTAGCAGAGAAGAGAGTACCTTTTGGGAAGAAACAAATGGAGAAGAGAGAGAGAGGGTGTGATCAAGACTCCATGATAGACCAGACAGATGGGGATGTGTGTTAGAAGGAAATGATGAGTATTGAGGAATGAAGAACACATCGGAGGACAGATGTTTGCGTTTGTCCCATCATAGGACTTTGGTGGATAGGGAAAAGAGGAACAGAGAAAGAGACGAAGATTGGTAGAAGCGATATGAGGGAGATTGGGACCGACGCGAGAAGAGGGACAAAGATCAAAGCGATCGGGAGAAATTTGAGGATTGGAGGAACACATGGGCATACCCGTGAGGTGTGCTACGTTATGCGTGCATGTCATACGGGAAAGGATTCATAGATATCGACTAACAAGGAAAAAATCTGTGCAGCTGGGGTGATTTATTATAAGGGGTCTCATAGACCTCGAAAATGAAAGATGAGCAAGAGAGAATTTATGTCAAACGTGAAATGGTGACAATGTATTCAGGAGCGGGTGACGTCATAAAGATGTTTCAGAGTATCGTCGTCCGGAATCAGGCGATGAAGGAGAGTGGCATCTCACTAAACCGCACAATTCATAGGCCCCAAGTTCTAGTCGGAAACGAGTGGAAGCAGATTTTCAGATAGACAATTGGCGGAATACCGTTGTCTCTTATCCAGGTATGTGCTACGAAGAAAGCGATTTCGAAAAATCGAAAGAAGCAGGGATTCTGAAACTTCAATCCTAAAACTTGTACATGTCCTTTGAAGCTGTCATAAAAAATCTGAGGAATTCCGGATTCCGAATTTCTTCGTGTTTTCTGCTAGGCGGTATTCCGCTCATCTCCGGTTCAAGTGTCTACAAGGAAGAACGTAATCCTGAAACTGATGATGCAAATTTTCCAGACTGTGTATGAACTTCGAGATGCTCGCCAGATCCAGAGAATTTAGTTTTCCTGTGTGTCCCGTCATCTCGGAAAATTTGGAAAACCGTCTTCCTTCTACCAAACCTCGGAATTTCGTTTCCACCCATGACTACGGTACTAATGGCTCTGTTTACTCGTATGTCCCCCACGGTTCTCACCATCAACACATCGATGGTCTCAACTTGGGGTCGTAAATTTTACGATCATTGGATATCTAAACTTTCAATGTCTGCTGGGAACAATCTTTATTGAGGTATCGTCTTAACAATTTCAAATTCAACCGTGGATTAGTATGGCGTTATCAAGATGAGTCGATGGGCGGAGTCTAATTCGTCCTTGTCTTTCATCTCATTATTTGGGAACGAAATCTCGTGCCCTTTTGATGTGTGTTCTTTTGAACTACTATTCTTTGTTTTTTTATCTGACAATAATTTAATTTTGCAGTCTGATTCAAAATGCTTCAATGATGCTTTATGCCTTCATTTCTTAGTTTTTCAGATAATGCCAATTGAACTCGATACAAAGTGTATCGCTTTCCTCGAGGCCTACTCCGCTATCAAACCATTCCCGGAATTCAAAGATTGCAGTGCACTTGGCGAGCTAACAGGGCTTCCAGTCGGTCAGGTGAGCAAATCTTAAGGGAAGTCTTCAATCCCTAAACTTTCGAGATTGTTGGATGGTTCTTGAACCATCAGTCTCTCGAGCGTCGTGGTGGTCAAACGGTCGCTGAGACTTACGGAAAGAAGAGAGCCGCAGAACATCTAGAGGTGGTTTTGAAGAAGGCAAGAATGGAGAAGAATTTGAAATAATAGTAAGTTACTAGAGGCCCATCTGGACTAGTAGTAATTGAAGAAACTGATTGACAAGGGAACCTTTTAAGTCTTGAAGCTAACCAGTAATAATGACCTATGTAGTTCGAAAGAGGATTGTCTAAAACCTATATTTCTGCGTTCAAAACCTGCTAATAAGAATTCTGAAGACCAGTTATAGGCTCTCAAAGTGCCTAAAATAGGCTTGCAATGCCTATTTTCTGTGGAAATAAAACTTTGGAGAGTTCTACGTAAAATTTCCACTGAAGAATGGGCCCCTAGAATCGTCTTTTAGGCACTTTGAGAGCCTATAACTGGTCTTCAGAATTCTTATTAGCAGGTTTTGAACGCAGAAATATAGGTTTTAGACAATCCTCTTTCGAACTACATAAGTGATTACTACTGGTTAGCTTCACGACTTAAAACATTCCCTTGTGAGGAGCAAGACCACCTCATCGATAAATTGACATCGGTCGCCACGAAAACCGTCGACAGAATGAAGGAGGACTAGGAATAGTGCAAAAATCCTTCTCATCGCATCTTTTTATGCTCTAGTTTACCCATCGCAAGTTCATTTTCTTGATCTCTATTACTGCACCCATTTCATTTTCGAGTCTGCTGTACTTTTGTTGCTCTCTTATATTGCGACTCCTGGATCCAGTATATTTCCGGTACTCTTGGACAATGATTCTCTAATCTACTTGTTTTCTAGTTCATGAGTCCGTGGTCATGTGCCCTTCACTGAATAAAATGTGTTTCTATCTATCTGTCTTGTCTTTCATTTTCTTTCCCATTTTTCCTACTGTAACTAGTAACACCTGGCACCCTACCGATGAAGAATGAAATGTGAAATGTCACACATCACAAGACAAATTGTTGACGAACTCGACTGACAAATGCTTGCGCGTTTTCATTGCGCAATAAGGAACATTTCAGAGAGTTTTTCGTTGTTTTGAATGTTTTCGTTTTCAAAAAGAAAAGCTGACTGATGGAAGAGAAACATGTATTTTGATGATCTGAGTTCTGGCATGAAATACCCATCGCGATATCTCACCACGAAAGCTTCACACTGAAAGAGCACCACCGAATTTCAAACGGAGTCCACTAAACTCCGCAAGATACGGTAGCGCAAAATTTCATGGTGTCGAAAGGGGCGGAGCATTCATAGGTTTCGTGGTGAGATACCGTGGTGAACGAGATGCAGGATTTTCAGCTAGCCAGAGGACGCAGATATTACGAAAAAGACTAATTCAACCCTCCAATTTCTTCGTAATCTCCGACGACATTTCAGTCTCATTCAGATGACGTTGGTAATTTCCAGAATCCTTTCTTTTTTTGCCAATATTATTTTTCTGCGTCTTGCAGAGAATTCTCGTTTTCTTTCATCTTTCTGAATCATCATTTAGAAGCCTCTGAAATTTTTCGTACTTCTGAAGTCGACGGATTCAGAGTCCTCAATATCTGTTCTCTTTCATTAGACTCCACATCTGTTTCCCCCTTCCACCAATGACTCATCCTACCGTAGTCCATCAATCCAAAATAACAAAAAAAAATCATTCAGAAAATGTGTTGACAACAACATCACACCATCTCCTTCCTTATTGTTTATACTCGCAACTATTCCAATCGATTTCTCTTCTTTTAACACGAAGAAAACAGTTGTTTTTATTATCCTCCCGTTTCTCCCCTCCTACGAGATATTTGCATAGTCGTTCGGAGCCGTTTCCTCGTGGCGCCTTCCCTCAAAAAAGTGTTCATGCGTGTTTCAGACATAAATATAGTGGGAAACCAATGTGTATCGGGGTTGATTAAATGGCTAACATTTTCTCAGGAGTCTTTTTTGTAGTACTCTAAAAAGTGGCAATGTTTCAATCAAATCAGTAGTCAGGTCTAGTAATTTTTAGCTCAGACCCCTAGGCTAGTCTTATGGAAGTACTATTTTGAAAACCTGAGTGAAATGTCTCATCATTAAAAAGTACACACGCACTTTTTCCCCACTTTCAAAATCTTCCCTTCTACCACCACCCTTGCCCGCGAACACACCCAAAAAACCATTCCATTCTTTTTTTTTCCCGTTTCGAAACCTGCCTGTTTTTTTTTTTGCCTGCGTCTCGTATGCAAATTTCGATCTCTCGTGTTTTGACTTCCTCGATAGCTGTGGGTCAGCTGAATACTAGAGAGCATTGATATTATCGATTTATTGATTGATGGCAAGCGGAGAGTCTTGACATTTTCCATGATGAAGCTCTGGTTTTTGCCTCTATTACCATCTTTGTTTATATCTCTTTGTTGTTTTATTTGAAAGTTCACCTTTTCTGATTTTCAGCTAGACCGCCAACTAGCTCCAATCATATGAGCCAGGAAGCCAACCAGGCATCTCACCAAAGCCGCATTCGACGTTTCTTTGCTCAGGTTAGCTCTAATTTTCAAGGCTCCGGGACATTTTCTCTGACTATCCGCAATACTCTCAATTCAAAATCAAGCCACGCCCATTGAAAAAAAACTAGTCAGCCAGTTTTGCTCGATTTTGTGGTTTCGCAGGTTCAAGGGTTTCGTGAAAAACTGAAGAACTTTTGATCTACGAACCTTAAAAATACGAAATCTGTGAACCTACAAAACTAACAACATTTCGCGGGTAAAAAAGTAGATCAAAACTCTTAGCGCGCGAGAACACTTTTTTGCTGTACATCAGTGCAAGAAGTGCGTTCGCGGGCGAAAACGTTGATATCTTTTTCTTTTCCTGCACTGCGGAAAAGCGGAGTGTCGTTAGATCAGGTTTGCCACACATCGATTTTTTTCAACTTTTTCAACTGTGTCCATCTGTCGCGAGACTCACGCAGTTCTAGAAGTCATGCTTGCAAAATGATCGGTTGCGAAACGTATCCGTCAATAACTCTAATAATTAGTCCCGGAGACCGCTTTCAATATAATACTCTAATACTCTAACTCTAATACATCAATAATCAACTACAGGAATCTTGTTTTCAGATGCGTCGAAACTTCCGTCGTCGTCGTGTCGCTGTGGCCGAGGAGGAGTGGGCGGTGGATGTGGGACGACGGGGAAGACGGGAGAGAAGAGGAGCAGGAGGCGGAGTGGTAAGGTTTTGAGTTTTTTAGCTGGTTTTCTAACAGTACTGATAGTAGAGGTTTATATCTTGACCTCTGCGTAATCCGAGTTGTCATCCGAAAACCGGGAAGAGAGTTGTTTTCCCTAACATCTCGGTTCATAGAGGACCTAGAAAAAATTTGACAAGAAGGCTCATAATATACAAGTGAATGGGCTAGTTTATGTTGTTTCACTTCTTAAAGGTCGGACTAGAGATTTGGAATGCTAGAAAGTTGCTTAACCTTGGGTCTGAAATCTATCCTATTGATTATACCATTGATGATAGAAAAGAGAAAAGCCTAGAGGTCTGTAAAACATCATCTTTCATTCAGATTCCCGCTCATCACGTGCCAATTGTGGAGGAAGAGGAGGACGACAACTTCGAAGAAGAAATCGTCGAGGACTTCGCGGAGGACGACGTCTTCGAGATGAACCAATTCGACAATCCGTTCCGTCCGCCGAGAGTTCGTCCAGTCGTTCAAGACGTCATCATTCCACCGCACGCCAACCTCAACTACAGTCTCTGGATGGTAAGGTCGCCAATACTTTTCTAGACGCTCAACTTCCATTTCCAGACCCGCGACGTCGTCCACTGGCTCCTCATGTTCTACCCGAACGAGACCGTGCTCGAGGTGCTCGTCGATCAGCGAATCTCCGGAGTGCAGTTGTACTACTGCTTCCTGGATCCGGAAACCGCACCGGGCTGGTGTGAGGCGTACGGGATCAATCAAGGAGCGGCGATGAGAATCAAGATGGTGTTGGGAAGAATTCACAACATCTTCTTCGGGTATGAGGACTAGGATTCTATATTTTTCTGATCCTTGATATACTACCACATTCTCAAGTCTCAGCCAGAAGTTCCCATACCTTTCTAATGATTCCCCCAGAAAATCCCGACCTTCTCAAAATCCCAGTGTTTGGAAGACCCCACTGTCAGTCTCGGATCCCCTTTGGTATTTATTTCTCTTCTGATCGCTAGTTTGAACTGTTACCATAACCTTCTATTGTTTGTTTAGATTCTCCTGTCGTTTTTGAAAACACAACTTTCCCTGTTTTGTAATCCAAGACTGCCCCGTACTCTCTCATTTTCTGATTCCCGCTGTAATCTCTTTTACATCTCCCGGCTTTTTTTTTGAATCCTTGTTCCCCATTTGTTTATCAGAACTCATTCACTTGTAAGTTGGTAAACCATGCATAAAAAATCTCATTTATTTCAAATCAAATGCTCTCATCAAAACTCAAAAAGCCGCTCCACATTTCTCCTCCCTATTCACCATGATCGCTCCAGCTGGACATTGGAAAGCCTCTCCGAACTCGTCAATCTGCCGCAACAATGAATTCACACGATGTCCATGAGCTTCCGAAAGGCTGTCTCTCTTCTGACACGTCGATTGAATCATGGTGTAGAAGAATAGTTGATCGTCCGAAATGTCAAGGAGTCCTGGCAGTTTGAATCCTGCTGATTTTTTGAAGGATTTTCGGTATCCATTGAAGGCCACTTTCATGCTCATGAAGTCCATGAGGACCGTCTGGAAAGGTGTAATTTTTGAATATTCCAAATTCAAGACATACCCTATCCACATCCCCATCATGCCCCTGAAGACATTTCGTCGCCTTCTCCACCACCGTCTGATTCCTGCCATTCAACGTCTTCAGAATCTTCGACATATCCGACGCCACGTCATGACCTCCTTTTCCATACTGGACAGCCACCGGGAAGTGGATGTCGAATCTGGGTTGGGTGATCATATGGGTGAAGATTTCTGAAGGAACCATCTGAGTTTAGCGGGAATTCTCGACACTCGAAATGTCCCCTACTTCCAATCGGAAACTCCTGATTGAAAATCGATCGCTGATGGGTGTTACCAGTGATGCTCTCGTCGATGGCAATGGATTTCAGAGCTTCTTGCATGTTTTTGGTGTTAAACTGGGTGTAGACTTTGTAGAACGATTCACGCGTGTGGATCTCCACCCTCTCCAGAATATTGTGCTCCGAGAATGCGACGCCGTGAGTTCCGATATCAGCTTTGAACGAGCTCACCTTCTTCATGATCTGATTCTTCGAATCCTCATTCAGTTTCTGGGATTTGGAAATCAGGTCCGTGTATTCTGTCCGGATGGTGTCGATCAAGTGGGGAATGGCGACAACGTTTTCCGGTTGAAGAACGTGGTGGATGTAGATTGAAAGGGCGGTGCGTGGCATCATCGAGAAGGCAATCTGAAAGAGTTTTGAATGTCAGAACCGCGAAAAGAATATTTTGAAAGTGGGCCTCTAACCTTTGCGCAATGCTGCTGAGCTGGGAGCAACAAGTTCGCGCCCATCTCTTCGATGTATTTGATCACCAAATAGTGAGCAAATCCAATCGAGTTGTGGTGAAGATGAGTGTTGATTAGGCTCTGAAAACATACTGTAGACTACTAGGAGATTACTGTAGATTGCTCACTTTCTCATCAAAAAACTCATGAGCCTCCTCGAATTTTATGATGGAATGAATTTGCTCTTTGGTCAATGCACCTGGTAGAATTTGGCCGACGATTTGCAAAAAGTCAATACTCGAGATATCATAGTCGACTGTGAATTTACGATGGCGGTCTTTGGGCGGGTGTCTTTCGGTCTGAAAATTTTGAAAGTTTTGAAAAAAAATAGTTCTCAACTTACACAAAATTCTCGAACTTTGTCCAACTCCAATGCAGCTTCCAAACTCTTCTCCAGATATTTCCTATACTCATTTTCCGGATCTCTCGACACCGCATCGAAGATTTTCTTCACAGATTTTAGATCAATCGGTTTATGTTTTCCATGACAGAAACTCGACTTGATGATTAGTTGTTTATCCTTTTCAATGATGTTGAAGACTTGAAGGGACTTCGGGCTCAACTTGATCAACTTTCCGAGGATGTCTGAAACTCAAAAACCTCCAAACTTTGTTAGAGCACACTTACGATTCACAACTCCCGTCCATGTCAAATCCTTCCTGATCAAAAATGGCCATAGAAAATCCTTCTCTAGCGTCTCCATCAAATCTTGTATATCTCTATGATCTCTTCTCATACACTTGAGGTAAACTTTTCGAAGATTGATTTCCGATGGAAGGAAGAGTTCATCAACGCGATTTTCCACGATATCAGATGCCTTGTGGAGTGCGATATGGGCTTCTTCTGGAAACTTTCTGGATGGCATTTTGAGGGCTTCGAGATTCGAAATATCAAAGTTTCCACATGCGTGCTCGTAGAAGTTGTCGCATGGAGGCGTGGAAGTTTTCATGAGAGCTTTCTGAAAAATGATCAAGTTTCAAGTACGCGCTAATGAACTTTTACCATAGTCGCAACCACTTTCAGACATGGTCCCGTTAGACAGGTGGGGCGCACATTTCGATCTTGCTCGGTACAATTTTCCGATGCTGGTCTCACGATTTCGATTTCCGGTTTCGTAGGATTCAAAACTGGCTTTGCTGTTGAAACCATTTGGGTGACGTATTTCGGAGGATAAGGTTTCACAGTGAGTCCAGGTTTCATGGGAATGGGTCCTTGAGATTCTTCATACTCCATCACATCGAGACGGTTCATGTCCTTCTTGGCACCCATTGAAATCAGGAACAGGAAGACGAGGAAAGCGCAGAACAAACAGCAACACCACGTGCAGCAGGTTCTGAAGAAGGTGGATCCAGGAGGCGCTTCGGGAGCTCGGAGGATGAGGTCCGGAGGGATTTGGATAGGGGCATTGTTTTCGCTGAAAAGTGGATGGTTATGGGATTTTGAGAATACGAAATTCTATGATCCTAAGATTTTGAGATAGTAGAGATCCTGAGATCCTGAAAATCCAGGGCTCCCGGATTGTGAGACTCTTAAAATTCACGAACTCACTTGATTCCCATCACTTCCCGGTCAATAAGCGTTTGTCAGTCTTTTGATAGTTCCGAGAAAAAGTTTGCGGAGATTCGAGGATGCTGATGGTCTTAAATCCAACTTGGCAGACTCTTCTCTCCTTTTCTGTATTTTTCAACTTTCATGACCACGTAAGAAATCAAATTTCGAAAAAAAAAGAAAAAACATCTACTCCACGTTTTCAAAAAGTCTCCCGAAGCAATCAGTTCAAAAATTATTCGGTTGTGTTTCTTCGAAATTTACAGACTTTAGTTATAATGAAGTGAGTCAGGGAAAAGTTTTAGGCTAGAAGGCCAACTTTTTTTTTGCAGTGTGAGAGATACAGAGAATTCGCGACTTTTGGATTCAACACAGCCGATGAATGATGGGGATGAAGAGGAGGATGAGCCAGAGGGGAAGTTTTCAAGATACTGTAATCCACTGGTCTACATTATCGTGTTCCTGGTGGTCATTATGATTCTGATGCTGTCGTTGGTGGTGTTTTGGAGGATGGAAGGGTCGAAAATCGTCATTTTGAAGACGAGGAACGAGTGCACAACTGCCGAGTGTATCACACTGGCGGGTACTTTGGTAAGTAAGTTGGAATCGAGCAAAGATGCTCTAGGGATAATTGCTCATTCTGGAAAATCGATGTCATGTGGCAAAGCGCGCTCCTGGTAGACCAAATTTGAGTCATAATATACAACATTTTCTTCCAGCTAAACTGGCAGAATACCAGCGTGGATCCCTGTGACGACTTCTACGAGTACGCCTGTGGAAAATACCAGGAGCACACGATGAACGATGGAACGCGTGTTAACGAGAAGGACACCATTGTCATGAAGTTGATAAAACGTTAGACTCCAACTTCAGAATCCTCTCTGTACGTCTTCTGCTTCAGAATTCGTGCTCAAAGACCAACCGACCACTTCTCGATCTGAAAACGCTCTCAAGTTGCTTTACAAAGTATGCACAAAGTCTCATCTGCCGGAAAACATGCAGAATCATATCGAAACAATTCAGACGGAGGTGTTCCAGAATATTCGGAAGATTGGATCCTGGCCAATTGTGGATAAGAATTGGGATGAGTCCAAGTTTGATTTGAATGGTGAGACGATTCTGTGAAAGTGAAGATTTTCCCAGTTTCCCAGATATGCTGTCAAACATGGCGAAACTCCATATGTTTCGCTTTGGACTATTCGAAACTGGTCTCATCGAGTATCCGATGAATGGATCGCCCAAACAGATTGTGATACGACCCTCGTTGAATCGATTTGAGGTGCCGCTGGAGGAGTTGGTCAAGGTTCGGGTGGAAGGAAAATTTAGGTCTGTAGATCTGATTTCAGACAGTCTATGATGTACTGAGATTGAATGGGGTGGATGCTTTGAAGAAAAATTTGACGAAGGCTGTTCAAGAAAGTTTGGATTTGGATAAGGAGCTTGAGAATGTGAGAATTGAGTTTTCAAGGTCCAGGAAATCTTTGAACTTCCAAAAATTCAGTTTCAAGCTTCCCATGACCTCCAACCAGCTCCAGCGAGTCTGTCCGAGCTCAAAGCAGCTGTCCCCAATATCGACTTTGAGAGGATCATTAAAAGTTTCATGCATCCCGATCATGGCAACTGGACGAGTCTCCAAAATCGGATTTCTTCTGGAAGATTTGACACGTTTTTCAATCCAAAGAGAAATGTACCAAGTTTTTCACACTCAAAGTTTCTCAACAAATTTCTTACAGATTTCTTCGATAATTGCTAAAACAAAACCCAGGATTCTGGCGAATTATTTGATTCTGAAGTACGTCGAGTACTCCCACTTTTACTACTCTCTCATCCCCAAGTTTAACGAGGAGAATAATCAGTGTTTGGAGGTACAATTCTTCCCGGTTACTGCGACTCTTATTATCCATTCAGATCATCGTCACAATTTTGCCACGTGCCGCTCTTCGAGTTTTCGTCCGGAATCACTTTAAGAAGGAGAACATGGCGGCGGCTTCGAAAATGGTCGACGTCATCAAGGACGCCTTCATTGAGATGTTCCAGAATTGCACGTGGCTTCACGAGCCAACAAGGAAGAATGCGATTCTGAAGGTGGAAAAAATGAAGACGGTGATTGGCTACACAGAAGAGTATGAGAAGGAAGGAGCACTGGATGAGATTTTTAAGACGGTAAAGTTCTCCGAAACTTCAACATTTTACAATTGGATTTCAGCTCCATGTTACTCCAGAAGACTCCTTTTTCACTCTGATGACCAAAATCAATCGATTCAAAACTGAGCAACTCATGGACTATATGTCTTCTGACTCGCTTCTGAATCCGATAGACCCTCTGGTTTACGCGAACGCCTTCTACTTTCCGACCAAGAATTTGTTGAGTAAGTTTTTGTTCCAGTAAATGAATCCGGGTACCTTGATTCCAGACGTCCTGATTCCTTTCCTCGACAAGCCCCTTTTCGATTTCCAATATCCTCGCTACGTGGCGATGGCTGGAGTTGGGAGAGTGTTGGCTCATGAAATTGGGCATGCATTTGATATCCATGGGCGACATTTGAATGAAATCGGGCGGATGGAAAACTGGTGGACTCCTGAGGATTCTGATGAATATGAAAGACGGGCGGGATGTTTCAAAAGGCAGTTTCAACATTTCAAGGATCCAGTCTACGGCGGGAATCAGAATGGAACGGATGTGCTGGCTGAGATAATGGCGGATGCGTTAGGGCTGGAAGCGACGTGGAGAGCATTTGAGAAGATGGACATGTCCAAGGAGCAGAGTCTCATAAAGTTTGAGAATCAGGACTTCCGAAGGATGTATTTTCGAGTGGCAGCATTAGTGGGTAGAAAAATGTTTGACCTTGGGCATTTTTGGTTTCCAGGATTTCTGCTCACCCACTCGGATAGACGCGCACTCTCCACGGTACATGAATCAACTGAGTCACCCGACACATCGATTCCGGATAAATGGAGCGTTCTCGAATTTGAAATCATTTGCGGAGGCGTATAAATGTCCGGTGGGATCAAAGATGAATTTGGTGGAGAGGTGTGGCATGTTTTGAAGGAAGAGAGGGAACTTTTGTGGAGAATAAATCTTTTTGATTAGTTTCAGAGTGTTCTTGAGCTTTCAAAGCTTCATAAAGCATCCGATTTTTGGAACTCGTCCAGTTTCCATAATCGGGATTCATGAAACTTTCGATGATTCTTTCTACATATGTCGATATTGGGGACAGCGACTTTGAGCTTGGGCAGACTCGCTGGAGCTGGTTGGAGGTCATGGGAGGCTTGGAACTGAACATGGAAAGTTACAAGATTTACTGAGCCTTGAAAGTGTAATCCTCACATTCTCAAGCTCTTTTTCCAAGTCTAGACTTTCTTGAACATCCTTCGTCAAATTTTTCTCCAAAGCATCCACCCCACTCAATCTCAGAACATCATAAACTGTCTGAAATCAAATCTGCAGACCGAGATTTGTCTTCCACCCCCAACCTTGACCAACTCCTCCAGCGGCACCTCGAATCGATTCAACGAGGGTCGTATCACAATCTGTTTGGGCGATTCATTCATCGGATAGAGACCAGTTTCGAAAAATCCGAAACGAAACATATGAAGTTTCGCCATGTTTGACAGCATTTCTGGGAAAATGGGAAAATCTTCACTATCTGATAATCGTCTCACCATTCAAATCAAACTTGTACTCATCTCAATTCTTATCCACAATCTGAAAAAATCCAGAATGAAGCATGTAGAGTTTTGCCGGGTTTTTATAGCATCTCTGGAGTTTGAGGATCAGAAAAATATCAATGTTTTGCTTCAGATTTCGAATCAAATATAACTCATTTAGAATGGTTTTTTTTGGCGTATTGTCGTGTTTTATGGCGACCTGGGGGAATCATGTGAACGGAGAAAACATCTAATCGGATTACTCTACTTCCCTTCAGATTTCAAACTAACCTTGACCAGTTTCTAGATTCTCGAGATTCTCGATCTGCAGATGATTTTCAAAGTTTTACGATAGAGAAATCCTACTGATAAACTAAAAGTTCCAGAATTGTAGATCTTTGAAATGTCTCCATCAAACTACACTGCCACTTGTGAACCACAAACCGCCGAAAAAAATGTCACCTCTCGAAAAACCAAAACGCAACGAGACCGAAAACCGAATGGTCAGCACACAGTTCCCATAATAAATTTGACCACATATCCTTTTTTTTCTTGAAAAGTGTCATTTTGAAGACACGTCTTCTCATTCTTCATCTTCTCAAGTGTCAACCTGTCTAAAGTGATAAGAGGGGCCCTTCTTGCAGAAATGGAGTGTTGTTTACGTGACAAGACTGTATCATAAAAGAAGAAGGAGAAATTCGTACCGGTAGAAGAGAAGAAAAACACGTGGTAAGATAGAGAGAGAGAGAGAGAAAAGAAGACGTGATGACATCAGACGGAGGGGTTCATACAATCAAACACTCTCTTCTTCTCCTTCTCTCAGTACTGAATACAATCTTTTCCAATTTTCGACTTCAACTTCGATATTTCAATTTACGATACGATTTGCATAAGGTGAGAGAGAGACTTTATTGGGTTACTGTAGCAAATGAGTTTCAGAAGAGATGGCTATAAAAGACAAACTCTCCAATCCACTCACGGGTCTCGCCATCGTGATCTCCTTCTCGCTCATCGCCATTTTCACCATGGCAATTCTGGTGGAACTCAAGAAGAAGAAGACGGAGGCGGTGATAGGCGACACGACGGCTACAGCGACCACAAAGGAGTCAGAATCCGCGACGATGGCGCCGACGGATCCGAAGACGGGGAAGCCGAAGAAGAGGCCTAGGAAAATGTGTGATTCTCCCGAGTGTATCACGTTGTCCTATCAATTGGTTGGTTTGACTTATTTTCTGGATCCGGAACTTTAGAAAATCGATAATTTTGTGAAACGTGGAATCCACGTAGTCGAGAGAGACTCAGTTTTTGAGCTTAGTATTACACGGCGAAAATGTGAAAAACTGAGAGTCTGAAACTGATTTACCGGAGGACTAACAGATTCTGAAGATTTCTGGGAAGTTTCAAAACTAAAACTTTTGATTTCTGGATCTTCCGATTTCAAGCAACTCATTCAAGTTCTAAAGTCCATAGATGCTGAGATTCTTGATTCCCAATCTTCTGAGATTTCCGATTTGCAGCTGAATTGGCGAGACCCCGACATAGACCCCTGTGAAGACTTCTACAAGTCCACTTGTGGAAGATACATCAAAACTTCTGACACCCGAGGAACCAAGCTAATCGAGAAGGATGTAATCACGCTTCGTTTGGTTTCAGGTCTGATGCAAATGTGCTCTAATGTAAACTTTCCCAAATTTCAGAATTCCTCCACAAAAACGAACCGACGGACTCCAAATCTGAGAAGACTATGAAACTCTATTATCAGAAATGTCTAGAAGTTTCCGAAAAGGAGAAGGAGGATTTCGAGAAAATTCAGAAGACTTGGTACCAGAACCTGTTCGAGGATATTGAAAAAATCGGATCGTGGCCGAGTGCTCAGAAAGTGTGGGATGAGTCCAAGTTCGATTTGAATGGTATTGCTCAGCTTAAATTCCCACGAAAAATTATTTCAAAAGTTTCAGGAATGCTCTCGAATATGGCCAAAACTCATATTCGAAACTTTGGGATTTTCGAATTCGAGAAGGATGATTCTAAAAGTTTGAGTATTTCGGCTCCAGGATCGTTACGATGGAATAGGAATGTTCCGGAAGAAATGATGAAGGCTAACGGCAGGGATTCAGAATCCAAGGAGTTCAAGAAGGACATGAAGGAAGTTGAAGAGTTTTCGAAGGCTCTTTTGAAGTTGAAAGACTCAGAATCGGAATCAGAATCCTTTGAATCTCTGACGTCGAAAGTTCCAAGTATTGATTTTGAGAGGATCATTAAAAAGTTAGTACCGTCGAATGAGAAGGGAAAACAAATGGAGGAGAAATTGAGGAAGAAGATTAGAATTCAAAATTCGAAATTGGAAAATGTGAGATTCAGAATCCTGAACGACAGAAATTTGATGAGTTTTCAGCTCGAAAAACTTCTCAAGGACACTTCCAAGCGTACACTGGCAAACTTTTTGATTCTGAAATTCATTCAAAAGGCAACGTCAGAAATTCCATCGGACTTCAGAAGCGCGAAGACGATGGACTGCGGAAAAGTGAGCGTTTTGGGGATTCTGAAAAGTTTGAGGCCGATTCTGATTCTGACAGATCTCCTAGATTTTGACGGATCTATCAGAATTCTAAGATTTTGAAATCTTCCATGGCATTGAGATTCTGAATTTCAAAGTTTTGAAATTTTCAAATAATAAATCTTCCAGATTGTGATTCACCAGTTTCCGAGAGCTGCCGCTCGAATTCTAGTCAGAAACTACTTCGAGAAAGAAAATCTGAAACTTGTCTCCGACATGGTTGAAGACGTCCGACGGTCCTATACCGACATGATACAAAACTCCACATGGATTCCGGAGGAAACTAGGAAAAATCAAATCCAAAAGTTGAAAGACATGAAGAAAATGATAGGCTATCCAGAGGAATATGAGGCGGAAGGAGCTTTGGATAGGATTTTTGACTCGGTAAGATTTCAGTTTTTGGTTTCGAGATGTCTAATTTCTCCAATTTCCAGCTCGAGGTCTCTGAACAAGATTCGTATTATACCTTGACTCGAAAATTGCTCCGATTCAAAACGGAACAAGTTATGGAGTACATTGCAGAGGATTTACCACTGGATCCAGAGCATCCACTATTCCAGACCAGCGCCTTTTATTCGAAGACGCAGAATTCATTGTGTGAGTTTCCTGAATTTCTAAAATTTACGAAGAGATTCCCATTTTCAGCCGTCCTAGTCTCGCTAATAGATGATCCTCTCTTTGACGCCACATATTCAAAGTATGCGAAAATTGCGTCCACTGGATCCATTTTGAGTCGTGTTATGGGTGAGAGCATCGATTTGGAGGATTCTGGAGAGTTCAAAAAGAGAGCACAGTGTCTGGTGGAGCAGTATGGACAATATGATGATCCGGTTTTCGGGAAAGGGGTGGGTAGTGAACTCTAGAGTCTCGGAATCAATCTCCCAATTCCAGCTCAATGGGTCCCTCGTCATTGACCAGCTCCTATGTGAATCCTATGGAGCAGAAGCCACGTGGAACACTTTTGAAACCATCGACTTTTCCGAAGAGACGATCATTCCAGGATTCAAAGAAGACGAGGAGAACAAACTTTTCTTCCGGATCTATGCTCTGGTAAGCTCTAACCAATTCATTGACCCAAAATTTAAGAAATTTCCAGAATTTCTGCGCTCCACAAAACCGGAATCGAGACAGAGCCGAAGCTTCTCTAACCAACGTTTTCCGAGTAAACGGAGTGTTTTCGAATATGAAGCAGTTTTCGAAGGCATTCAACTGTCCAGTGGGATCTCCGATGAATCCGGAAGCAAAGTGTCAACTTCTCTGATAATTCTAGTCTGTAATTATTGTTGCACGTGTACAAAATAAAAAACTATGAAAACTTTTTTTACGTGAAGTGAACTTTTGACTTGTCACCAAAACCCTTGACCCGATGTGCTCCTCCACATAACCTCCGAATCCTTCGCTTCCTCTCACTATTCTTTCGAGAAGAGTCGACGAGAAGATGAGACTTCCGATTCTCCTCCTGCTCTCTACTGCACTTTTCTCGTGCTCCATGATCCCTACACCGAAGAAGATCGCATTGGAGACGATCGTTCATCAGTTGAAATGGATCAAAATTGCGCTGATCAACAACGATGAGTCATTGTTGGCCAAGTACTACTACTTTCAAGATGGTAAGATGATTTGGAGGGAATCGGAAGATTTCTAGAAGATTCTGGAAGTTTTTGAAGGCTCTGAAAGTTTCTGGTAGTCTAGAAGCTTCTCGAAGATTCTGAGGATTTCGGAGAACTTTTGGAGGATTTTGAATGACTGTAGAAGTTTTAGGAAGACTCTAGAAGACTGAAAGATCCTTAAAACTCTCTTCCTAAACATTCTCCCCTTTTTTCAGCAACGGATCCCGATGAGGTTGGCGCAATCGTTGATGAGTTCAAAAACAGCACTTTGGATGCCAGACTCGGGTATTTCGCGTCGAAAACTGAAATTCGAGGCTATGTGGATAAAGTGACCGATGGCTCGAGAACTCTCTACGAGGCCCTCATGTGGAGAGTGAGTTTGAGAATTTTCGATGTGTAGAATCCATTTAATTTCAGAGCCCGTGGAGCCCGTCGAACTGGATTCTCACCCTGAAAGTTGTCAAGCATGAGTGATACTCGTTTTCAAACTGAATAAATATTGTACTTGGAATGTTCAGAAACTTTATTAGTGGAGAAAGCAAATCACATTCTCTTCATAGAAATGTTCCAGTCGGTTGGGCTGGTGTATTTTCTCTTCATGAAAGACTCATACTTGACTCTCTGTCCATTCGGTGTGACGCTGTGCAATATTCCATCGATTCGGTATCTCCCGATGAAGTCGACCGTTTCGACTTCAAAGCGACACCCTCCAAACTCGGTCATGACTCCGGTTACATTTTTGACTGCAATTTTTTATGGTTGAAAAATTTAAATAATACTCTTTAGGATCAGGACTCGGTTCCTGTGACAGCTATCAAAAAATGGTTAACTAACAAAATTTTCATGACATTATGATGAATATTTTGTTCGTTGATTACTGTTTGATAACTCTCACAAGAACCGAGATGAACTCTGATCAAAGGGATGAGTAACTATATCAGACTTAGCTTCCACGTGTGCAACTCACCGTCACCCGGAAAATGGTACAGGCGATCGATCATCTCCTGGTCGTTGTCCCTGATAGCCAAGGTGAGCGAGTGCAATTGCTTGGTGATGGTCTCCATGGCCAGATCGTGCATATTCTGAGCCGTGGCAATGCAAAATAAGGAAGAGAGAAGAAGAAGACTCGGAAGGCGCATTTTGAGAGTGAATGGGGAGAAAATGGAGGCGAGATTCGTGTTCTGAAAATGGTTTGTTTGTTTTGCATAAAGATGTGAATGGGAAACAAAAGAAATAGGCAATAGAGGGGATGGGAAACATGAGAAAAAGGTGCTGGCGTGGAGGCTTTTGGAAGATTTTTAGGAGATCGGGCAAAAGCCACTCCTGGCCTAAAAATCCCAAAAAAATCTTGTTTTGAAAATTGAAAAGCGTAAAAAGCCGTGTCAAAACTGGAGGGTGAGTGGGAAGAGGCTTCTCGCCAGAGAGTCTGACTGTCTGCGTCTCTCTGCATTCAAAATGAGTGAAAATCGCTCTCGACTTAAAAACTTGATCAGCGACAGAAAACTCATATTTTGTAATCATTATTTATTTGCAGAAATTATAATTAAGTAAGTCATTATTAGAGTTAATAGTAGTAGGTGCAACCTTGACGCGGGAATCCGGGTTGCGATGGACAAGGTGGGGTATGAGTTTGTGGATCCACGGGATAGTAAACTGTTCCTCCGATTAATTGCGGTGACATTGACGGAGAAGTTGATCCAGATGAGAATCCAGAAGAGAATCCAGAAGATGCCATTGGATAGGATCCAGTAGAGAATCCAGAAGATGTGGATGGATACAATTCTTCAGATGAGAATCCAGAGAATCCAATAGGCGAAGATGCAGGGAATGCAGGAGACGTCGCTGGTGAGTTGACTCGAGATGATCCGGTAGAGGGCATTGGGGATACCATACAATCGGCATCGGTGTCCTCCTTCTGTTCATCCTCGATCTTCCGCGGCTTGTGGAGATCTTGGACGTGCATCATTAGCTTGGCCATCCGACGGGAGTGCTCATCCAGCTCGGCTTGCATTTCCTTGGTCCATCTGCCGTTCCGGGGAAAGTACTTGAATTCGTAGGCGACCGAGGTAGAGGAGGCAGTGGTACACGATGAGTTGGACATAGTGGAATATAGGGAGACGGTTGAAGTTGAAAACCGATAATATGAAGACAAGTTCGATAGTGAACTGAAGAAATACTGGATCTGATGGTCCTTATTAGCCACTTTGCAAGGAGATGGGTACAGACTCCGCCCCCTTGCACATTGAGTGTTGTCATAATGGGGGTTGTAAAAATCTATTGTGATGACAATTATCACTGTGTGCTCTTTGATTTATAAAGGGACACTGGGAATAGGGGTCTGTTTAGATCCGATGAAGAGACAGTATAATTAACGTAATTAGGTTTATGGATCTGAAGGGATTTCGGTTTGGTAGGGAGATCTAAAATTTGAAGAGAGTTAGATAAACTTGAACTTTTCAAAGATAAAAGTTTTCCTCGGATATGACAACTAGTTTATCATTAAATGAAATCTCAAAACAGTTCACACTTTTCCTTGGGATTCATCGGAGACCCCACTGGACAATCGAAAGCTACAGCAAACTGCTTCAAGTTCTTCACCATTCCATTCACTCGATACGTGTTCGTTGGGTGTGTCTCTTGCTGAACATCTTGAAGACTTTGTGTTGGAGGAGTTGTACAGTAATCCAATGCGTGGAAATTGAAAAATAACTGGTCGAAAAATCGATCCTTAACGCCTGGGATGGGTTCGTGATTTTTCCAGAGTTTCTGGTATGTCGTGAAAGCGACTTCCAGCCCCAGGTGGTCAGCAATGATTTCCCCGATAACATTTTTCCCGATCAACTGAAATGTGGAATTTATAAAACTTTTGAACATCGGCAGATTTTTACTAGTTTGGATGCGGAGCAGACTGAGACAACCACTCACATTTTTGCCATAAACCGGATCGTCGTACTCATCGTACTGCTTTTCCAAACAGTCGACGTTTTTTAGATAACTCTTGTAGTCACCTGAATCCATCCATGCTCTTTGTCTTGAACTGTCGTCGAGTTGGATTCCAATGTTATCAAAAGCGTGTCCCATCTCGTGACCGATCACCGTACCAACATTAGCTAACTTTGCATAAGTGGGGTAAGTCCAGTGAAAATTGGGAATATTCATGAAAGCAACTAGAATGGCTGAAAATGGTGAAAATTGAGTTATCACTTTAGCATTGTGTTCACATGACAGTCTTACCTAGTTGATTAGTGCCGGGCATATAATGCGCATTTGCGACATTCAACGCTTCTGTTGGATTCATTGGATAACTTCCTGCTACAAATTCCATATTCCATTTCGATATCAAAACATGGACTTTTCTCACGATGGAAAAGTAAGTGTCCGACTCTTCGATTTTTAGCTGAACTTGAGAAATTTTCAAGAGGAAATCCAAGGATTCTCACCTCCTCGAAAGTTTTGTCCAGCGCTCCGTGTGCCTCAAACTCCTCCGGGTATCCAATCTGAATCTTCATTTTTTGAATTTTCGAGATCATAGTCGTCTTGGATTGTTGGGTGAGGTATTTGGAGGAATTGAACATTTCAATGTACGATGTTTGCATTTCTTTAACCGTGCGACCGACTTCTTCCATGTTTCTCTTATCGTAATGATTCCGAACGAAGACTCGTAATGCAGCATTCGGAAGAAGATGGTTGACAACCTGGAGAATGAAAATTCGTAAGATTAATCTGAGTCTCCGAATCTCACGGCTGTACAATCTCTTTTAGCATCCTTTTCGTTGATTGTTGTGAACCATGAAACCGTGTCCAAATACTTCAACGTAAGAAAATTAGCTAAAGTTCTTGGCTCCGTCTTCTGAACACAATTTTCAATCTGAAAATTAAAGTTTCCTCAAAACTTGGCGAATTTTTTCATCACCTCTTGCAAATCCGCAGAAAATTTCGACGAGATTACAATTTTCTGGGTCACGTGGTCAGCATCTTGAGAGGACATCAAAGGCTCAAGAATTTTCGAGAAGTCGAAAATTTTGAAGTTTGACTTTACTTGTTTCCAGAACAAAACATTATAATCGTTGTTTGTCGCTGGCGTGGAAATCTGGAAATCAACCTATACAAACTCGCTCTATGGGCGATTCTCACCCCTTCGACGATTTTCTTGAACTGCCAAACATTATCGAAGTCATTCTTTATTTTCTGGTTGTCGCAGGTTAATTTTTCAACCTTGCAGATTTCTTGGACCATTTTTTCTATTCTTTTCCTGTTCGTTTGAAAGATTTGTTCCGGACGGTTCATGTACAAATGCCTGCTTTTGGTGTCACTCGGCACATACTCGAACAGTCCAAAATTCAAAACTGATAATTTGGACAAATTTGAAAGTCGGTCTGAAAATTTATAGGCGAAGTTTTTGATGTTCAGATTTTCAGAATATTTCTCACCTTTGAAGTTGAAAGTTGAGTCAAGCCAATTATTATCCGTCATTGGCCAGGATCCAATGGATAGAATATCCTTGTAGACATCTCGGATCTCTTGTGAGAAATTCTGAAAGCCTTTATTTTTCAGAGCGTTACGAAGCTCACCCCCACTTTCGTTCTCTTCAATCCCTCACATTTCTGGTAAACATGTCTCATCGTATTTTCAGATTTGGAGTCAGAAGTTGCATTCTTGACCAAAAAACCATGCAGCAAACTTTGCATCTCTATCTGTTTCTTCGTATTCCGATCTCCGTCTATATCAGTATGCTCGATGTATTTTCCGCAGGCGTATTGATAGAAGTCAGTGCAGGGATCGACAGAACGGTCTCTCCAGTTGTGCTGAAAAGTGGCGAAAAACTGGCTGTATCTGGCTTGAGACCTGAATGAGTTAGCTTCAAGAGTAAATTTTTTATCAATTATTATTGCGCACGCTGTATTTGAAAACTGAAATGATTTCCAGTCCAAAAATTGATTTTTTTTTTCTGACACCATCTCTTTTTTTGTGGCTCAAAGGGGTTTCTAACCACGTTAGATGCCGGCGCCGCGTATTGCCATGCGTCGAGCAGGCATTCGAACAAATTACTTCAGATAGAGAGCCCAAAAAGTCGCACTCACCATTTGCTTCGCCAGATAAGCACATTGAGTACTCTCACAATCCCGTCCGGAAACTCTCCATGGAATCGTCGATGGTCTGGCGTTCGACGACTCCGTTGTCGGCATCACCAATGCATCAGCTCTCGGAGCCAGAGGAGCGGTCGGCTCTCGAATCCATTCGTAAATGAACATCCCGGCAACTACAGCGAATATGCAGAATGTGATAATCAGGATGATCACTATTTCTTTTCGAATCGCCATGCTGGAAGTTCTCGTTCTGGAAGACGTCTGATGAGTTGCCAACAGAAGGCTCGTCGGAGAATGTATAGTCGGGAATAATCAGAACTATCGATTGATCCTGATTTTAGATTTCACTGATAAGATCTCAAAACTGAGGATGAGTTGGATGCCTCACGGGAAAACAACTCAAGAAGACTTTTTTCGAACTGTGATCCGAAACTAAAAAATGTTAAAGGCCGAAAGTTTCCATAGTTCCACTACAGAACAGTAGATGAAGAATCAAAGTAGCGTCTTCTATCTTGAGAAAAAGACGCTGGCGTGGAGGCTTTTGGGAGATTTTCAGAAGATCAATAACTTGAACAAAATCCGGTATAGTGTCAAAGATGGAGGGTGAGTGACATTGCCATTCAAAATGAGTGAAAGTCGCTCTAGACCTAAAAACTTGGCCACCAATGGAAAACATAGATGTTTTGATCGTTATTTATTAGGGGAAATTATACATAATTATTATATTTAGTAAGAAATTATTAGAACACAACGAATCAGTAGTAGTAGGTGCAACCTTGATGCTGGAATCCTGGTGGCGTTAGGCAAGGTGGGGCATAAGTCTGTGTATCCGAGGGATAATAGACTGTTCCTCCGATTAATTGCGGTGACATCGACGGAGAAGTTGATCCAGATGAGAACCCAGAAGATGTCGATGGATAGGATCCGGTAGGCGACGATTCACAGAATCCAATAGGCGAAGATGCAGGGAGTCCAGGAGACGTCGCTGATGAGTTGACTCGAGATGATCCGGTAGAGGGCATCGGGGATCCCATACAATCAGCATCGGTGTCCTCCTTCTGTTCATCCTCGATCTTCCGTGGCTTGTGGAGATCCTGGACGTGCATCATGAGCTTGGCCATCCGACGGGAGTGCTCATCCAGCTCGGCTTGCATTTCCTTGGTCCATCTTCCATACCGGGGGAAGTACTTGAATTCGTAGGCAACGGAGGTCGAGGAGGCAGTGGTAGACGATGAGTTGGACATAGTGGAATATAGGGAGACGGTTGAAGTTGAAAACCGATAATATGAAGACAAGTTCGATAGTGAACTGAAGGAATACTGGATCTGATGGTCCTTATTAGCCACTTTGCAAGGAGATGGGTACAGACTCCGCCCCCTTGCACATTGAGTGTTGTCATAATGGGGGTTGTAAAAATCTATTGTGATGACAATTATCGCTGTGTGCTCTTTGATATATAAAGGGACACTGGGAATAGGGGTCTGTTTAGATCCGATAAAGAGACAGTATAATTAACGTAGTTAGTTTTATGGATGTGAAGGGATTCCGGTTTGGTAGGGAGATCTAAACTTCGAAGAGAATTAGATAAACTTGAACTTTTTCAAGATAAAAGTTCTCAAGAGAAAACTGGAGGAAAGTAGCATGGAAAGATGAAAGGTTAGTTTTGAAAAACTGCTCCAATATCTTTGGTTCTTCGGAGATTTCACAGTCTCTTCCTGGACCCGCAGCTCTCAGAATATCAGACAGACAGAATCACAAAAAGTTTGGTTTTTTTCAACATTCTTCATTCATTAAGAACCGAAAAAAAACACATTAAGGACGTTGAATGTAAAGAATTTTCATTCCGGTCGGGCTTCTGGCAAGGACATCATCGATAGCGGCGACATCGTGCAAAACAGAATCCGCGTGTCCTTGAGCGTCGCTGACACGAATTTTTCCGATGACCATGGTGGTGTTGATGGGGGACGCACTGACGACTTGAAGCTTCTTGTGGCGGTAACGCTGCATTTCTCTGGTAAGCTCGGCATTGTCGTATGCTGGAAAAACCTTGATGACCTCATCTTCGACTAGTGAACTTACGATTTTTGAGCAGGAAAATCTGTCTGAACCGTCCTTTGTTCTGACTGCGCACAGCCTCCTCATACATTTGAACATCGTTGCGCAGACGCAGCATCGCAAATCCGGTTGGAGGGTAGGAACTGCCCCATCCGAACACTTCGGTGGAGCAGAAGAAGAAGACGGTAAGGAGAAAGAAGATAGTTGGAAGGCGCATTCTTAGAGAGGATGATAGGAGGAGGGAAGGGTGGCTGTATTTATGACAGGTGAGCTAATCGAATCAGAGTTTTATGGTCTCCGAAAATGAAACTGGCGGTGGGAACGGAGAAGGGATGGAGGACGTGAAGGAATCTCTGAAAGCACTGAAACTTTGAAAAGAGGGATCGAGAAACTTGGAACATTAGAAACATCAGTCTTCTTTGAAACGATCCCTATGGAGTATGGATAGATTGGTCCAAAGCATACTTGCAACGGGCCGGGCCGGGCCGGGCCGGTAGGAGGATTTTCACGGCCCGGTCCGTGATTTTGCAAGTATGGTCCAAAGAGATTCCAGAAATTGCTCACTACTCTATCAAGAAGTTTCAGAACTTTCTGAGTGATTTCAGAAGTTTTCGGAAAATTCTCAAAGTTCTCACAAATTTTTAGACACCGCAAGAAGGTTTCTGAAGTATTTTGGGGAATCGGGAAGCTTCCAGAACCTGCAACTTTTCCCATATTCAGCTAACAGTGATTTGGATGCAATACTAGGATTTTTCCACTCGAAAATTGGGATCCGAGGAAAACTTACTACTGCGTCGTCATGTGAAGAATGAGTGCATCAGAATCTGGAACCAAACTCCTTACAAATGAAAAAAAGTCAGCCGTGAACCTCCTGAGTCTTGTTAACTTTTCGATTCCGGATCACAATTTGAAAAAGTCTTATTGAGTTGTTTTCCCGTGAGGCATCCAACTCATCCTCAGTTTTGAGATCTTATCAGTAAAATCTGAGTTCAGAATCAATCGATAGCTCTGATTATTCCCGACTATACATTTTTCGACAAGCAGCCTTCTGCCAGGTAATTCGGATTTCCCGCTCTATTGGCAACTCATCAGACGTCTTCCAGAACGAAAACTTCCAGCATGGCGATTCGAAAAGAGATAGTGATCATCCTGATTATCACATTCTGCATATTCGCTGTAGTTGCCGGGATGTTCATTTACGAATGGATTCGAGAGCCGACCGCTCCTCTGGCTCCGAGAGCTGATGCATTGGTGATGCCGACAACGGAGTCGTCGAACGCCAGACCATCGACGATTCCATGGAGAGTTTCCGGAAGAGATTGTGAGAGTACTCAATGTGCTTATCTGGCGAAGCAAATGGTGAGTGCGACTTCTTGCGCTCTCTATCTTAATTGAATGACTGCTCGACGCAGGAACCGAGAAAAAATTGATCAAAATGATGGGAAGGGGGTACCGGTTTATTAAGGGAAATAGGGTATGCACGTTCTGCAAACCCGATCTTCACTAAGGGATCTAGGCAGATAGAGCCACTTTATTCCAATCTTTAGCACAACTGGAGAGACCGTTCTGTCGATCCCTGCACTGACTTTTATCAATACGCTTGTGGAAAATATATCGAGCATACTGATGTAGACGGAGATCGGAACACGAAGAAGCAAATAGAGATGCAAAGTTTGTTGCATGATTTTTTGGTCAAGAATGCAACTTCTGATTCCAAATCTGAAAATACGATGAGACATGTATATCAGAAGTGTGAGGGATTGAAGAGAACGAAAGTGGGGGTGAACTTCGGGATTCTCTGGAAAAGTAAGACTTTCAGAATTTCTCACAAGAGATTCGAGATGTCTACAAGGATATTCTATCCATTGGATCCTGGCCAATGACGGATAATAATTGGAATGACTCAACTTTCAACTTCAAAGGTGACAAATATTCTGAAAATCTGAACATCAAAAACTTCGACTATAAATTTTCAGACCGACTTTCAAATTTGTCCAAACTATCAGTTTTGAATTTTGGACTGTTCGAGTATGAGCCGTATTACGGAAAAAACAGATATTTTTACATTGAACGTCCGGGAGCAATCTTTCAAACGGACAGAAAAAGGATGGAAGAGATGGTCCAAGAAATCTGCAAGGCTGAAAAATTAACCTGCGACAACCAGCAAATAAAGAATGATTTCAATATTGTTTGGCAGTTGAAGAAAATCATCGAAGCGGTGAGAATTGTCCATCAAGCAAACTTGTATAGGTTGATTTCCAGATTTCCGCGCCAGCGACAGACGAAGATAATAATACCGTGCCCTGGAGTATCGTCAAATTTCGGTTCTATATTTTCGACTTCTCGAAAATTATTGAGCCTTTAATGCCGTCTCAAGATGCTGACAATGTGATCCAAAAAATCAAAATCACGTATAAATCTGCTGCAGGTTTGAAAGAGGTGATGAAAAAGTCACCACACTTTTTAGGAAATTTTGGTTTTCAGATTGAAAAACTTGTTCATAAGACGAATCCACGAATTTTAGCTAACTTTCTTGCGTTGAAGTATTTGGACACGGTTTCAAGGTTCGCAACAATAAACGAAAAGAATGCTAAAAGAGATTGTACAGCAGTGAGATTTGGAGATTCAGATTAATCTTACGAATTTTCAATTTCCAGGTTGTCAACCATCTTCTTCCGAATGCTGCATTACGAGTCTTCGTTCGGAACCATTACGACAAGAGAAACATGGAAGAAGTCGCTCACATGATCAAAGATATGCAAACATCGTACATTGAAGTGTTCAATTCCTCCAAATACCTCACCCAACAATCCAAGACGACTATGATCTCGAAAATTCAAAAAATGAAGATTCAGCTTGGATATCCGGAGGAGTTTGAGGCACACGGAGCGTTGGATAAAACTTTCGAGGGGGTGAGAATCCTTGGACTTTCTTTTGAAAATTTCTCAAGTTCAGCTGGAAATCGAAGAGTCGGACACTTACTATTCCATTGTGAGAAAAGTCAATGTCTTGATATCGAAATGGAAAATAGAGTTTGTGGCGGGAAGTTATCCCATGGATCCGATGAAACAGCTGAATATCCCGAATGCTTATTATAATGCCGGTGTTAATCGTTTAAGTGAGTTTATGCATATCTCAAGTTTCAACAAGTCACTCAATTTTCAGCCATCCTTGTTGCCTATATGGATATTCCCAAGTTTCACTGGAGTTACCCCACTTATGCGAAGTTTTCGAATGTTGGTCGGGTGATCGGTCACGAGATGGGACACGCTTTTGATATCGCTGGAATCAAATACGATGACAACGGGAAAAAAAGAGCGTGGATGGATTCAGGTGACTACACGAGTTATCTAAGAAAAGCCGACTGTTTGGAAAAGCAGTACGATGAGTACGACGATCCGGTTTATGGGAAAAATGTGAGTGATTGTCTTACGCTGTCCCGCATCCAACTGATATAGACAGACCTTCCAGTGTAACGTTCAAAAGTTTCATAAATCCCACATTTCAGTTGATAGGAAAAAATGTGATCAAGGAAATCATTGCGGACCGTCTGGGACAGGAAATCGCTTTCAAGACGTACCAGAAACTCTGGAAAAATCACGAACCCATCCCAGGCGTTAAGGATCGATTTTTCGACCAGCTATTTTTCAATTTCCTCGCTTTGGATTACTGTACAACTCCTCCCAAGCAAAGTCTTCAAGATGCTCAGCAACGCTCACATCCAGTGAACACGTATCGAGTGAATGGAATGGTGAAGAATTTGAAGCAGTTTGCTGTAGCTTTCGACTGTCCAGTGGGGTCTCCGATGAATCCCAAGGAAAAGTGTGAACTGTTTTGAGATTTCATTTAATGATAAACTAGTTGACGTATCCGAGATGTTGTCAAAAGTTTTCAGAGCGAAATTCTAAAATTTCTTCTCTGGTTTTTACGTGATGGGCAATCTAGTTCATTGGTAGTTCTGTCAAAGGAATATGGCTTTAAAAACTATCCTTTCCATTATTTATCCGTCTTCCGAGCTTCTCTGGTATTGCTGGAGATCAAAAACCCGCTCTATTGCCAGTCTTTCAGAAGGAAAAAAACTAAAAGATGTTCGTTCGAAAAGAAATAGCAATAATCATCGCAATCACCTTCTGTATATTCGCTGTACTTGTCGGAATGGCAATCTACGAATGGGTTCGAGAGCCGAATGTTCCACTGGCTCCGAGAGCTGATGCATTGGAGATGTCGTCGACGAGGACTCCAACGACCAGGAGGGATCCTATGAAGAGTTCTACTTCTGAGGAAGATGGTGCTTCGGAAAGTTCTGGAAGTTTCTGTGAAACTCCCGAATGTATGCATCTGGCGGATCAGTTGGTTAGTGTGACTTCCTATTTCGGTAGATTTTTCAACTCAAAATACGGCCTCAAAATTCGCATAAGACCATCAAAATCCTATGAAATCGCTCAATTGAGATGGAGACTTTTTCCCATTTTGTTTAATCTTGGATTTACGATTTCAGCACAACTGGAAAGACCCCACTATCGATCCCTGTACGGACTTCTATCAATACGCCTGTGGAAGATATCTTGAGCATTCTGATACAGACGGGAATCGGAATGACGAAAAGCGGAAGGTGATGAAAAATTTGTTGCACGATTTTTTGGTCCGGAATGAAACTTCTGATTCCAAATCGGAAAATACGATGAGACATGTATATCAAAAGTGTGAGGAATTGAAGAGAACGAAGGTAGGAAGACTCGCAGAATCTTATGAGAAAATGAGACTTTCAGAATTTCTCACAGGAGATTCGAGATGCCTACAAGGACATTCTCTCTATTGGATCCTGGCCAATGATGAAGAAAAAGAAATGGGACGACTCGAAGTTTGATTTGGGCGGTGAGAATTTGAAAATTTGAAAATCAAAGTTTCCATTTTCAGTCGGTCTCTCAAACTTGGCGAAACTATCAGTATTGAATTTTGGATTCTTTGAATATGAGCATCTTTCCAATAGGAACTTTATTATCAAACGTCCGACGATGGTCTTCAAAAAGTCAGAAAAACGAGAAAAAATTACGGATTGGTTCAAAAAAACAATCAAAGAAATCTGCAAGGTGAAGAATCTGAAGTGTGACCTCAAAAAGATAGAGAAGGATTTCAAAAGTGTCTGGGGATTCAAAAAGGATATAGAAGCGGTGAGGATTCTCCATGGAGCAAACTTTTGATGTTTGATTTCTAGATTTCTTCGATCAAAAACAGTTCGGTTTTGTTTCACTGGAAGGATGTAGAATCGAAGTTGAAAGTTTTCAACTTTCCGAAAATTATCGAACCTCTCATTCAATCTGAAGATATTAAAAAAGTGAAGAAGAGAATCGTGATCCCGTCAGAAAATTTTGAAGTCTTTCAGAAGGTACCAAAAATAATTCTGAACTTTCGAGGAAACGTTGACTTTCAGATGGAAAAAATCATCCAAAAGACTTCTCCAAGAATTTTAGCCAACTTTCTAGCATTGAAGTATCTGGAAATGGCTTCAAATTTCATCACAGTCGACAAAGAGCATTCTGAGAGAGAATGTGTAGCGGTGACGATTGCAGATTTAGATGAGTTCCAGATTTTGAGAATTCTGGATTTCCAGGTTGTCAACAAACTTCTTCCCCACGCCGCGTTGAGAGTCTACGTTCGAAACCATTACGACAAGAGGAACATGGAAGCAGTAGCTGAAATTATCAATGCAACTCACAAATCGTACATTGAAATGTTCAATTCCTCCAAATACCTCAGCCAACAATCCAAGGCGACTATGATTTCGAAAATTCAAAAAATGAAGATTCAGCTTGGATACCCGAAGGAGTTTGAGGCACACGGAGCGCTGGACAAAACTTTTGATGGGGTGAGAATTCTGGAATTTCCTCTTGAAAATGTCTCGATTACAGCTGGAAATCGAAGAGTCGGACACTTACTATTCCATCGTGAGGAAGGTCAATGTGTTAATATCGAAATGGAATATGGAATTTGTGGCTGGAAGTTATCCCATGGATCCAATAAAACCGCTGAATATCCCGAACGCGAATTATTTGGACGATGTGAATCGTTTAAGTGAGTTGATACCCCAAGTTTCAACAACTCACACCATTTTCAGCCATCCTTGTTGCCTATATGGATGCTCCCAAGTTTCACTGGAGTTACCCGACCTATGCAAAGTTTGCCAATGTCGGTCGAGTGATTGCTCACGAGACGGGACACGCGTTCGATAAGAGAGGAATCACCTTTGATGATAATTTGACCAGAAGTGATTGGATGGACTCAGGAGACTATAAGAGTTTTAAAAAGAGGATGAAGTGTTTGGAGAAGCAATACGATGAGTATGATGATCCGGTTTATGGGAAGAAGGTGAGTGGGAAATTTTGACAGGTAAGTTTTGGCCCATGAGTCGTGAGCACTTTGCAATTTGAATTCCCGCCAAAATTTTTCAATTGTTTAAAAAATTTCCGCGCCGACGGCAGGGGCTGAATCACACAGATACCTCAGCAACACCACGGACCCCCAGGTTTCAACTGTTATCCTCATTTCAGTTGAGCGGAAAACGAGTAATCATGGAAATCATGGCCGACCGTCTTGGACAGGAAATCGCGTTCAAGACCTACAAGAAATCTCAGACACCCAACGAGCAACATATGATAGGAGTCAAAAGTCAATCTTTCGACCAACTTTTTTTCAACTTCTTGGCTTTGGATTACTGTACAACGCGTTCCAAGGAGACTCTCAAAGAAGCGCTGGAGGCGAAACATCCGGTGAACACGTATCGAGTGAATGGAATGGTGAAGAACTTGAAGCAGTTTGCGGAAGCCTACAAATGTCCAGTGGGGTCTCCGATGAATCCCAAGGAGAAGTGTGAACTGTTTTAGACACATTTGTATTATACTTGTTGCGTTGCATGTTTATTATCAGACATACAGAGAAGGAGAAAAAAGAGACCATGAAAAAAACCAAAATAACAGAAACCAGGAAGGTATTAGATCGGACCATCGAGCCATGCTGGCATGAAATCCTCGGCGGCTCTCATCATCCTCTCCAGATGTCTTCTCTCGTCGGCTCTCTCGGCGTTGTCGAAGAAGTCGTTGAGCATTCCCGGTGGGAGAAGATCCCTCATCAGACGCGGCTCAGGCATTGGGGGAAGTGCAGGAAGTGGAGGAAGAGGGTTCGGCGGAGGGGGCATGGCACGACCTTCGGCCTCCAGTTGGCGACGGCGCTCCTCCATGCCGATGATGTAGTCCAGCTCGTCGATGCTCCGCTGGAATCGGTCGAGCATTCTCGCGAGCATGTAGCGATTGAAGTGCACGGGGTCGTCGAGATGTTGGGCGACGTTCCTTGGTGGCGCTTCTGGGGGCTCGGCAAGATCGTTGAGCAATCCCTGTAAAAGGAGTGGTTTTAGGCACGGAATTCAACTAGATAGAATAGTTTTCGGGAGATTAATGCTTCGAAATTTCTTCACTCTCAACGTTCAACTACTCCAACACCCTTACCAGCTCCCTGTGCAACTGTCGCTCCTGGTCTCTTAGCCGGTGGATCCTCTCATTGTTGTCATTCAACAGCTGATTATACTCAAAAATGTTTCGGAATTGAATTTTTTTGGATACCAAAAGTTTTTTCTAGCACTCAACAACACAAATCTTACCTCGGCGAGCTCCGCATTCTGCCGCTCCAACTCAGCCAGCTGCGCCTCCAGACGAGCGTTCCGCTCGCGACGACGTTGTTCATCGGCCATTTTGAATACTGAAAAATTGGAAAAGTTCGACGAAAAACGTCCAGAAAACCATAAAAAAACGGTTGAAAAATAGCAAGGCGAGGTCAATAAGAATGACGATTTCTAGTCGGAGATTGCAAAAGTTTCAAGAAATTTTTATTAAATGGAAATTTCAATATCCAAATTTATAACTTTTCAGTCTACATTTCCTATTATTTACTTGGTTTTCTGAATTCAAGCAAAACAGAGTTGTGATTTGCAATGGAGCGCACTTTCGCACAATCTGGCGTCACTGATAGTGGAAAAATGACTACGAAATTTCGGAAAATTCTTAAAATGTTCGTTTCTAGTGAAACTACGACGACTTTTCTACAAAAAAAAACCAAAACAAAACGCGTCCACCGCCAAGCCAGAAAATCAATGAGAGGGTGACGAGGAAGGGAGGCGAGAGACAATGTTAGGCAAAGAGAGTCGCGAGAGAAGGACAGAGGCATTCGTATCAAGAGAAAGGAGAAAAAAAGGACGACCAAAAAGACACTGAGAGGAAAAGGAATCTCCAGAGGAGAAGATTAATGGGTAGAATTGGTTGAATGGAAGGAAGGCGTCCCAGAATGGGATGGGTGCCATTTGAAAGAGGAGCTTTCGAGACGTATGCTCACGATTTCAAAAACTGCAGTTGACTCCTTTCGGAGTTGAATTGTGATTCTCTCAATTTCGCTCTTTTTCACTTCAAAAACCACCAAAACTTGCACAATATCCTTCTTACAATAGTGGTCATAATGCTATTCCGCAGGAGTGGTTTTCAAAACAAACAGCGGGCTCAAAAAAAACCTCATTTTTCTTCGAGGCAACATTTTTCGCGCGCTCATTTTGCACGGATAGATCAAAAATTTCAGGCCTACCCGATGGGCACCAGAGGGGTGCAGACCTCTGGTACAAAACAGTTATGAAGTAGAAAATGCAATCTAGAGCTGAATGATGCTTTCACAAATTTTCGACACGGTGAGAGTCACTGTTACTTTATCATAAAATTTTGGAACAAACTTTTGGATACTTTGTTTCCTCGGGCTGATTTTTTGTGCTGGGTCGTTCCACTATACCAATTTGGAATGCAGATTCTCGAGTTATGATGCTTGAGACCAAAAATAATATAACTCGACTGAAAACCATGTAAATGAGTTGAACTTTTGGAAAATTTATGCCTTGAAATGATCTCACCTGGTTAGTAAGAACATGTTTCGTTTTCGGTTCAATTTTTTTCTGACTGTTCAGACTTTTTCAAAAAAAACCCTTTATTCAATTAATATACCGAAAAAAAAGAATGATAATATGAAATCCAAAATCACTTTTCCTACTCTAAAGTCTTTTCACTGGATTCTGCCTCCGACGTTTTTCCCTTTTCATTAGGAGCATTCTTCTCCATCTCCGTGACCTTTTTCTGTTCCTGAACAATCAGCTCCCTTACATCCTGAGTAATCCTATCGATTATCTTAAAGATCGCTTCCCGTTCCTCTCGAAATTTAGCCAACATCGCAGGGGTACATACGGTATTGGGGAGTACAACGTTGAGTCGTCTTTCCTGCACTTTCCGAACCATGTTTTCGATGGGGATAGTGTTCTGAAACAGAGACACAATTTTCACAGCTTTTCATAGCTCAAATTTGAATATGTTAGTTTTGTTCAACATTATCCAGAACGTTCACCTACCATGAGAATATGAGCCAACTCCTGCCGATGTTGCTCATCCTCTGGTCGCTGATTTCTTCGTTGCAGTTCGTCGATTGCCTCTCGAACCGTGGCGAGCTAAAAAATTATCGTTTTTTTTGAGTGCTGTCGTCCAAGATTCCCAGCTTCTTACCCTCCGAAGCCCTTCCTCCTGGAACTCTGTGGCTAGCTCCAGCTTTACTTGCACAGCGAGGCAAAAAATTCGGAGGGTACAACGATTCGGGGGTACAAGGGGGTACAAATGATTTTAGGGTACAAAATTAGTGATTCGGGGGTACTAAAATTCAGAGGTACTAAAATTCGAGGGTACAATGATGAGAGGGTACAAAACGCTTGTGATTTTGGGGTACAACGTTTGAGATTCGAGGGTACCAACTCCGGGTTCTGCATTCAATAATGGTCCCACAATTTATTGTAACTAAATATTGATGATAACATGGCGCGAACGGCTAATGTTGCTTTTTTCTTTCAGTTTCATACTTCTAGGCTTAGTAAAGTCTCTAAAAGTTTGATGAAAAAAATCATCTCACAAGGACAACCCAAGAACTCGTGCAATCTCCTTTTTCAGGACCTTCACTAATCCTAATTAAAGGAAAACTGAGTTTACTTGTTACCTTTCCAAAAAAAAGTGGGATATTCAATTCAAGATTTTCAAGAGAACAAGATTTTTAGTCACTTTCAGTTTTAAAAAGTTTACCATCAAATCACAATATTTGTCCCCTCACATCATAAATGTTGTACCCCAAAATCACATGCAGTTTGTACCCCCTCATCATTGTACCCTCGAATTTTAGTACCTCTGAATTTTAGTACCCCCGAATCACTAATTTTGTACCCTAAAATCATTTGTACCCCCTTGTACCCCCGAATCGTTGTACCCACCGAATTTTTTGCCGCACAGCGACCCGCTCTCGTTGAATCCTCTCGTAGTTTGTAGACTGAAAAACGTTTTTTGGTGGAGTTTAAACAAGAAAAACCTTACCACTCCAAGGTTCCTCAAACTCTCCAAATGTTGAGTCTGGTCCTCGTCCAGCTCATCACGATTCATTGAAAGATAGAGATACACTAATAAAGTGAAGTCGAATGTGAATTGAGAGGGAAGAATGGAAGACGCGCGGTGTAACCATAGTAACCGGCGACCGGGTAGAATGGAAAATTTATAGGGGTGAGAGGGAGGAGAAGAATGAGGGAACGGAGTAATAGAGACGGGGAAATCTGAATCAAAATTAATACTGGCTGTAAAAAACTGACTCGTCAAATTTCATGGGAGTTTTTCGATTCTCAACAAATTTTCAGCTAAACTTGTTCTAGAGCCGCGCCAATCCGTCAGTTCTAATCAATTGCATTTCAAAATGACATGTTCAAAAAACTTAACTGTGATTCGACTGCTTCTACAAGTTTGGGAACTTGGCGTTTCGAAACCAGGACATTTCAAAACTTGACTTTGTTTCTCCAACTGCTAGAAATTCTCTGGAACAACCACATCTCATGATCCTTTAAAGTACCGCAGTACTAATATGCATGGGGAGACGGTGGTCTACTTGAAGGATCCTAGGTCATGACTGACTTTCGTTTTGATCTGCATAATAGTGGTAGAAACTCCTACTAGGAAGCTCAATATTTGTTATCATCTCCCAACTCATCCTTTTAGTTTCTCAGATTTCCTAGACCTTCCATCACGTCACCCACCCAGTCCTCTCATTATTCCATTATTCCCTCCCGCTGTCATTTTCCCATGACCCATAAATTTTATGTAACGTGCGTATCCATGGATCCCGGCGGCTTGCTTGCCTTCCATCCGTCTTTTTTCACTATCCATTTTTTGAGCATTTAGAGTTTTCCTTCAAGCCGAGATGCCCGCCGAATGGGAATGGGACCGACAGGCGCGAATCATCCAGCAGATCAACAGACGTAGATCGGTATGATAACAAATGATACCTGTTTTAAACGCTAGATTTTTCAGCAGCTACAAGCCTATCAAGCACGGCAGAGGGAGAGATGTCGTGTTCAGATTCGCGAGGAGTTGGCGATTCGGTTCCAGGATGAGGCACTGCAGAGAGTGAGTTTATCGGAGAGATCTCATATTACTGTAGTGAATTTTCAGCTGATCGCTGCTCGTACCAAGGTTCGGGTGTTCCAGACAGACCCAGTCAAAGTTGCTAAGCATGAGCAAAAGTTGGCCCAAATTCTCATTGTAAGTCACTCATAAGCTTCAGGCTCAAGTACAGTAACCCTCGATTTAAGGACATCCGCGCGGTGGGAAGCATGATTATCAAAGTTCAGGAGACCCGTCTTCAACATGTCATCCCAATAGAGTTGGTCAGTCCGGCAAAGTTGGCTCAGTATCAGGAGGAGAGAGGATCAGTGTTCAAGGTGGTGGAGAAAATCGAGAACGATGTGAAAGTGATTCAGGACTGGAAACCGGAGATGGAGATGGAGAAGATGGAGGAAAACTGATAATCGCATTCATTCTAAATTTGTATTTATATGATCCGTTTCAAGTGGCGAATCTGGGAGTCTTTATTCAACAATAAATGGGGGAAAATGGGTGTCACATTGAACATTGATGCTTCACGTTTTTCAGGCTTAAAATTCCAGTTTCAATGGCTTTCTCGAGGTGTCTCGTTTGGAGAGAAATAACGTACGTGGTCTACATTTACTATCTCAACGGTCTAAATTATCATCGTGACCCAAGGCTTCCAGGTTTTATAGTAGTAAAAAAAGATCAAAAATCAATCAATACTGATCGGCAGCGATAGAGAAGTGATAAAAACTTACTCTCATCGAGATGGGTTTTAAGGTAAGCAAGCTTTTCAGAAGGATTCAGCTACGTTTAGATATGCTCATTCTCCAAACAGGGACGAGCAGGGAACAAACGCATTGTTTCGAGCGAGCATCCCAGTTCGGTTTATTTCTCATGTTTTCAGAAGCCAAATTTGAACCCAAAGGTTGCGAAAACGCCGACAACTAAAGGAAGCAGCACGCCTACAAAACCCAAAAGCAACCCGACGACTCCGAAGCATAGTGCCGATCCGAAAAAAAGAAACATAAAATCTCTGGTGATCTATGGACTACTCGGCTTGGTCATTCTCACCCTCATCATCGCTCTGGTTCTTTTCTTCGTGCTGTTCAACAAATCTGAAAACGTTTGCAAAACTCCGGAATGTATCAATCTTGCTCATCAGTTGGTACGCTAGTGTAGGTGAAACATCTGAAACCGACCAAACTTTCAGCACAATTTCCGAGACGATTCCGTTGATCCATGTGACGATTTTTACAAATATTCGTGTGGCAAATACATAGAGCATAATTCTGTCGAAGGCAATCTGATGACAAAAAAAAACTTAATTATGGGCGGATTGATCCAAGGTGAAACGAGTGCGACAAGTAGGATTTTTACATGTTTTAAGATTTCAGAATTCATTCTGAAGAATGCATCGACAACTTCAAAGTCAGAAATGGCGATGAAGCAGTTGTACTCAAAGTGTGAAGAATATAAACAGGTACGTTTCAAGAAAATCTCCATGCAATAATATGAAATTCAGAAGCAAGGAAAGCGACAAGAAAATCTCAATCAGATAAAATCGGATGTCCAGCAGTTTGGGTCCTGGCCAATGACGAACCCCAATTTCGATTTGACCGGTATTTTGTTTTTAGAAAACATTGTAACCAAAATAATTTTCCAGACGTGCTTCTGAATACTCGGTTATTGTCTCCGGATGGATTGCAAATTGATTTCGGAATCTTCACCATACAGATAGCAGGCGCTCACAAAGTTTTAATCATGAAGAGCAGCTCAGTGTTTCAGAAAGAGCAGGTCGAAACGGTAAGATTTCAGGGTTATTTTCACACAATGGGGGGGGGGGGGGGGTTTCCAGAAATTAAGAAATTTTTTTACAAAGGTAGCAAATAGAATCCTTCTGGGTGTTTAGTGTGAGTAAGTGCAGCTATTGTCAGTTCCCTCTTTGAAAATTTCAATCGGCGCTGCTTCTTTGAACTGGAGAATAGATCAAATCGCGAAACCATTGCAATTGGTGAAAACTTTGCGGCAAAATTGCCAAAATGGGAGGAGCCTCGCCAATTTCAAAGCTCTGAACAAATTTTTTTTTCGAGATTTTCCTGAATTGACAATAACAACAAAAGAATAATACGGTAAGTAGAGAAAATAGTTTTTCTTTCAGACAATCACAGACGTGTATGGAGAAATATTCAAAGACTATACTCAGGCTTCTATAAATGAGGTGGTGAGCATAGGAGCAGATCTGTACTTCAAGAAGCTCAACCCGGAAGAGGTGTTAACCCAGTTGGACTATTCCAAGCTGAAATCGTCACTTCCTCAGATCGATTTTGACCGAATCTTCCGAGAGTTATTAGGTTCTCCAAGTTTGAAAGATATCGACAAGATTGTTCACGGATTCGGTGGTTTTCATGAACTAGTTCCAGAAGTATGTTTTGGGCTCGTTTTTCATCTGATACATGTTCGTTTCAGATTCATTCCCTTATTGAGACAAAGAGAACAGCTCTTGCCGACTTTTTGATTTTCCGGTACATGAAGTCATCTGTCGATAATCTTCCCGATCATATTCCCGATCATCTTTCAAGTAAACCATGCCATACCGTATGTAGACGAGAACAAATTCTGTCAAGCCTTTTATATAATTGTTTTCAGTACATAACGCAGTTCCTTCCATGGCCCGCAACGCGAGTTTTTGTTCGGAACCACTTCGACAAAGAGGGTTTGAAAGATGTAGAGGAACTTGTGGAGGAGATCAGATCAGGTTTCATTGAAATGTTCGAGAGCTCTGAATGGCTTGACGATTCTACGAAAAAGAATGCCATCCGAAAAGCCGGAAAAATGAAGAAAGTCATAGGATATGCCAAACATTTCGAATCTCCTGGAGCGCTGGACAAAATCTTCGATGTTGTCATTCATCCCGACGACAAATTCCACACGATTTTGAAAAACATTGAAAGATTTTCCGTAAAGCTGGGCATGAACTATGGTTTCTTCGGAACTCACATGCATCCTGCGTACACGTTCCAGGCGAATGCATTTTATACCGTTTTCGAAAACACTCTCAGTAAGCTGTGCATCTGAAAAGTCCGATTTTCAGCTCATTTCAGGCGTACTCACTCCACTCATGGACGATCCTTTCTACCATAAAAGTTATCCAACTTATGCTAAACTGGCAGGCACGGGATACATCATTGGACATGAAATCGGTCATGGGTTTGATGCAAGGGGGGCAATGTACGATGAAAACGGAAATCTAAAAATGTGGTGGACGCCGAAGAACATGCAGGAATTAGAAAAACGAGTGATGTGTCTAATACATCACTATGACAATTACAATGATCCTGATTACGGAAAGAAAGTAAGAAAAAATTATCCATTTTTGGTCGATCTGACCGTTTTCTTTTAGTTGCACGGAAATATGACTATTACCGAAAACATGGCCGATAACCTTGGAAGCGAAGCAGTGTGGAGGGTATTCAAAAAGTTGGACTTGTCCAATGAAAAGAAAATTGTTGGTTTCGAAGACTACAGTATTGAGAAGCTCTACTTCCAAATTGAAGCACTGGTATGTTATAAGAAGCCAGATTCGATAAGGACATGTTTCAGAACTGGTGTGCTCCACGGAGCACCCTACCACTAGCAGTTCAGCTTGCACAAACACATGCCACGAGTAGTTTCCGTGTGAACGGAGTGTTTGCGAATATGAAGGAGTTCTCGGAGGCGTTCAATTGTCCGGCTGGTTCGCCAATGAATCCGACAAAGAAATGTGAACTGATTTGAATGCCTCTCTGACTACTTGATCAATTTCTAATGAAGAAAGGTTCCAGTGCAGTGTAGAGCTCGTTTTGTTTAAGTCATCTGAAACTCTAGAGTCTAAAGTTTCAGAAGGGTTTGAACATTATTGGTGTTTTTCTGAAGGAGTTTTTTTGTCAGGTGACACGTGTCTAGAGAAATAGAGTATGCTGTCTACTTCCCTATTGGAACACTGCTAATTATCATCGTGACCGGAGGCTTCCAGGTTTTATAATAGTGAAAAAAAAGTAACGCGAATCCATTAATATTGATCGAAACTGGTAGAGAAGTGATTAAAAACTTACTCTCATCGAGATTATGCTCAAGGTAAACAGGATTGTTTCAGGAGGGGAGCGCACAGCACTGTGTGCCATGATTCCTACGAATGTGTTGATTCATGATGCATGGATTATGAAAGTCACATCTGAACTGCTCAGGATGTGAATGCTGTCCCTGGCGGTATGGCACGTACTACAACTAAATACTAGGCTAGGCATTAGCTCGTGTCGGTGCCAAAGAGTTTTCCAGTTGTATCAAGTTATGGTCGCTGAAATCGCGAAACACAATACTTTGGACTTCTTAGAGTTTTCCCAGCTTTCAGTTTGATTCTTTGAATTTCAATAATCAAATTTTCAGTATTCAAGAAAAAGTCATTTCAAACCTTCAAAACCCAAAAGCAAGCCGACGACTCCGGAACAGAATGAAGATCCGAATAAGAGAGACATCAAATCACTAGTGATCTATGGACTACTCGGCTTGGTCATTATCACCCTCATCATCGCTTTGGTTCTTTTCTTCGTGCTGTTCAACAAATCTGTAAACGTGTGTAAGACTCCGGAATGTATCACTCTTGCTCATCAGTTGGTATGCTGGTGTAGGTGAAACATCTGAAACCGACCAAACCTTCAGCTCAATTTCCGAGACGATTCCGTTGATCCGTGTAACGATTTTTACAAATATTCGTGTGGCAAATACAATGAGCATGTGTCCGTCGAAGGTGATGGGATGTTGAAAAAAGCACTAATCACGCGCGGATTGATCAAAGGTACATTTTGTGAAAATAGTTTTCGTAAAGTTTGAAGCTTTTCAGAGTTTCTTCTGAAGAATGCATCGACAACTTCAAAGTCAGAGATGGCGATGAAGCAGTTGTACTCAAAGTGTGAAGAATATAAACAGGTACGTTTTCAAGAAAATCTCTATGCAATAATATCAGATTCTGAAGCAAGGAAAGCGACAAGAAAATCTTGATCAGCTGAGAGCGGAGATCCAGCAGTTGGCGTTCTGGTCAAACTCCAACTTCGATTTGACCGGTAATATTGTTGGTGGTTTAGAAAGCATAAAAACCAATATAATTTTCAAACATGCTTCTGAAGACTCTGTGGCGAAATCCGATTGGAGCCACCGAAATCGATTTTGGAATCTTCTCTATAGTGGTAGCAGCTGCTCACAAAGTGTTTATTACGAAAAGTTCTATTTATATTTCAAAAGAACAGCTAGACGAGGTAACGAATCTAGGAGTCTCTTGCGAAGTTATGAAAACGTATATCTTTTCAAGTTGGCCACTCGGCATATCTCTTTCGCAAGCAGAGTTCAGAAAACTGTAGTTCTCATCATTTCGTATTTCAGGTGTACACAGAACTGTACGGGGAACAACACAAAAACAATAGTCAACTTGCTATAACATCTATTGCGGAAATATCGATTGAACTGGCCAATTTGATTCCTACAAATCCCTCCAGAAAAAATCATCTAATTGAGTTTTCGAAACTGAAAGCATCGCTCCCTCAGATCGATTTTGAGCGAATATTTCGAGCGTTATTAGGATCCCAAAGTTTGCAGGATATCGATCGGAATGTTTACGGTATCGGTGCTTTCGATGAAATAATTCCAGGAGTATGTTTTCGGGATTGTTCTTCATTTGATACATGTTCGTTTCAGATTCATTCCCTTATTGAGGGAAAGGGAACCATTCTTGCCGGATTTTTAATATCCCGATACGCTTGGTTATCTATGGCCTTGCTTCCTAAAGAAACTATTCCATGTCATGGTGTATGTTTATGAGATCACATTCTGTTAAGCGTTTTTAGTTTTCAGTATGTAGTGGAAATCCTGCCATGGCCCTCAACTCGAGTTTTTGTTCGGAATCACTTCGATAAAGAGGGTTTAAAAGATGTAGAGGAACTTGTGGAGGATATCAGATCCGGTTACATTGAAATGTTCGAGAACGCTGGATGGCTTGATGATTCCACGAAAAAGAATGTCATCCGAAAAGCCGAAAAAATGAAGAAAATGATAGGGTATGGAAAGCATTTCGAATCTCCTGGAGCATTGGACAGAGTCTTCGATGCAAATATTTTACCTGATGACACGTACCATGCAACTCTGAAGAAGATTGAGAAACTTTCCATAAAACTGGCCATGGACTACGGTTTCTTGGGAACTCATATGCATCCCATGTTCAGTTTGCAGGCAAATGCCTTTTATGTTCGTTTTGAAAATACTCTTAGTATGTTCAACTTTCCGAGATGTTTATTTTCGCCTACCACTTTTTCAGGCGTACTCACTCCACTCATGGACGACCCTTTCTACCATAAAAGTTATCCAACTTATGCTAAACTGGCAGGCACGGGATACATCATTGGACATGAAATCGGTCATGGGTTTGATAAGGACGGTTTATTCATAGATGAAAATGGGAATCCAAAAAAATTGTTCACGCCGGCAGTCGAGAAAGAGAGCGACATCCGAGGAACGTGCCTAATAGATCAGTATACCAATTATGATCATCCGAGTTTCGGGAAGAACGTAAGAGAGAAAAGAGAGCCTATTTTGAAATTTGTCTTTTTTTCAAGCTGGATGGCGATACAACTCTGAGCGAAAACATCGCTGACAATCTGGGAAATAAAGTGCTTTGGAAAGCATTTAAGAAGTTGGACCTGTCCAATGAAAAGAAAATCGTTGGCTTCGAAGACTACAGTATTGAGAAGCTCTACTTCCAGATTGAAGCATTGGTATGTTATAAAGAGTTAGATTCAATAAGGACGTGTTTCCAGAATTGGTGTGCTCCACGGAGCACTACACCTCTGCAACTGCAGCGCGTAGCTGTCCATGGTACAAGTAGTTTCCGTGTGAATGGAGTTTTTTCAAACATGAAAGAGTTCTCGGAGGCATTCAATTGTCCAGCTGGCTCACCGATGAATCCGGCGAAAAAGTGTGAACTCTTTTGAAATCCCGTTCAACAGATTTCGAATGAATCGAATTTTATGTGTGGTTTTTTTGTTGTTGTTTGAGTCAAAGATTTTTCTCGAAAAGGAATGAACCAAAGTTATCCACGACGAGCTTCGTGCTCCCGCAACTGCTGGCGGACTTGAGTCAAGAGCCTAACGCTTCGGCGTCCGAGCTCAACCTCGCGATCGTCAACTTCCCAACGTCGTCTTGGATGCATTGTCTCCATTTGCTCAAAGACACTGCTGACGACCGACATTAGTTGGTAGCACTGAAAGAACCGGTCCGTCAACAGTTAGAATATCTAAGTTGAACATTGTGTAATTCAACTTACCCTCTCCTTTTCCGGATCCTCCAACATGTCGATAACGGAGAGAAAGAGCGCCGCGTAGATCATGAAGGTCTGCCGGAGATCGTTTTGCTGAAAGAGAAATGAGACGTTGAAAGGAACCCCATAAACGGATTGCTACCGCTTGTCTCATGAGGATAGAAGTCGCCTGACGACAGGTGTTCATCGCCACGAATCCCTGGCGTCTGTAGATGAGTTGAGCGGCGATTTCGTGGTTTTGCTGAAAGGGATTGGGTTTTGAATCAGAACAAATCGAATCTTACAATATAGTTCAGCTGATTGCGACGAAGCTCATCGATATGATCGGAGAGTGGAACGTCAGGGACGAGGTCCATCTGAAACGAGGTCATTGAAAATTGATATAAACTGTATAAGGGGAGAAAAATGAACCGCTTAGTCGAGCTCTATTCCTCGAAAAGCTGGCAAACGTTGCCCAATTTAAAACTTTCGACAAGAAACTCCAACATCTTCTAGGCTCCCTTAGAAATCATGTCCAAACATTGGATACATATACACGTTTCCAATTTCCCCGAGCTTACATCGACCCATTTTTTTTGACATTCCCATAAAACGTCTTTATGTGAATCTCCATAGGTACCCATGGTTTCAGGTGCTCTCGAGCCTTTTTTTTTGTCGTTTTTGTCATATTGCTCAGCTTTACGTTTTTGGGAAATGTATGCATACAAAAAGGCATGTCAGAAACTCAAACGTTCAGGGAAGATGTTAAAGTGAGGGTCTTCTAGAACGAGAACCTCGGGATTCATTTGTTTGACTAGACGAAAAAATCTCGAGAGGCTCATAGATTCCGAGTATTGAAACTCGTTTTTCATTTTTGAGACTGTACTGGCCATAAGAGCAAAATGGTCATTTCTGACAGTGAAAACTTGAGAAATTTATTTCCAGCAATCCGATTTCGCAGAGCTTTTGTGACTTCATCAAGTAACCTCACGTCTGTATTTTCATCACGTCATCCATCCAGCTCATTCTCCCTTCCTTTCTCCTCCCGCTGTCACTTTCCCATGACCCATAAATTTTATGTAATGTATCCATGGCTCCCGGCGGCTCGCTAGCCTTCCATTCTCCCCTTTTTCACTATTCATTTTTTGTGCCTTCAGAATTCTCCTTTAGACCGATATGCCCGCCGAATGGGAATGGAACCGTCAGGCGCGAATTATCCAACAGATCAACAGGCGTAGATCGGTAAGAAGGTGAAAGATACCAGTTGGAAATTCTAGATTTTTCAGCAGCTGCAAGTCTATCAAACACAGCAGAGGGAGAGATGTCGTGTTCAGATTCGCGAGGAGTTGGCAATTCGATTCCAGGAGGAGGCACTGCAGAGAGTAAGTTCATCAGAGAGACTTCAGATAACGGTAGTCAATTTTCAGCTGATTGCTGCTCGTACCAAGGTTCGAGTGTTCCAGACCGATCCAGTCAAAGTTGCTAAGCATGAGCACAAGATGGCTCAGATTCTCATTGTAAGTCGCTCAACTGCTCCAGACCCATGTACAGTAACCCTCGATTTCAGGACATCCGCGCGGTGGGGAGCATGATTATCAAAGTTCAGGAGACCCGTCTTCAACATGTCATCCCAATCGAGTTGGTCAGTCCGGCGAAGTTGACTCAGTATCAGGAGGAGAGAGGATCGGTGTTCAAGGTGGTGGAGAAGATCGAGAATGATGTGAAAGTGATTCAGGACTGGAAACCGGAGATGGAGATGGAGAAGATGGAGGAACACTAATAATTATATGCTCTGTAACGATGTATTTCTATGATCCGTTTTAAGTGGTGAATCTGGGAATCTTTATTCAACAATGAATGGGGGAAAATGGGTGTCATATTGAACATTGAAGATTTACGTTTTTCGAACTCAAAAGTTCAAAATTTCAGTGGATTTTTCAAGTGTCTTGCTTTGACTGAGAGAAATATCGTACGTGGTCTCCAGTTACTATCTCAACAGTCTGAATTATCATCGTGACCCTAGATTTCCAGGTTTTATAGTAGTAAAAAAAAGATCAGAAATCAATCAATACTGATCGGCAGCGATAGAGAAGTGATAAAAAACTTACTCTCATCGAAATGGGTTTTAAGGTAAGCAATGATTTTCAGGAGGAATCAGATAAGTTTAGATATGCTCCTTCTCAGAACAGTTACGAGCAGGGAACAAACGCATTGTTTCGAGCGAGCATCCCAGTTCGGTTTATTTCTCATGTTTTCAGAAGCCAAATTTAAAACCAAAGGTTGCGAAAACGCCGACAACTAAAGGAAGTAGTACGCCTACAAAACCCCAAAGCAAGCCTACGACTCCAAAAGAGAATGCCGTGCCGCAAAAGAGAAACATCAAATCTCTGGTGATCTATGGACTACTCGGCTTGGTCATTCTCACCCTCATCATCGCTCTGGTCCTCCTCTTCGTGCTATACAACAAATCTGAAAACGTTTGCAAAACTGCCGAGTGTATCAATCTTGCCAATCAATTGGTTAGTGTGTTCAGGTGAAGCATCTGAAACATTCTCTGATTTTAGCACAACTTCAAAGACGATTCCGTTGATCCATGTGACGATTTTTACAAATATTCGTGTGGCAAATACATAGAGCACGTGTCTGTTGAGGGGGCTAGATTGTTGAAAAAAGATGGGATAATGAAGGGATTGATCAAAGGTGCATATTGTGCAAACTGTTCTTGATATGATTCAAGTTTCCAGAGTTTATTCTGAAGAACGCAACGACAACTTCAAAGTCTGAGAATGCATTGAAGCTGTTGTACTCAAAGTGTGAAGACATTAAGAATCCAATTCCAATCAGTGCAATTGAAAGCTACTTCGATATAATATCGAAGGTCGAGCAGTTTGGGTGGCCGATGAAAGACTCAAATTTTGATTTGACTGGTAAACGTTTTCGTGGTCGAGATGTGATAATAACGAATATATTTTTTAGATCTGCTTCTGAAAACCCGATTGACGACTGCACTCAAGATGGAAGTCAGTTTCGGTTTATTCTCCATTGTTGTATTAGGAGCTCGCAAGGTGGCCATTGCAAAGTCAGAAGAGGCTTTTAGTAAAGAAAATATGACAACTGTAAGTGTTCGCCGTACGTATGTACATAAATTACAAAAATTAAATTCAAAAATCGGCCACAATGACGTTGTTCAGAAAATCGCAAGCTACCTTATGGCATGAAAACGTTTCTTAACTTTCAGCCTCAGCTGAGAAATTCAGTCCTGAAATTCGCCTCAAAAATTGAACTTAAATCATGATTTTTTGGACCTAAAAAAATAATCATGACCTATTTCGAAAATCGGCCACAGTGAAGTTGTTCAGAATTTCATTGGCTATCTGGTGATTTAAATTTTGTACGTGTATGACCAATTTCAACTGCGTTATTTCGCCTCAAAGTTTTTGAAGCAGTGGAAAAGCGAATTTTAAGCATCTTGATAGTGAGGAAAATACCTTGACTGATGTATATTTCTGTATTCCATACACAATCCAGGAATTTTAGGCACTTAATTGAAATTTCTGGTCAATTTCGTGATTCATTCGTCATTCAGCTGTAGGACATGGAAACTTTCCAATCTTGCTTTCCACTGCAATTCTCCTTTTCTCCTACGTAAAAGAGTACGATTTTTAACGTCACTTTTTCTAGTTTTGCTCTATTTCCAGTCGAGGATACCGTGTTCAGACGTTACGTCATGACGTTTTGTTCAGTCTTGTATACATACAGTATACGAATTATTCTTCACATTTTTCATAAAACATGCTTTCTGTCCGAAAAAAAAACCCTCCCGATTTCCTGCCTTTGAAGCAAAGCACTTTTCTTGTTTAAGGTACTCAAAGAGGTTTACGACGACGACTACATAAAATTTGATGCGACTATGAATGGCATCGAGTCATTTTCCAAGAAACTGTACAACATTACACCTACCAACGAGCTTATCCCAACTGATTATTTAAAACTGAAATCTTCACTTCCTGCCGTCGAGTTGGATTCAATTTTCCAAGAAATATCAGGATCTCGGAATCTGAAAGAAATTTATAAGAATGTTCATGGATACGGCGGTTTTGAAGTGCTGGCTCCAAGAGTAAATTCTTGGATTCGATTTCTGCTTGAGCAAGTTTTTCTTTCAGATTCAAGATCTCATCCTAAACGAAAAAACTAATCTTGGCAATTACCTGATTTTTCGATACATCTGGTCTGCTGTGGGTCATATTCAGGCTGCTCCAAAGTTTCCGTGTGACGCGGTATGCTCTTCTGAGTTCACAAGTTTCTAAAAATGTTTCAATTTTTCCAGTATGTTGTGGAATACCTTCCATGGCCCGCAACTCGAGTTTACGTCCGGAACCATTTCGACAAAGATAGTTTGAAAGATGTGGAAGAACTTGTGGAGGATATCAGGGCAAGTTTTGTTCAGATGTTCGAGGACTCTAAATGGCTAGATGATTCTACAAAAAAGAAGGGCATTCACAAAGCCGAAAAGATGAAGAAAGTGGTAGGCTACGCCAAAGAATTCGAAAAAGCCGGAGAGCTGGACAAAATCTTCGATGTAAATATTCTACCTGATGACACGCTTCATACCACTCTAAAAAAGATAGAACACTTCAATATAAAAGTGAGACTGCAGTACGGTCTCTTTGGAACTCATATGCATCCTGGGCACACGTTAGCGAGTAATGCTTTTTACTTAATGACTGAAAACTCTCTCAGTAAGTCGCCTCTTTCAATAATTTGTTTTCGACTACCCCTTCCAGGTGTATTGACTCCACTCATAGACGACCCTATATATCATCCCAGCTATCCAACTTATGCAAAACTGGCAGGCGCTGGCTTTGTTATCGGACACGAAATCGGTCACGGATTTGATGCGAGAGGTGCAACGTTCGATGAAAATGGAGATCCGAAAATGTGGTGGACGCCGTCAAACTATAAAGAGTTCCAAAATCGATATACCTGCCTGATCGATCAGTATAACAAATACGATGATCCGAGTTTCGGGAGAAAGGTGGGATGAAATGGAAAGCCAGTTTCAGCCTAGCTGTCCGTTTTCCTTCAGATGAACGGAACTCACGCTGTTGGCGAAAACATGGCTGATAATCTCGGAAATATGGCGATTTGGAAAGCATTTAAAAAGTTAGAGTTGTCCAATGAAAAGAAAATCTTTGGGTTCGAAGACTACAGTATTGAGAAGCTCTACTTCCAAATCGAAGCATTGGTATGTTATCGGAATCAGATTGGAATGAAGGAACATGTTTTCAGACATGGTGCGCTCCACGGAGCACCATACCACTAGGACAACAACTCCAAGATACACATGCCACGAGTAGTTTCAGAGTGAACGGGGTGTTTGCGAACATGAAAGAGTTCTCGGAGACGTTCAATTGTCCTGCTGGTTCGCCGATGAATCCGACGAAGAAGTGTGAACTCTTTTGAAATTCCGTTCAACAGATTTCGAATGAATCAAAGTTTCTGTGTGGTTTTTTTGTTGTTGTTCGAGTCAAAGATTTTTCTCGAAAAGGAATGAACCAAAGTTATCCACGACGAGCTTCGTGCTCCCGGAAACGCTGGCGGACTTGAGTCAGGAGCATCACGCTTCGGTGACCGAGCTCAACCTCGCGATCGTCAACTTCCCAACGTCGTCTCGGATGCATTGTCTCCATTTGCTCGAAGACACTGCTAACGATCGACATTAGTTGGTAGCACTGAAAGAACCGGCCCATCTACAGTGCGAATATCTAAGTTGAACATTGTGTAATTCAACTTACCCTCTCGTTTTCCGGATCCTCCGACATGTCGATAACGGAGAGGAACAGCGCCGCGTAGATCATGAAGGTCTGGCGGAGATCATTTTGCTGAAAGAGGAACGAGGCGTTGAAAAGAACGGACTGCTACCGCTTGTCTCATGAGGATAGAAGTCGCCTGACGACAGGTATTCATCGCCACGAATCCCTGGCGTCTGTAGATGAGTTGAGCGGCGATTTCGTGGTTTTGCTGGAAGTGATTGGATTTTGAATCAGATCAAGCAGATCTTACAATATAGTTTAGCTGGTTGCGGTGAAGCTCATCGATATGTTCGGAGAGTGGAACGTCAGGGACGAGGTCCATCTGAAACGAGTTCATTGAAAATTGATATAAACTGTATAAGGGGAGAAAAGTGAACTTAGTCCAGCTCTTTTCCTCGAAAAGCTGGCAAACATTGCAAATTGTGAAATTTTCGACTGACTTTTGACAAGAAACTCCAACATTTTCTAGGCTCCCTTAGAAACCATGTCCAAACATTGGATACATACACGTTTCCAATTCCCCCGAGCTTACATCGACCCAATTTCTGACATTCCCATAAAACGTTTTTATGTGAATCTCCATAGGTACCCATGGTTTCAGGAGCTCTTGAGCCTTTGCTGTTTTTTCATATTGTTCAACTTTACGTTTTTGGGAAATGTACAGAAACTCAAACTTTTGGAGAAGATGTTAAAGCAAGGGTCTCTCTCTTCTAAAACGAGAAACTCGGGATTCATTTGTTAGACTAGACGAAAAAAAAGGGCTTCAAGATTCCAAGTCTTGAGAATCGTTTCATTCCTTGCTTCCAGTATTGTCTTCTAGAGTTTACATTTTACCTCATCTCTCCCACGTCCTCTCCTATCTCACTAATTTGGTTTCTCAAATTTCCCAGGTCATCACGTCATCCACCCAGCCCTCTCCTTCCATTCTTCCCCTCTCGCTGTCACTTTCTCATGACTCATAAATTTTTTGTAATGTGCGTATCCATGGATCCCGGTGGCTCGCTCGCCTTCCATCTTTTCATTTTTCACTATTCACTTTTGTGCCTTCAAAGTTTTCCTATAGGCCGAGATGCCCACCGAGTGGGAATGGGACCGACAGGCACGAATTATCCAACAGATCAACAGGCGTAGATCGGTAAGAGGGCAAATTATACCAGTTGAGAATTCTATATTTTTCAGCAACTGCAAACCTATCAAGCACGGCAGAGGGAGAGATGTCGTGTTCAGATTCGCGAGGAGTTGGCGATTCGGTTTCAGGAGGAGGCGCTGCAGAGAGTAAGTTAATTTGAGAGATCTCAGATCACTGTAGTCAATTTTCAGCTGATCGCTGCTCGTACCAAGGTTCGAGTGTTTCAGACCGAACCAGTCAAAGTTGCTAAGCATGATCAAAAGTTGGCTCAGATCCTCATTGTAAGTCACTCAAAGCTTCAGACTCGAGTACAGTAACCCTCGATTTCAGGACATCCGCGCGGTGGGGAGCATGATTATCAAAGTTCAGGAGACCCGTCTTCAACATGTCATCCCAATCGAGTTAGTCAGTCCGGCGAAGTTGGCTCAGTATCAGGAGGAGAGAGGATCGGTTTTCAAGGTGGTGGAGAAGATCGAGAATGATGTGAAAGTGATTCAGGACTGGAAACCGGAGATGGAGATGGAGATGATGGAGGAGAACTGATCATTCAATTCTTTCGAAATTGTATTTACATTATCAGTTTCAAGTTGTGAAACTGGGAGTCTCCATTGAGCAATAAATGGGGGAAAATGGATTTACATTGAACATGGATACTTTTTAGGTGTCTTGTTTTGAGAGAAATATCGTACGTGGTCTACAGTTACTATCTCAACGGTCTAAATTATCATCGTGACCCTAGATTTCCAGGTTTTATAGTAGTAAAAAAAAGATTGAAAATCAATCAATACTGACCGGCAGCGATAGAGAAGCGATAAAAAACTTACTCTCATCAAGATGGTTCACAAGGTAAGCAGGCTTTTCAGAAAGCCTTAACTCCTTTTCTAAATGCTCCTTTTCAAAACACTCATGAGCAATCAGTTACGAGCAGGAAACTAGACGAATGTATTTTTTCGTGCAGACTGGATCAAGAAATCCGAGAAAAATTAGAACGTCTTCAAAACCCCGAAGCAATCCGACGACTCCAAAAGAGAATGCCGTGCCGCAAAAGAGAAACAACAAATCTCTGGTGATCTATGGACTACTCGGCTTGGTCATTCTCGCCCTCATCATCGCTCTGGTTCTTTTCTTCGTGCTGTTCAACAAATCTGAAAACGTTTGCAAAACTCCGGAATGTATCAATCTTGCCAATCAATTGGTTAGTATCTGCAGGTGAAGCATCTGAAACACTCTCTGATATCAGCACAATTTCCGAGACGATTCCGTTGATCCATGTAACGATTTCTTCAAATATTCGTGTGGCAAATACATAGAGCACGTGTCTGTTGAAGGGCCTAGATTTACTAAAAAAAACGAGATAATGAATGGTTTGATCAGAGGTACATCTTGTGAAAAAAATTACTTCTTATAATGATTCAAAATTTTAGAATTCATTCTGAAGAACGCAACGACGTCTTCAAAGTCGGAAAAAGCCATGAAGCATTTGTTTGGGAAGTGTAAAGAATTCAAACAAGTACGTTTTCAGAAAACTCTCTTATACAGCAATTCACGTTCAGATCAAAGATAGCGAGAATGCGAGCTACGTGCGAATAGGGCTTGACGCCATGAGTTTTGGTTTCCCAATGACAACCCTATTATGGCTAGAGAGTAATTTCGATGTGAATGGTGAAACTGTTTGTGGTGTGAAAAGTGGATCATGTATATACATTGCAGATCTGATTGCGAAAATCGCTTCAGTGAACAGCCGTAACAGACAAATCATAGATTTCGGATTGTTCTCTGCATCATTAGGAGGTGCTCGCAATGTGTGGATTGCCAAGAACGAAGCCCCAGTCATTGAAAAAAACGAAATATATCAGGTAAACAGAAAATGTAGACTTTTCGAAAAATACGGTGGATTTTGTAGCTTTTTACGCGTTTCAACTTTCAGTTCAAAAACAGTGAAGCAGAGTGACAGACAGACCTGAAGCCTATTCCTTAATTGAGAATTTCTATAAAACGCAAAATTGCAGACTCTCAACCGAGTGTTTGGAAAGTTCGGCTGGTTAAGAAACCAGGCTGATATTGATGGCATTCATTGGTTATCGACTGAAATGAACAAACTGCAACCAAGCAATCCCCAACAAGTAACCGGACTAAGCGACTTTTCAAAACTGAAATCGTCATTGCCTGATATCAATTTCATTTCGATCTTTCAAAAGTTGTCAGGATCTCAGAGATTGAAAGATTTCAATAGGATCATTCGTGGAGCGCCGGGATTCGATCAGCTGGGCAAGGATGTAAGTTTTCGGATTTACTTTTTGCTTAACGGTGTTTTTTTTAGATCCAAACATTTCTCACAAACCACAAAAGACATGTTGCTAATTATCTGATTTTTCGTTACATCCAATCGTCAATAGATAATCTTCCTTCTAAAAAGGATCCTTGCTATGGCGTATGCGACTGCGAAGAGGTATGTAAATGAGATCACAGTTGTTTAAGAACTTAAGAACCTGGCTTCAGTTCAGACTTTGGTAATTTTCAAGCTAATCATTTTCAGTACGTTATCAAATACCTTCCATGGCCATCAACTCGAGTTTTTGTTCGCAATCACTTCGACAAAGAGACATTAGAAGATGTAGATGAACTTGTGGAGGATATCAGATCTGGTTACATCGAAATGTTCAAAGATTCGGAATGGCTTAAAGATTCCACAAGAAAGGATGCGATTCTAAAAACCGAAAAGATGAAGAAAACGATCGGTTATGCCAAAGAGTTGGAAACAACCGGAGCGTTAGATAGAATCTTCGATGCAAATATTCTACCTGATGACGTGATGCATACCATTCTGAAAAAGGCCGAGAGGTTTACCCTGAAAACTTCCGTCCAATACGCTTTCTTGGGAAAGTATATGCATCCCGCATTCGAATTGCAGTCGAACGCTTTTTACGCGCCTTTGGAAAATTCCCTTAGTAAGTTGTACTTTCACGGTTTTCTGTAATTGTCTCTGCGTCTCTCACTCTCTCACACGTGATAATAGAGCACGTTTGCATCAGAAAATGTTTTAAAACGGAAACAGGACAGTACTCCATTCACACTACGACCTTTTGAATCAAAATTGGTGAACTGAACAAGGGGCAGATAAGAAGTGCCTGGAGCAATTTTTGTCTCAGTTGAATAACGTCTTTTTGAAATATCCATAGTTTTTGAGAGACACTTCATACAAGTGATTTTTTGACCTATTTGTTAATGTAGGTCAGTAATAATAGCGAGGATAGCAATATATAAGTTCCAATTGTAATCTAATAGTGGAAAATCTACAGTTCCTCTATCCTATTGGGTCAAAGAAGTGATGCCTTTATTTGGATGTCACCTTTTGACCCATAACTCTTCGAAAATTCAAAAACTGAAAAATCGAAGACGGAGCGATTGTAGAGGACCTCGAGACAAACGTTTTGAGCTATAGACTATAGCTATAGTTCATATAGTTCAAAAAATTTGGTTTAGAACTCGCTGACTTATATAGGGGTACCAATTTCAGTGCAAATCTTGAAAAATAGGCCCAAATTTGGGACATTTGCCCCGTTATTAAGAGAACGGAAGCTTAAATCAAAAATCGAAAACGGAGCGATTGTCAGAAATGTCTTCCTGATACTTTTGCTTTTTTGAATTTTAAAATTCCATCAAGTTCTAATGTACTTATACCTGGTTTAGGTTGTCTCGCCATCCTAATTCGGGACCACGGTGGAGTAGAGGATTTTAAGATTCCCCGGCTCCCAAAACCGAACTTTTTCTCATAATCGGGCCCCAGGGGAAATCGGCTTCGTTGATTCAGATTTTGAAACAAAAATTGGCAAAATTTTCACGTGAATTGAGTTATGACCTCGCAGCATTGTCACCATAGGCGAGCTCATCTGCTTCCAAAAAAGATAATCAAAGTTTGACCTCTCGATTATTTCCTACGTGAAGCGAGAGAGTGTGAAAACGAGAGAGTGCAGACAACGAGAGGAAATAAGAAAAAATTCCGATTTCAGGAGGCCGTGTACTTTCGAATACATATAACCTTGGCTACTTTTTCAGCTGTCCTTTCTCCACTCATGGACGATCCTTTCTACCATACCAGCTATCCAACTTATGCAAAACTGGCAGGCGCTGGGTTTATTATCGGACACGAAATCGGTCATGGTTTTGATGCGATGGGTGTTCACTGCGATGAAAATGGGAATTTGAGAAATTGGTGGACACCTTCAGATTCGATGGAATACGATAAACGAGGATCGTGCCTAATACATCAGTACACTCATTATGATCATCCGAAATTCGGCAAGAATGTAAGACATAATTATCAACTCATCTCAATTGTTCATACATTCCATTTAGCTGAACGGATCGACAACTATCTCTGAAAACATCGCCGATAATCTTGGAAGCAAAGCGGTGTGGAGGGCATTCAAAAAGTTGGACCTGTCCAAGGAGAAGAAAATCGTTGGCTTCGAGGACTACAGTATTGAGAAGCTCTACTTCCAGATTGAAGCATTGGTATGTTATCAGGAATCAGATTGAAATAAAGGAACGTATTTCAGAATTGGTGCGATTCTCGAAGCCCCATTGAACTGGACCAGCAAAAAGGCGTTAGTCATGGTACGAGTAGTTTCCGTGTGAATGGAGTGCTTGCGAACATGAAGGGGTTTTCGGATGCGTTCAATTGTCCAGCTGGTTCGCCGATGAATCCGGCGAAGAAGTGTGAACTCTTTTGAAATTCCGTTTAACAGATTTCGAATGAACCAATCTTCCAGTGTAGTTTTTGTGTTGATTTTTTGATAGATTTATGCAGAAAGGGTTTTTTGAAATTTCACTTATTTCTAAGAGAAAGGGTCGCTAGAAAGTGCAACTGAAACCTTGGTGGAAGGAGTTGTCAAAATTTTCAAACATGCCTATCATTTCTAGGTTCAACATTTGCCAATTTTCAGCAAAAATAATGCACTGAAAACCTGCTCAAATAATAGTTTTCTCCGTGACGTAACTGTTGTTGGAACAGAAAAACAAATAGTTGAAAAGCTCGATGAAGTTAGTAGTCTCGTTTTTGGGATTCTGACGGACCAGAAAAGCAGTGGGTGAGTTTTGAAATCTTCTTGAAATTTCAAATTTCAAATTTTCCAAAAGAACCGAAAATGTCGCTGAAAGAGAAATGCTCAAATCCCCTGATGTCTCTAATGGTGTTCCTGCTGATTCTGGTCGTCGCTCTCATCACTGCAGTAATCGTTTTGAAAATGGATAACAAGGAAATGATCATCAATTCTCCACAAGCATTCAAGGCTCCTGAAACCCCGGAATCTGTGACGTCATTCACTGTGAAACCGGATTCAGATTCTTCAGCGAAGATTGTCACTTCTCGGCCAATAATTTTCACTGGAAAGCCTCGAAACGTGTGTGAAACTCCGGAATGTATCACTGTCGCTCATCAGCTGGTTGGTTTATTACTGTAGTCTCAAATTTACACAGGAAAATTTATGAGTTCTCAGCTCAACTGGCACGATCCCAACGTCGATCCGTGTGTGAATTTCTACAAGTACACATGTGGAAAATACATCGAGCATACTGTCGTCGATGGGAACAGATTGAGGAAGAAGGGATTCATCGTGGACAACTTGATTACAGGTTTGAAGAAAGTTCGAGGAGAGAGAACCTTAGAACTTTCTAGAACAACTAATAAACAAGAAGCCCACCGATTCGAAATCTGAGCAAGCACTGAAATCGTTCTACAACAAATGCGATGGGTTGAAGGATAGCGAGGAGGTTTGGTCCTTTTCTATCGAAATTCTACGAAAATCAGTTTTCAGGAAGTTGAAGAAGAGAAGAAACAAGCGATGAAGGATGTTCTAGAAGACATCAAAACGATTGGATCCTGGCCACTTTTGGATGAGAATTGGGATGAGTCAAAGTTCAATTTGAATGGTGCATATATACATTTTTGGTCGTAAAAAAATCAGGCTTTTTCCCAGACATGTTGGCCAATATTGCTAGTCTTGGTGTCCCGACAAATGGATTGTTCACCATGGGAGCCGCGGGTGCTCCAGTTTTAGAGATTGCTCCGCTTAATAGAGCAAACAATGGAGAGCCAGGAGAGTCTTTGAAAAATCTCAGCCTGGAAATTCTGACAGAGAATGGAATCAAGTTCGATCAAAACACGTTTGATGAGGATTTCCAGAAGTATATGGATTTGGATGAGATGCTCTCAGAAGTGAGAAGAGCCCTTGAAATTTATGGACGAATAGTGAACATTTTCAGCATGAAGTCAATTCGACTGCACAAGAAGTTACACTTCCCGAATTGCAAAAGGCGATTCCGAGTGTAGATTTTGGAAGAATCATTGAGCATTTAGCGAGTCCGAGGAGGAAAAATGTGGCTGGGAAGATTAAGGAGACAGCGTTTGCGACTAGGGTCTCGTTGTTCTTTGGGAATAATACAGTAAGATTTTCATTTCTATTGGTGTCTCTCGGATTTGACGATTTTAAAAAAGAAGACCTCCAAATGGCTCAGCTCCGGAAAACACCAAAATTTTAACTTTCCAGCTCGAGGACATTCTCCAAAAGACACCCAAAAGAACCTTGGCCAATTTCCTCATTTTCTTCTACATCGACATGTCATCTGACAGCATTTCCAGCGATGAAAACGATATATTGTCCAGAGACTGTTACGGGGTAAGCTTTTGACCAAATTATCTAGGTTTCTGTGACAGATATCAAAAAGTTGTCAACTAATAAAACGCTCATGATGAACAGAGGAACATTTTGTTAGTTGACCACTTTTTTATATCTTTCATGGGAACCGAGATATATTTGAAATGGAGGGTTCAGATCGCCGTTGCGAAACTTCAAGAAGCCGCCGTTGCACTTTTCATGAAATACCATTTCGATCGAGAAAACATCAAGAATGTAGGCGAGCTGGTGGAAGAAACCAAAGAGCACTTTGTCGAAATGATTCAAGCGTCCACGTGGCTCCAGGAGACAACCAAGAAGAATGCGATTTCGAAGATTCGAAAAATCAACAAAACTATTGGCTATCCTGAGCAATTCGAGCAACCGGGATCTGTGGATAAGCTTTATGAGGATGTAAGATTCGTCTGAGAGCTTGAAACTTGATCCATGTCTTTCAGCTCATCATCTCGCCCACCGATTCATACTACAGAATGGTCACGAGAATCGATAGATTCGGAGTAGAACTATTGATGGATTACGTGGCATTGGAGTCGTCGCACAGTCCCGAGCGAAAACTTCTGAGGCCGAATGCTTCGTACAATCGAAGATACAATCGATTATGTATGCAGATGTTTTGTGGTGCAAAAAGATAATTCGAAAGTTTCAGTTTTTTATGTCCCGATGATGGATGATCCGTTTTTCGACACCACCTTACCAAAGCATGCGAAAATCGCGAGCACTGGGAGAGTTCTGGCTCATGAAGTCGGTCACGCGTTAGACCCGAAAGGAATGAGATACAATGGGGATGGATACAAAGAGGATTGGTGGGTTCCGGAAGACTTGCGAGAGTATGAGAAGCGGGTGCAGTGTTTGGTGAAGCAGTACGACAACTATGATGATCCGGATTTCGGCCAGAATGTGAGAACTTTTGCTTAGAGATTCCTATGAGATTTTGATTCTTTCTCAGCTCCAAGGAAACGCAACGGTTCTGGAAATGGTAGCTGATGGGCTGGGAGCGGAATCGTCGTGGAGAGCACTCAAGGCTCTGGATCTTTCCAAAGAGCAGAGACTTGTGGGATTGGAGAATGAGCCAGTGGAGAGAGTCTTTTTTAGAATCATTGCGTTGGTAGGGATTTTTGAGGTTCTGGGTGGCTTCGGGTACATACCACATAGTCAGAATGGTGCTGTCAGACCGAGACTGCGCCTGCGCCTAAGTCTGACCCGTATTCGCAGTAGCTATATACACAGATTCTGAACAACTTCTAAGTCGACATCTTCTCAGATTTCGTCTGGAACTTCAAGTCAGAAGTTGACCACAATCTTAAGCAGGCGGCTACAGAAACCGACTAACTCGGCTGTATGCCCGCGACTTTTGGGCGAGACTTGGGCGGCTTCTAGGCAGACTTTGCCCAAGATTCGGCTTCTGAGCGAATGTTGGGCAGCTTTTGGGCGGAGGTTGTCGTCCTCAAACGACTTGGGAACGTTGGCCGGTGAAATGGCGACTTCAGGGCGAAAGTTGAGCGGCTTCTAGGCGAAGATTGGGAAAAACACACCCCCAATAGTTGGACGCGACTTCTGTGCGAAGGTTAGGCGGCTTCTGATCTCGTTTTAGGCGGAAGTTAAGCGAACCTTGCGCGAGATTTCGGAGAAGGTGGCGAACGCCTGGTCGGCGAAAGCTGCGCGAACCCTACTCGGAACTTAAGCGAAGGTTTGGCGATCCTTGGGCGAACTTTAAGCGCGACGCGGCTCTGCGTTGCGGTCGACGAAACATCGAACGAATTTTATTTTCGCTATGTTTTTTCTGTGTTATTCCCATTATCTTTCTCGTTTGGTTCATGACTAATTATCGCATAGTTATAGATCCTTTGCTTTATTTTCAGCTCTGGATTAACTGTTTGGACACATACGGTATCAATGTCTCTAGGACTTCGAAATATTTCCAAAGCCGTAATCACCGGAAATATCGTAGACACAATTAGGCGTTCTGATCATTCATCTCCATTTTTTTCAGGAAATTATCATTGCCAAGCTTCTGATAAAAGTGGGACAATCATCAGACGGTTTCTTATAGAGGTATACTTTAATGCAAAATACGGATGGCTCAAATGCAAGAATTTTCAGAAGCAAATTGAGTTTTCAAAATCGTAAAGGAGAGAAGAAGCTGAACATCTATCAAGTCAGAACGATTTCAGATGCTTTGAATTCATCAGCTACAAATGCAGAAGATGCACTCAAGTTGACTCGAATTTTCATCTTGGATCATCACAGGAAACATCATCGGAAGATGAATCGAGGGTGAAGAAAAATTGAGATTTGTCAACATTTAACTCTCTATTTTTTCAGAAGTTCATCAAAGTTCATCAAAGTGAGGAACCACTCTTCAGCCATCACACCTACTAATGAAGAGGTGAGTTACAGTGGAAATTAACATATTTTTACTGAAATTTTTCAGAGGACGAAAGAATTTCGAGTATCAGAGACGAGCGCTGGAACCAAAAATTCAATCGAAACCATTAGACAATTTTCGACACTCTGGATTTACCATCAACAAATGCAGAAGGTGTCTTCGCATTAATAAGTTTCAAACTTATGTATTTTTGACTCCTATTTTTTGTATTTTTTTTCCTGTATTATGTATAGTCCCTTTCTGTTTCAATGTATACTTTTTTTGATTGTAATAAATGTTAATAGAATCAATTTTTGTTTTTTTTTAACTAAAATTGGAAGAAAATCGAAGGGAAGCCCTACCCCCTATGATGCAAATGGCGAAGGTTGAGCGAAAGTTTGGCGGAGGTTGGGCGGCTTCTGAGCTGGTCTTGGGCGGCTTTTGTGGAAAAATAAAGCGAAACCCGCCCAAGGTTCGCTCAGAAGTCGCCCAACCCTAGCCCTAAAGTTGCGGGGAACAGCCGAGTAAGATCCGAAAAACTGTGTTACACAAAGTGAATGGTTCTAGAAGTTTCAAAAAAGCTGACCTCACCTTACCACCAACCTGGGTGGGAACCAGTGAAAAGTGGAACCCAGAACCCATGACTCAAAAAGCTCTAAACCTCTCTATCTTTCAGGACTATTGTTCCACCCGCGACCACGACGATCTCGACTTCGTACTGATGAGAGTGCACCCGACACATAGTTTCCGTGTGAATGGAGTCGTCTCCAACATGAAGCAGTTTGCGGAGACGTTCAATTGTCCGGTTGGGTCTCCGATGAATCCGGTGAAGAAGTGTGAACTGATTTGAGATGTTTGAAATGAAAAGTTTGTGTCTTGTTTTATGATCTTTTGGTTCTTGTTATCACAATATGCGAATAGTTTATTCTGGAAACATTATCATGGTAAACAGCAAAATTCCAATTTGTCTCAAACATTGAGCACATTCCGGATTATGAACCTGGAAGAACTGTAAAACCCACCGACTTCCTCTTGATCTCGACGACTCCAAAATAATAGATCATAGAGAATAAGGCTCCACACAGAGACACACATATCCGATCCGACCATTCGATCACAAAACCAAAACCTTTCTCCAAAACCTTACCCATCTCCCGACCTACCTGTTGTCGTTGGATTCGGTCGAGTAGTGGATCCTGCGGTGCTTGGAGTTGTCACCGGTGGAGCAAAAGTGGGCGGAGCCTGTGGGTCATAACTGCACACGAAGAAGTGCTTCTCGGTGTCCACTCGGGGATTCCATTTTGCGTTGGTGGTGCTCTCGGTGACGAAGTTTTGACCGCTGATGAAGTCCCAGTTGGTGAAAGTGAGCGGGCGTCCGTTGTCCCAGATCCAACTGCTAGAGGTGTTTCTGGAGAGGCCGATCCAGAAGTTGGAGTCGGTGCCGAAGGAAGTGCGAGCGTAGGCTAAAGGGGATTTTCAGATGATGGCTCAAAACCTGAAAAACTCACATGCCAAAAAGTTGCAAGTCGTCAAATCGGGCACATACGCCAGGTAAGACGACGTCACTGGATTCTGATAATGACACCAGTATCTCGCATCTTCATAGGTCAACTTTTGAGGCACAAACTTGAAGCACAGCCCCTTGATTTCCTTGTCGCCATTGTCGAAGCACGTCCCGGCAAGAGAGGCTCCGACGATTGTAGAGAGAAACACAAATTGTAGGAGCATTTTCGGCATCGGAAAGTGTGACAACGAGCACATTGGGGGATGGTTTAAGAAGGCGAAGAGGAGTCGTAAAACGTGTGTGTGGAATACTGATAAGCGGTGACGAAATTTTTTTTTTTGATTAGAGAGGAAAGTGATCGTTCGGGACGGAAGGGTTAGGAGGGAGGAAGGGTGACTGGGGGTCCAATGTTTACCGCGAAATGTTTACTTCCGGAAAATGACCAATTGAAGTAAGATCAGAAAATCAACTTTGGCAGTTTGGACAGCATCAGCATTCATACATTTTCGATCAAAAAGGTGTCAATTTTGATGATTTTTACTGCAAAATGGTCAATTTTGAGCAGTTGAAATCGGACGTTTCACGGAGACCTGGCGATCGAGGAATGCAATCGCGCTCCAGTGGGCAAATTTGTAGACCTGCGAACGTTTTGAATTTTTTTGCTGGTTTCGAAAGATTGTTTCAGCTTTTTCGACAATCTATGATGACAATAGGAGGTTGACAATCTTTAGAAGTCGAAAAAGCTGAGAAAAATTTCGCCGAAAGCATTAAAAATTTTGAAAATTTTGAACCTCCCAGTAGAGCGCGTTTCCGTTTCTCTTTCAAAGTGTTTTTTTGCCGGTACTGTAACTTTGCTAAAAACTGTCGGCAGAAACTAGTTGAAGAAACCATCCAAGTTTTTCTTATGAAAAATTTGATTTTCCAGAACGTCCAAGTTTTTAGTTTTTTTTCCAATTTTCAGTGTTTTGATTTGATCTACAATATCGAATATAAACATTTTCATTCATTAAACCATATATAAAACTCTTACAACCGATTGAAAAAAAAACAGAACAACTAAAAAAAAGTTAAAACAGTTCATGCAGCATCCAGCTTTAAATCCGGAAAACAGTAGTTCATCATGCTCGTCACTTGTGCCTTCTGCTCTTCGGTCCTGAAAAATTTTCATGATGAGAGAGCCTAATTTAATGACTCGAAACCTACATGATCGGTATAAACGGATTAAATTTGCTGGTGCCGTGGCCATCTCTATAGTGCTGCCACACTTCTTCCGGCCTCGAGAACATTCCTTCGCATGACTGACAACTCCATCTGCAATCGACAAGTTGACAATTTGAAGATATCGCCCCACTGCACCTCAGTGGAGCGCGATCGCACCAATCAAAACTCACAACTTCATTTCCAAGTGAGCTGTGATATGTGCGATGCGGCGATGTGGTGCATGATCCACAATGCACTTGCAGCTTTGGCAACGCAGTTTTTGAATCCCCGAGTTCTGTTGCAGTTGTTGACAGAAGTTGGCGAAGCACGCGCTGGGTCCCTCGATGCTCTGGAAGGAATTTGATTGAAAAAACCCGTTTTCTACATGTTTCCAGTGCGATGGAGCGCGTTTCAAAACTTACCGAAATCACTGAAGCTGTCGATTTTCTCGGACGCCCGGGCTTCCTTTCTGACACTTTTCGACGCTTTCTCGGAATCCGAGGCACATTTCCAGAAGTCGTTTGGGCGAATGTGGAATTCTGAAAAATCGATTCACGAATGATTTTTCAAATCTTTCAAGGAGATTTCTGTTATCTTTTTTCGGGCAGTTTTCGAGTTTAAAAATATGGCGATTGAGGAAGGATTTCGGACACATCGTTTTGCTTCAAAATATGCGAAAAAATTGGTGAAAATGAGCGAAAAATAACGATGGCTACGAGTGACTAGATTCTTGCAAAATTGCGTCTTTGAGGCGAATTCTCCGGCGCTTGGAAACATTTTGGAACGTTCTCATTGTGATATCTGGAATCTACACATTGGATTACATATATTCAAGTGAAAAAATGGTCAGGAAACCTTTGATTTTTTATTACTGATTTTCAAAACGCTTGAAATCGAAATTTTCGTGACAATCCATGTCTCAAGGCAAAAAAATTGCGTACCACATGGCCAGTCGATGTGCTCTGCAACTTGAGGTCTTCCTCATCCTCCTCAATTGTCTCTGGCTTCCCCAGCACATCTTCAGTTGAACTTCCGACTCGAATGACTACTCTCTCATAGTCTCTTCCATACTCTTCATCCAGGATTTCTTCCTTCACTTCGACACTGTCCGATGAACTTCCGACTCTAATGAGCACTCTCTCTACATGCCCTTGATCTTCTTCATCGAAAATTTCCTGCTTCACGAAAACGTCTTCTATTGAGCGCTCCGCAGTTGGCACTTCTTTGACGGGGTCGTCTGGAGCGAAATCCGGCTCTTCGGGAGTAAGCGTAGGGGGAGCAGAGGGCTCTGAAAAACATGGAATTGACTCAGAAGTTTTCGAAAATTTTCTTTTGGCGAGCTACTGAAGCCTCTCGTTCGATGTTTTTTTTTTCATTTTTTAGCTTTTTGAAATTGAAAAATGTACCGACTAGAGATGCGAGATTGCTGGTGACGGAGAATTCGATAGCGTTTTCCGACAGAAAAACCATTAGCCGAGTCATCGTGTCTCCTGGAGTAGTCTTGGCCAGCACGTACATGTTTGACATTTCTGAAATTTTTTGTTGATTAAATTTGAGAATAGGTTTAGAAGAACGTAATTGTCGCGAATCTTGTCGCCAAAAATTGCGCCAAGATTTGTTTACGACCCCGCCACCAAAAGTAAGGCGCATCTGGTGCGCGCTCGTATTTCAACTGAGGTCGAACTTAAAATGGAAAAGAAATTATGTTTCGGAGGTTTTTTAGAAATTTCGTGTCCGGGGAGGTTTAAATGACACAATTCTCTACTCAAAAAATATAAAAAGTTCGGTCATCGCAGTTTTTGTAAAAAAAACTGTTTGGTCCGCAATTGTGCGTGGCGGTGTTTGCGGACACAGTGATGAGATTTCAAATTTGCATGCAATCACATCACATTTTTTTCGATTTTTTATAGTTTTCGGCCGGAATTTTACCACTTTTCAAGGAGAAAAGGGATAGAATTTTAAAAATTTGCATTGAGCTGTCTCGAAATCTACGTTTTCCTCAATTTTTGCATCTGAAGATTCTGAAATTCGATTTTTTCAGATTTTCCAATGACTCGCCGCCGATCTAACGCACGGAAGTTTCGGTTCCATTGAAAGAGCTCGTCTCCATTTATTGAAGACGAAAAAGATTGAGTATAGAAGTTCTGAAGAAATCGTTACTGGTGGTAAAAGTTTTTTGAACACTTACGATAAGGATGGAATCATTTGGTAAGTGGGCGGATGCGCTTCAAGGAAAAATGTCGATCTGTTCAGCATGTGGACTGGAGAAGTCGTCGAGAACGGTTTCGATTCGGACAATGAGGGCGCTTTTTACAATAGACTCAATTTCACTTGGAACTTTGACTGGGAGGACTTGATGGCGCAGGGAGTCGTTGCTCTCTTCGGATATATCATCGTCAAAAGTCATTCGCACAATTTCCCACCGAAAAAAATCGATATCGCTTTCACGGAGGGTATGGAGAAAGTGTCTACAATTGTACAGGCGAATTTCGACCCGGTCCCTACTGTCTTCGAATACCACTTGACCGCTCACTACGCTGAAAACGAACAGGTCTCGTATGAGGAGATGTTCGCCGCTTCTGACAAGACTGATGGGGTTCTGGTGGTCGAGGGAAAAAAACTTCATGTGAATAAGGCGGTGAGCAATGTTATGATGAGCAATCCTTACTTTCCATTATTCAGTTTCTCTCGTTTCACTCCGACTTCTTCACCGCTCTCTTCTCGTCGAATTTCAAGGAAGGACAACTGACTGAAATTCCGATTGAGGACGTCTCATATGAAGATTTCGCTTTGTTGCTCAGCACAATCTACCCAGAGACTGTGTTCCCAAATGGTAAGAAAGCGCGTTCTACTGCACTAGACATCTCAATTTTTCAGATAGTACCCTCGAGAAGCTTCTGGAGCTCGCGGATCGATTCCTGATGCGAGCGGTCATCCGTCAAATTGAACACCATCTCGTTTACATTTCCAAACTGGGATTCGAGAAAGTTCTATGGATGGCCGAGAAGTACGGAATGCCGGAGCTCTTGGCGAAGACGATTCGCTCGATAGACACTGTGGAGAAGGCCAAGAAGCTCGAGAAGTTTCCACAGTACGACGAACTCAGTGGCGATACGAAGGGAGCGATTTTCAAGCGATTGTTGAAAATGATTTAAAATGTTTATATTGCTAGTTTTCAATTTTTACTTACCCCGTTCTGTGAATGATTTCTTATGTGATTCTATCGATTTTTCAGTAAAGATTTTTGTGCTGCCTGTGAACAATTTTAGGCTGGGGAACTAACAAAATTTTTTCCTCGCGTTTGAATTTTTTTCGGTTTTCAACTCTGCGTATAACTTCTCGAACGAAAATTGTGTTGTTGGTGGATAGATACTGAATATCGGAAAATGTATCGGCTCTTTGGATGAAGGCAAGGTGGAATCGAAGAAGTCTTCTGGTATGCTCGATAAGTTGTCGAGAATGATGAAAGAGCAGATTCTTCGACAATTTTAGATGTTTTTGTTCCTTGGTCTTATTTTCAATCCTATTCTCAGTAGATCTTTCTCTCTGTCAATTTTTCTCATCGTTCTTATTGTTCCATAAAGTTTTGCACATTCCAGCTATTCCGTTCAGTACAGAAGTTTCAGATTTCTGGACCATCAAAGTTTTGTTTTGGCAGAAAGTCGATGATGGTCTAGAGTCTCAAAACTCGGTCCTCTCCTGATAATCGTTGTTCGGGTGTATAAACAATGGGTCTTATTATCTCATCTTTCTCTTGCCTTCCAGTCGCCAATGACCAGAAAGGTAGTGTAGTACTATAGGACAACTAATAACGCATGAAGGACTAGACAATCGAGGAGAATCGGATTTTCTGGTGAGTGCTCTGTTTTCTGTATATACGCACCGCAATTCGAGGGGGCGAGTCCTCATTTCATAGAATCAAATGGTACTACCCGTTTTACACCTGATTTAATTTTTTTTCGAGATATTTTCCAAAAATCGGAGTTTGAGAGAAAAAAAAATGCTCGGGGATTTTTAAAATCACACTGGTACGCATGTTTGAAAAGGGTTCCTGGTACTTCTAGAGATTGTCTATGAGCTGTATATGTTCAAATTCTGCGACCAGTTCCCGCGTTTTTTAAAACTATGCATCTGTGCTCCAGACGAAGTTTTGTTTTGAGAAATTTCTGTGCTCGAAAAAAATTTACCGAGTCTAAACACCTTTTAAAGTCGACAGGCTAATTACTGTTTTACAGAGCGNAAAATTTACCGAGTCTAAACACCTTTTAAAGTCGACAGGCTAATTACTGTTTTACAGAGCGAAAAATGACCGATGGAGTCATCGAATACAAGAGCGACTGGAAATTGATCGACTCGAACGAAAAGGTTCTCGAATCGAAATCTCAAAACGGCATCACTTGTACTTGGAGTGGTCAACTAGTGAATGGTGTCAACTCGATAAAGCAAAAGTGGGAATTCGATTTTCTAACATTGATGAAAAGAGGAGTCAATGAACTTCACGGTCATATTATCGCAGGAGGACCAGCTTTCACAGAAGCTGATATTGTTAGAATTGATTTCGAATTGACCGAAAACCTTCAATGCATTGAAAAGATTATCGACAATTTGGAACGATACGTAACGCCGTCAGTGACATTCGATTATTATCTGACTCCGATTTACACGAAGAAAATCGCATACGATGAGATGTTTTCGGCTTCGGACAAGACTGATGGGGTTCTGGTGGTCGAGGAGAAGAAGTTTCATGTCAATAAAGCGGTGAGCAATCTTAGGATGAGCAATCCACATGTTTCCTTTTCAGTTCCTCTCGTTCCACTCCGACTTCTTCTCTGGTCTCTTCGCATCGAATTTCAAGGAAGGACAGCTGACAGAAATTCCGATTGAGGGTGTCTCTTGTAAACATTTTGGCCTGTTGTTGAGCACCATCCATCCGAATACTGTATTCCCAAACGGTAAGAAGAGGACTAAAAGAATTCTGAACATTTCCTTCTTTTGCAGATAAAACCGCCGAGAAGCTTCTGGAATTGGCCGATCGATTCCTGATGCCTTCCGTCACCGCCCATGTCGAGTATCATCTTCTGAACAACTCCAACATTTCCGACGGGAAAGTGATGTGGATGGCGGATGCATACAAGATGAAGAAGGTTTTCGAGAAGAGTCTCCGTGCGTTAAATACGGTTGAGAAGATCAAAGCGGTGTGGACGTCGGGGTATTACGGGAAGTTGTCCGATGAGGCAAAGTTGAAGGTCTCCGAGAAGTTGATCCAGATGGTTTAATAATTTTTTATCTATCGGGAATCTATCAGTCTCAATTTTTATTCTTATTTTTCTGATTTTCACATAAAAGTTTTGCACATTCCAGCTATTCAGTTCAATAAAAAGTTTCAGATTTCTAGACAACCAAAGTTTTGTTTTGGCAGAAAGTCAAAACTCGGACACACTCCATTTCACTGGTCTCCGCTGATAATCGTTGTTTGGGTCGATAAACAAAGGGGTTTATTATCTTATATTTCTCTTGCCTTTCAGTCGCCAATGATCAGAAAGGTAGTGTAGTACTATTAGAAGACTACTAACTCAGGAAGGACGAGGCAACCGAGGAAAATCGGATTTTCTGGTGAGTGCTCTATACCTGTTCAAAAATTATGCATCTGTGCTCTAATCGAATTTTGTAGCAATTTCTGTGTCGATTTACAAAGTCCACACAACCTTAGAGTCGACATGCAAATTATTGTTTTACAGAACCAAAAAATGACCGATGGAGTCATCGAATACAAGAGCGATTGGAAATTCATCGACTCGAATGCAAAGGTTCTGGAGACGAAATCTCAAAACGGCATCACTTGTACTTGGAGTGGTCAACTAGTGAATGGTGTCAACTCGATAAAGCAAAAGTGGGAATTCGATTTTCTAACATTGATGAAAAGAGGAGTCAATGAACTTCACGGTCATATTATCGCAGGAGGACCAGCTTTCACAGAAGCTGATATTGTTAGAATTGATTTCGAATTGACCGAAAACCTTCAATGCATTGAAAAGATTATCGACAATTTGGAACGATACGTAACGCCGTCAGTGACATTCGATTATTATCTGACTCCGATTTACACGAAGAAAATCGCATACGATGAGATGTTTTCGGCTTCGGACAAGACTGATGGGGTTCTGGTGGTCGCGGAAACGAAGTTTCATGTCAATAAAGCGGTGAGCAATTTTATGATGAGCAATCCACATGTTTCCTTTTCAGTTCCTCTCGTTTCACTCCGACTACTGCACCGCTCTCTTCTCTTCGAATTTCAAGGAAGGCCAGCTGACTGAGATTCCGATTGAGGACGTCTCATATGAAGATTTCGGTCTGCTGATGAGTGCCATCTACCCGAAAACTGTTTTCGCGAATGGTAAGGAAATACGCTCTACTGCACTAGACATTCTCAATTTTCCAGACAGAACAGCCGAGAAGCTTCTGGAGCTCGGCGATCGATTCCTGATGCCCGCCGTCACTCGTCAGGTCGAAGACCATCTTCTGGAGAAGTCTAGTCTGAGCAACGCGAAGTTGCTGTTCATCGCTGAGACATACAAAATGCCGAAATTGATGGAGCAGACCATTATCGCGATGGATACTTTGGAGAAGTTCAAGCGTCTGGAGAAGTCTTCAGAATACGTGAAGCTGTCGGAAGATGCCAAATTGACTCTCTTCGATCGCATCATGCAGATTATTTGATTATGTTTCAATTTCCAAATTTTTAAATTTGTTCTTGTCAAAAATAAACCCGGTTTTCATGCTTCAAATATCGAGTCAATTGTTAACAGAAGCTGTTCAAATCAGCATGAAATCATTTTTTAAAACCTTTTGACTTTCTCAGGCTCTGCTCACTATTCTGCGCTCTCTTATAAAACCTTTGAAATTTGGAACGAACAATTGTCAAATATTCAGCCAGGGGAAGAAAAAGTAACGAAAACTATATCCCCAAAAAAAAGTTTCAGCGTTAAAAGTTTGAAACATGCCATTTTCAGCCGACATTTTCTTCTGCCACTCATTGTAAGAAAACGGATAGAGCTGATAATATGATTATTTATTGGTGAGCAATTGTGATCTGAAACAGGCTTTCCGTCCAAAAAAATCAATTTGAGAAATCTCAAAAACTAACAGAACTAGTCAAATTCGCAAGAATGACAACCACAAAAACAGGCGAATTAGGAGCAATTTTCAGGGAAAAACTAATTGCAGAGGATAGAGAAACTCTTCAACAATTTTTAGAAAACAAAATTTTGACGAATTGTTCTGTCACAAGCGAGCAGGAAGGTGTTTAGTGAGAGAACCGATTTTCAGACATTTCGTCTACTTTTGGCTGCAGAAAATCTGGGAATATGGAGGAAAGAGTGGATTATGTTACTAGTGATTTTTGGTCCTTCCTTTCGCGCTCCACCGCAATCTTCAGATTTTTCAACGAGGACCAAGTAAAAAAGTAAAAATAAACAAAGTTTCCACCGTTTAATTTCCAATTTTCGAGGTCGCGACTATTAAAAAACACAAAAAGCTAGCTTCCAGCTGGAAGTACTTCCAATAATGCAAAAAGAGACGAATTTGGTGAAAAGTTTCATTTCAAAAAAAGATTATAAAACAATTTGTGAATACGGGAAATCTACGAAAATGCATTGTGGAAATTCCGAAAAACTAAATAGTTGAGAGACAAGACTTTGACATTTTGAAAGATTCCAGTGTGACCGAATAAAGTGAACAATTATTTACGATTCGTCGTGAACATGTCCAGGAAAGCACTTCTCCATCATCTCCTGAATTTTTTTCTGCTGGCTCGGAGTTCTGAAAAGCGACCAATTTTTGCAACTGCATGAACTCACGGAAAACCTGGGCGTCATAGAAATGCAATCGCGTTCCACTGGTCGGGCTCGCTTTCAGTTTTTTTTTCAAAAACAGTTTCATGAGACTTTCTCCAAAAGTTTGTCTATCCTCCTATCATCCTTGTTGACCTACGAAAAAGTCGGAAAATTGCCCAAGGCGAGCAAAAAGTCTCTTTTATTTCAAAAATTCGTCCAGTGGAGCGCGATTGCATATCTACAGGTTTCTTAATCAATCTGAACAACTTACGTTTTCTCGACGAATGGAATGTACTTTTCTGTTGGATGACGATCGCTGAAATGCTTTCGGCCAGCTAACGACGTCTGGCACATTTTATGGCACAGTGCACATTCCCATCTGCAAATTATGCATGTTGAAAATATTTTTTTTATTGAAAATCGAGCTTACAGTTTGAGTTGTAAGTGGGATGTGACATGCATTAATCGTCTCGCTGTTTGCACCATTGCATCACAAGTTTGGCATTTTATCAAGCGAATAAGAGACTTTTTGGGAATGGCTGCTTCAGTGCTCTGAAATGTGTGAAAATTGAGACTCGAACGAAAGCGCTAAACTAACAGCAGTCTCAGAAGTACCGGCAACCTCATCCTCCATCTCGCCACGTCTTGGTCTCTTTCTTGCAGTTGAATCGCCTCCAGAAGTCTCCTGATGAGACGTGGACGGAGTCTGCAAAGATTCTAATAGTCTCCGATAGTTATTAAACTGAATCAAACCTTCCGACTACTCGACTTTTTCTGCACTTTGCTCAAGTCTTCATTTGCTGCTTCGTGACGTCTGACTTCCTCTACTTCCACTATCACAAGCTCCTCTTCCACAATCTTTTCTCTTTTCACGTCCACCATCAGATTTCTCACTCCTGGTATTTCATTGAAGGAGCGTTCGGAGGCGATTCGTGATGATTCCAAGGTAGAAGAGAAACTCAAGTTGTCTTGAGGTTCGTGGAAAGATGACGGTGGTTGCTCATTCACAATTGGCTCTGAAATTGAACGATGATTCAGGTTCAAAATTTTTGTTTCCACATTAAATACCCGGGTTTTCGAATGCGTTAATTGGCTATTTGCGCAAGCTTCTAGGTGTCAAGATATTTGCTCGGAACGGTTACACAGGAGAATGAAAGACGAAAAAAAAACTGACATACGAAGAATTACGTAAAGCAGATCAAGAACTTACCCATATTGGCCACCAGATTTGCGAGATTGCTGGTGACAGAGAACTCCATTCCGTTTTTCGACAAAAACGTCATGAGACGACTCATGGAGTCGCCTGGAGCCGTGGCGACGACGATGAACATGCTGGACATTGCTGGAAAACTGCAAAAAAAAAAACTGACTCGTTTGCAGGGGAAAATCTCAAGGAAAATCTTTAAATTAGGAAGAACATTCGAACACAGAATCAATAAACTGGATAGTGCAGAAAGAGGAGGAGAGAGGGGGAGACTGTTTGTGAGGACCATTAGACGGATGGTGTAAGAGAGAGGGGAGAGGGATTGGTGTGGGAGAATGTGAGAGACAAGGGATGTCTACGACAGGTGTTCGTCATTATGAAGTGCAACATTGGAGTAGGCAACACTTGTTGAACTATTCATGAGCATATTACGGGTCTCTCATTGTCTGAGTTTTTTTTCCTGTTTTTCGATTGAGTAACTGGAATTTCATGGAACAGAGTGAATTATCATTTGGGATACAAAATATGGATAAAATTCTTCCCCACAGTCCCCTGGTATAATACATTCTTTTGCAGACTGCAACTCCAACTAAACAAGAACAAAAAATTGATCCACAATGACGTCATCTCTCCAAAGTGACCATTGCTGGTTCTTTCTGATTTTCAGTGTTGACTGCTACCCTTGAAAACTATTGAATCTCCAGCACTCTGAATGTTTCTTTCATAAAGAAGTTTACTCTTAACAGAACGGTTTTTTTTTAATTTGACAAGTTCCAACTTTGAGCCACTGAAAAAATACTTCCCAATCACCCGGTTTTGCTGGAAGTTTGTAAATCTACGAAGCAACTCTAGAAGTTTTTTATGTGAATGGTAACATTCAAAAATCCATCTTTCAGTCTGCCAAGTCGAGTTACGGAACAGACGTCCAGAAAAATTGAAGTATTTTTTCAGTTGTTCAAAGTTGACCAATTTCAACGATTTTGTTCCAAAGATTGTCAACTTGTATGTCTGACTGCACTGTATTTTATAGAACGAGATCTGGGCATTCGAGAAAACAATGTGGCTACATGCATGAATTTCTGAAAGTCGAGATTTCTGCTCCGAAAGATGGCTGACACCATTCAAAAGTGATAATATCATCTTCCGTACCATCAGCCATTTGAAAAAGCTTGAACTTAAAACCATCCTGGTAAGATTCAGAACCACCAGAACCATATTTTCCTTTCACCTTGAAACTCTTCGAGTTCACCCAGTCCAAACATCACCATCACCCACCCCAATTCCCTATTCATTTTCTCCTCACTTTTTCTCATTTAGATTCCCTCTTCTCCAAACACCCAATAAAATATTCATTACTCCATCTCTCTCTCTCCATCCATCAATATCCATCATCCAATTTCCGGCACCACACTCCGTTTTAACCACTTCACTGCAATAAGCGTTTTACTAAAAAAGCAGCTGCCCCCTTTTTTCGCTCCGTTTTCTTCTCTCCCCCCGGTTTTCCCCTATTCATTCCCTCTTGCTCATTCAAAATCAATAGAGGACAGAAGAGCTGAAAGCGTTAGCCGAGGAATAGCGAGGGGAGATGGAGAGACGCAGAGAGCGGTTGAAGCTGCTGTTGCTCACGAGACGACAGCCTTCTGCGTCTTGTTCTTTTTTGTCTGCTTCTTTTTTCTGTGGGGGAGAGAAAAGAAGAAGACGTAGGATTGGAGGGAAAAAGGAACGGAGGAATGGGTTCCTTCTTCTTGAACAAATCTCTTCCTCGTTTTGGGGGATTGCTTTTTTTTTTGGAAAGTGTTTTTGTTTTTTTAAAGTGTTAATTTCTAACTTGCAAATAACTGAATTTCCCAAATTTCAAGTATATGGTTTTTTCAGTTTTTTTTCGAGATGTAAACTAGCGACTTATTTCGCCTGACACCGACCATGAACATGAAAATGTTAATTAATACTTTGAAATGTCAAATTTGGCAGAATCAATGCTTCAAAATGAGTATAATCTTGGCTAGGTTAGAAAATTTTGAGGTCTCACCACGACAAACAAGAAAACATGGAGAGTCTTCAAACCTAGTCATGATTATACTCATTTTGAAGCGTAAGAACGCCCTGATTTGAATTTCTTTTTGAAACTTTGAAGTTTTGTCATTTGACCCATTTCGGTCCCGCCACGAAAATATGGAAAAAAATATAAATATTTCAAACCTAGTCATGATTATACTCATATTGAAGCTCAGGACACCCTGAACTCAAATATGTAATTGAAAACTTCAAAGTTTGGCTATTCGAACGACTATTGACTCTGAATTGATCTTCGAACCCCCGAAAATTGAAAACTCGCCTAGAATAGCTATTGTTTTTGTTATAATTTGCAATGTGCCAATTGTCCTAATCTCTTCAGTGTTTGTCTGAAAATTTTCCCTCGGTTTTGCTTATTTTCGTTTTGAAAATAACTGCAAGAGCCCCTTTTCTTGGAAAGTTTTTTTTTTTCAAAACTTTGCAAGTCAATCTCCCTCGATTCTTTTTGATTTCTACTCGAATCCTCATTTGCAAAAAATCACGTTTCCATCCCCGTATCTGCCTACGTATGCAGTCCTACTCCGAATGAGTATAGTCCTTCATAATTTGGCTAATTTCGAATCCTACAAACATTTCGAATAGTCTTTGGGGTGTCACCACCTCCTCCTCCTCACTCCACCCCCGGTTTTCTTGGAAAGAAATTGAGGCTAATTTGAAATTCGAAAAGATGTTGGCCGGGGGAATAGAGAGAGAGTGTGAAAGACAAGAAAGTGACCACAATTTTCGTTTCTGCATCTATATTCGATGTGGATTGGTCGCGGGTGTCACGAAATTGGTTCGGTGCTTGGTACGGTACTTATAGGCAGGAGCATGAGGCTGAAAATGTTTATGCATATATTTTCGGACAGTTTTGGCTTCTTGAGTCAGAAATCTTTTTTGCTATTGTTTGAGTTTTTTGTGAAAATTTGGATCAGTCATACTTGTAGAATGGTCCGGTAGCTATGTTTGACTGTCATTAAACTTGAAAAAAACAGAAATTTTGAGAAATGAACAAAATTTTTGAATTCACTAGCTTTAGAGCTTCAAAATGAGTATGATCTTGACTGCTTTGAAAATTTGAAAATTTTAGGTCTTGCTACGAAAAACAAGAAAAAACAAATGATCAAGTTTTGAAGCTCACAATAAAGCTCAAAATATTGAGCTCTCCAAATTCCACTTTCCAACATTTTCTTCGCTGGTTGAAATTTTAAACTTCCCGCCAAACCTCCTAATCAATCACATTTTCCACATGGACACTCATCTGATTCTCTCTGTCCTCTGCATTTTTCGATCAGATTAATAGAGAAAAGAAGTTTACATTTTAATCCCTCTTTCATCCGTTGGATTTTTGCACCAACCACTACACTATGAACAGACTTTTTTGATCTATCAAGTTTTTTTTTCTAACCATTTTTTTTCGTAGTTTTTATGATGATAAGAGGCTGGGATTGTAGTCGGAAGGATTTGGAAGTGATCCTGGGAGATTATGATAGGAAGCTAAGAAGCTTGGATTATTGAATTTTCATCCAAGCAGATTGAATGAGAACATCTGGGTGTTAAAAGCGAGATGATGGCTCATTTCTGATTGATAATTCGTCAGAAACTGGAACATCTAGATTTTGAGAATCTGACGACCTGGATTTCTTGGATTCTGGTCCTTGAAAACAATGGTCTGATGCTTTCTGGCTTTTTAGATTTCAATCTCAAACACTAATGCTACATTTTACCCTCTCCTTCTCTTTTTTACAAACATCTCTGGTTCCGCCTGAATAGTTTCATTTCTTCATTCCAAGAATTGAAAATCGACAAAGTCTGAAAACCAATATTCATTTGCATTCGTTCCCCCCTCGCGCCATCTCATTTTCATTTCTCATTGCATTCGCGCTTTTCATAGAATTAGGTTCCATGCACACACATACACACACACACTGCTGAGTCACGAGTGTGAGCTCCAGAGGTTCAAAAGAGTATGTTAGAGAGAGTGTGCACTTCCGTGTTCCATGGAGTGAGAGAGGAACATTTTCAGTCGAGCGGAATGAATGAGTGAAGTTTGGATTTTGATCGTGTTCTCCTCGTGGACGACTCAACAGCACAAAAATTTCAAGCACAAATTTCAAATTATATTTTCAGTGGAGCGTGATGTAACATCAGCAAATCGGTGTTGGATGTTTGAAATTTGAAATCGCAATCATGGCAGCTGAAGTGATGCTTAACGCCCCAGAAACTGCAAAAAACCCCACATCATGAAATTTTTTGCCTACACTTTTATGAATTTGGAATTCCGAATGTTTTCCGCTGACTTGCAAACATCTGAATCTCTGAATCATCTTTTCGACTCGCCCACCCACAAAACCAAGTCATGTCAAGGCATGAATTATTCTGACTGGAATTCGCTCTCGAGAATTCTTGAATTTCGGATTCACAAGTCCGTTGAGTCACTCTCCAGAATCTCAGAATCCTAGAATCTCAGAATTTCGAAAACCGGGCTCATTGAAAAACTCAAATCTTCCGTCAGGATCAAAACTTCAAAAAAGCATAGTCCTGACTAGGTTTGAAAACTTTGACCTACGTTTGACCCCGCCAAAAAACATAGTAAAATTTTGAAGTACCCCAGTTTTGATTATAGTCATTTTGAAGTTTATGATCTTCTGATGTTATTGAAATTTTGAGATTTGGACGCTTCAGCTTTTCGTTGCGATTTCCAGAATCTCCAAAATCTGAAATGTTGAACAAAGTGATTTTTGAGATTCCTGCTCCCAAAAATTTGTTTAAAAATCTTCAATTTGTTTATATTCCCATCTTTGCTACCTGATACCCCTTGGCTCTCTTCCAAATGCTACTTCCCTCTCATGATTCCCATCAATTTCCAAGTCATGGTTAGAAATGGTCTAGTCAGTCAGGCTCTCGAGTTTTTCGGGTAAGTTCTAGTCTTCTCTTTCATTGTTAGACATATTTACCTATTCCATGTCTTCTTCTTTAAAAAAAACATACACAACACATTATGAATGTCATCTGACCATCATTGTGTGTGTGTGTGTGTGAACAACATGTTCTTTCTTCCGTTTACTCTTCCCCTTTCTTTTTTCCGCGCTTTTCTCGGTCTTATCAAACGTTTCGACAAAAAATTGCACTTATTCAGTTAGCAGTCACTCACCTCACCTCACTAACACACCTGTGCACCCAACTGAGTCATGTCGAGAATGTTTTCTTGCAGAATGCCGTTTGGAAATGATCCGCCGGATTATGTTCATCTGCGGAGCAATGAGAGTCAGATGCAGTTGATTACCATCAGTGAGAATAGTGATACACCCACGCCGAGGTTGGTGTTACTTTTTTCGTTGGGAGGGGCGGTGAGGGGATGGCCTAGAAAACCAGTTAGGCCATTGGAATGGAAGGTGGTCTAAATTCTTAGTAAAGAGGGATGGCATCAATAGAAATGTGACCTAAATCCGACAGCTCGGCCACCAATTTGGGAATGGCCAAGGCTGTCCCTCGTTTCGATCTCCGTGCCTAGAAGTTGTGAACCTTTCAGATCTGACTCTTCGAAATCTCAAGGTCCTGTTGATAACTGTGAGTCTTAGGCTCCCCACTCACGAATTCTCCATATTCTGAGGCTATGGATTCTCCAATTCTCAAACTCTGTGGTTTCCAGAATCTCGAGGAGATTTTCGAGAATCAGCTTTTTGAACTTTTGACACCCCTCCATTTCACCCAGTCAAAATGTTCCTCACTTTTCGTCACTATTACCCTTCGCTATTCCCTCCCGCCAGTTCATTTCACAGTTAGACTCTCACTCTCCATAAGCCGATTACCCCTCTACCGCCCAAAACATGAGAAGGCAACCACTGAATTCTTTTTTCGCGTCAAAATTTTGTTCTCTGGTTGACCTGACCCTGTCACTATTGATAGGCCTGAATATGAGAGGCGGCGCTGAGCCTACAGGGTCAAATGATATTCCATTGAACACGACTAATTCCAGCGGATCTCCTTGCTTCAACGCGCCAGCTCGGGATGAAGCGCCAGCGGTTATTTTCATTCCCGGAAAGGTTAGTTTGATCGATTTTATCTTGGTTTTTGTGACAGATATCAAAAAGTTGACAACTAACAGTTGCCGTAGTTTTTGATATCTGTGACGTTCACTCGAAGTTCAAAAGAGAGCCTTAAAGTGTAGAAGCGCCCAAACCATGTTTCTTCAGAAATTCCAGGGCACATTCCGATGGTGGAAGTCCCGAACCACGATGGAAAAGTTGCTGATCCCCATGATGCTCCTTTTCTGTCTTCTGACCGCCGTGCTCCTCGCCGTCATAATCAACACAGACAAGCGGATAGAGGCGATGAAAGCGGATCACGCCACACAGACCCACGCTTCCTCGTTTGGCGATCCAACGGAGAATCCGAGCACAGAGACCATGATCCCTGGAGTTCCCCCAATTGTTCCAGACTCTGAAGCGCCTCCTACCAGTACTAAAGAACCCGAAGTGACGTCTTCGGAGAAGCCGAAGGAACCGGAAGTGTGCTCAACACCGGGATGTGTTAGAGCTGCGACTCATTTCGTGAGTTTTACAAATTGGAGCCAAAAAATATATCAGAATTTTAGCTCAACGCCATGAACACCTCCGTCGACCCGTGCGAAGACTTCTTCGAGTTCGCCTGCGGTCAATGGAACGATCAACACCCGATTCCCGACGACATGTTCGGCTTCGGAACGTTCGCCTATGCCCGGGAACAGGTTCGCCAGCAGTTGCGAGTTCTTCTCGAGCAGGAAGTGGTCACCGAGTCGGAGTCGATCAATATGGCGAGAGCCACGTACCGTAGTTGTATGAATAAGACGCAGTTGGATGAGTTGAAGACGGGGTAGGTGGTTGGGAGAGAAAATCTGAAGTTGTTGGGGTTTTGTAGACCTCTGTTCGAGACGCTCACGGAGCTCGGCGAATGGCCGATTCTACAGGAGAACTGGAACAAGACGACGTTCAATTTTACAAGTGAGTTTGGGAAGATATATCTATAAACCTTGGTGTAGGCTAGTCCAGAAGTTAGAGACCTGTGTCGTTGTGAATTCTAGACTCACTATTCCAGACCTCCTCGTGAATTCCCGTCGTGACTACGGTGTGGACGTCTTCTTCCAACTATACATTTACGCTGACTCCAAAAACACTTCCAGAAACACCCTCTTTGTAAGCCACGCCCCCGTTCAATATCTGACTCACGAACCTCTCTTTTAGATCGATCAATCCACCTTGGCTCTCGGTCGTGGTACCCGCGACTATTATCTCAACACCACCCTCTTCTCGAGTCATATGACTGCATATAGAAAGTATTTGAGAAAGGTACGAATCACAAGGCTAGGAATTCATAAGAAACAGTGAGGAGTTTTAGATTGCTCACTTGTTGAAGTCGGATGGCAATTTGACGAGAAGCGAGAAGGAGATGAACGAGGATATCGAGAAGATTATCGACTTTGAAACCGAGTTGGCCAATATTATAGTGCCCGAGGATGAGCGTCGCAACAATACCCGTCTCTACAACAAACGAGAGATCCAGGATCTCTACTCTCTTCTCCCACAAGTCGACTGGGTCCCCTTCTTCCAGAGCATCGCACCCAAAGATCTCACCCATCTGTTCAATAATGAAACGGAGATTATAATTTGCGAAATTGAGTACCTCCGACAGATATCGCAGTTGATTAAGAAAACCGACGTGGGCTTATTAGCGAATTATGTGCTTTGGAGAGTGGTTCAGTCGAATGTGAGGTACTTGGATGAGCGGTTTGAGGATATAAAGCAGGTGGGGGTAAACACGCCAGATGACGTCTGTACCCTGAGGGTTTTCAGGACTTCTTGAAAGTGATGACTGGTCAGCAACAGTCCCCTCCAAGATGGAAGGATTGTGCGCAAGTTCCATCGACTGTTCTGCCACTGGCTGCTGGCGCGATCTACGTGCAGGCTCATTTCCAGGAGTCTGACAAAGTGGAGGCGATCAGAATGATCACCCACTTGAGAAACTCCTTCTCTGATTTGGTACGCAAAAATGATTGGATGGACGAGGAGACAAAAGCGGTGGCTATTGAGAAAGCCAACTCGATGATTAACAACATTGGGTATCCAAATGTGACCAATGATATTCCGATGTTGGATAAGCAGTATGTGGGGTTGAACATCAGCGAGCACGACACCTACTACTACATCATGAAGAAGAGTGTAGTGTGGATGCAGTCCAGAGAGTTCCAGAAGCTCACGAAACCATTTGACAAGCACGAGTTTGACATTTCGCCGGCGGTGGTCAACGCTTTTTACTCGCCCGAGAAGAATGCTATCAGTGAGTTTGACCGAGTTTAGCTCGGTTTCTGTAACAGCTAGCAAAAAGTGACCAACTAGCAAAATGTTTATGACAACATGACAAACATTTTTATAGTTGACCACTTTTTGATACCTGTCACAGAAGCCGAGATATACAAAATAATTTCAGCTTTCCCCGCTGGCATCCTCCAACCCCCATTCTTCTCGGGAACGTTCCCGAAGGCAGTCAACTATGGGGCCATTGGTGCAGTGATTGGTCATGAAATCACTCATGGTTTCGATGACCAAGGATCCCAGTATGACAAGGATGGAAACTTGCACAATTGGTGGAGCGAATCCTCGTTGAACGCATTCGACACGAGAAGACGTTGCATTGTGCAGCAGTATGGAAACTATACAGTCCCGAAGACCAGTTTTAGAGTTAGTCAGAGAAGAAGACGATTCATAACTTGATTGATTTTCAGGTCAACGGAAAACTGACCCAAGGCGAGAACATTGCTGATAATGGAGGCGTCAAGGAGGCGTTCCAGGCTTATCAAAACTATGTGCAGGAGAATGGAGAGGAGCCGAGACTGCCGGGACTTCAGCAGTATAGCAATGAGCAGATTTTCTTTGTCAGCTACGCTCATGTGAGTTTGGGAAAGGGCCGCGTTCATGGGGGGTCTAGAGTGGGGTCTTGAATAGTTGTGGGTTTTGAGTCCTATGATAGTCTTCAAAACGAGTCGAGTCTCGAGAAGTCTCGAGAAGTCTCAAGTGCCGAATCTCAAGAATATCTCAGGCTCCACGACTAGAAAAGTCGAGTCTCGAGTCTCGAGAACCGTCTAGTGTCAAGCCTCCGATCTCGGGGAGCTCAGAGTTGAAATTTTAATTATTGAGAAGTTTAAGTTTCAAGATTGGGCCTCGAGTCTCGAGAAGAGCATAGTGTCTAGTCTCGAGCCTCAAAGTGTTTCGATTCTCGATTCTCGAGAAGCTTTGCACCTAGGATCCTACTAAAAGAGTCCAACACTCCAAGGAAACCTGACCATCCATTTTTTTTCCAGTTCTGGTGCGGCAAGAAAAAGGAAGCGGCGGCGATGCAGCAAGTGCTCACCGACGAGCACTCGCCCGAAGTGTTCCGTGTCATCGGCGTCCTCTCCAACATGCAGGCCTTCGCCGACGTCTACAAGTGCGCACGCAACTCGCCAGTCAACCCTGACCATAAGTGCATTGTTTGGTGATCCCTCTATTATCTAATCCCCACTTGTTTCTCTTTCCCCTCTCGATTCTCTCTCTCTCTCCCTTCCAGAACTAATACAATAATTTCCCCCCATTCATCTCATCTGAGGTCCTCTTCCTTTATTGAGCTCTGAACTGTTTTGTTACGGGTTGCTCCCGTGAAAACCAATGTACATATTTGACATATTTTCGTAAACTGACACCGTGTGACTCTTCTATCCAGTTTCCCTAATTGCAATCCCCGATTTTCGGACTCCATTTTCAGTAAGCACCCCTTCACATTTCAATAATATTCCATCGTACAACTGTCCCATACTTTTCTTGATATCAAATAAACCAATTTTGTCTGTCTGTGCCCGTAGAACAAGTATGTAGGAATGGTTTTTGGTGTTTGACTAGACAGGAACAAAGATGACATAATCAATCATTGAAGGGAACAAAGAGGTTCCCGTTTGACTAAACCAAGATTGATGACGTCATCGTTGACTGAGTATCAAATTTTCGCATGCTAAACGTTTTGCGTGAAAATCTCGAGTGTTGAGTTCTGAACTCTTGAAGTTTGCGGTAACACACGTTTTCCTGTTTCTAACTCTTCATGAGACTTCTCGTTTTATAACCTCCGAGTTTTCATTTCCCGAAAAATATCTCAGACATTCTGTAAACATATAGCTATAAAAGTTTCAAAACTTTTTTCATCCGACCAGTGAGTTTCTAAAAAGCACCATCAAAACTTCATGAAAACTTTCAGAAATGAGAACCCCGTTGTTGCTCTTAATACCTATAGTTATGTCAATGTCATTTCAAGACAAGTTGCCTGATCAAAGGAATCTGACTGGTCCTCTGGAAGGTTTGACCATTCAAGAATTGAACTTCTCTAAATTCAACTTCTTCCAGAAACCCCTATTCAACAAATCCTGAAGAGACACATGGCACTCGCTCGAGTCTTCAACGCTCTCTATTTGCAAATGGAACTGGCTGATAAGAAAATTGACGAGATGGATGTGGTCGCTGGAGTGTTCAATTTCAAGGATCGATCTTCTCTCGACAAGTTAGTTTCTTTGAAAGTTGATGGGTTGGCGGAAATGCTGAAGACACTTGGTCCAACTGTCTATCAAATTGCTCATGGGATTGGACAGATTGCTGATGTGGACGCAATTGACGAGAAGTACCAGGTTCTTTTGGGAATAGATGAGAGTATGCGGAGTGAGATGATTGAAGCCAAGAAACCTGAAAGATTTCCTGGTGTCTTCAGCCCGAGTGGACTTTCCCCTATCAGCAGTTTATCTGAAAACGTAGCCGAACAAATTCTCAATATCATTGAAAAAATCGACAACGCAACAGACCCTACGGAACTGCTCATGGAGTTGCAAACAGTTCTTGCAAGATTAGACGTCATTTTTTTTCAAGCTCCGGGTGCACTGAAAGGTGTAATGGAAGAGTCCGAGAGGTCGTTGGATTACTTTATTGCTGGCGCGAAAGTTGCAGCAGGCACAAACCAGAAATCTAACGAATTCACTGATCTCCTCAATCTTCTTTCCAATGCTCAAACGGAATCCGCAAAACTTTCTCCTCTGAATTACATGAAAATGAATCAATCAGAGAAAAGTTTGAAGTTGATTGATTCTGTTCTAAGGAATCAACAATCAATCACTTCTCAGATTCCCATCGGAGCAGCGTTCCTATCCGACCGTAACTTGACTCGTGTCTTTCAAGATCTAGAAGACGATTGGTTGAGAACCATTTTGAGCGGAAAAGGGGATTTCAAGAAGTTGACGATGATGATGAATGATTTCAGTGCTTTTTCTGACAAATTCAAGACTATTCAACCACTGGGAGACATTCTATTTGATCCCAATCACGTGGACAAAGTCAGAAGTGCGACCGATTTAGTTGCCGTTATGAAGTCTTATTCTACTTCTCCAAAACTTGTTCAGTTGGATCAGCTGAGACACTGTCTCACTTGGAAAGTAGATGGAGTTCCTTCTTCTTTGAAAGAAATCGAGGCTCTGAATTTCACTTTGTTCTTCGAAGGAATCGATGCTATGAACAAAGCATTTGAACAGAGGAACGACTTGAAGCAAGAATATGAAAGTAAGAAACCTGACTTTGAAAAAGCTTATTCAAATTTTTCTGAATGGAAAACAGGACAGAACTTCCATGACATGAAAGAATTTTTCGGCGAAATGAAGAGATTCTTCGAATCGATTCAACAAAGTGAAGAGTTTTTTGCGACGGTCAAGAGTGTGTCTGAGTTGCCTCCAAAAGTCAAAGAAGTTCAAGATTGGATTTCAAACATCAAACTGGCCAACCCAGAGTGTGAGCCCATTTTCAACATGACTTTTGAGAGTTTGAGCTCTCTCAATGAGATTTCCAGGGCTGTTGTTGACATGAACACAGCTGAATTTTTTAATGGACTAGTGCAATGGGTCGACACTCTTCCGAAGTTCCAAGCCATTCTGAAGCCTTTCGTTGTTCCCTCTCGATCAGCTACTCCAAATCCAAAAACTCCATCCAAAACTCCATCCAAAAGTTCACCCAAAAGCACATCCAATACCACTGCAGCACAAGCTCCTCGACCCAAACGATCCGCACAGGAAGATGTCCAAAAAAGTCCCCAAAGAAAGCTCGAGTTGAAGAGAACAAGTCTTCTGGAGGTTGCGTTTGCCGCAGCATCTTTAGAGATGTTGAACGAAATGAATGATCTGGAGGCTTCGTTGAAGTCGGCGTACCGATTGGTGACGGCGGAAGAATCCAGAAGACATGTGAAATTGCCATGGAAAAGTTTTCAAGACTTCACGGAGCACGTGAGAGCGTTTGAGTTGACAATGACGTCTTCGAGGAAAGTCGTGAAGAACGTTTCGGAGATAAAACTGACCGAAATTGGATTGGTTTACAACCACTTTAAACTCTTCCCCTTCGCAAAACAAGAAGAAGTGGCGAGTATTCTGGAATCTCTGAGGAGGCAAGTCCAGCCTTTTCACCTCCAACCATTGAAAAGTCAAGCAACGAAAATCCTCAGGACTTTATCGTGCATTGAATGGAACCTTGTCTACACAAACTTCAGAAGACTTCCAATCGTTCTGCCGGATCTTGAAAAAGATTTTTTGAGTTTTTTTGCTGTTAAAGAAGCTGGTGGAAATGACGACGACAATGGGTGAGTTACCGGAATGCCAGGGAATGAATGAAACTTCAAAATTTTCAGAAACATGACGATGCTCATTGCTGGAGGAGCGAGTGGTCTGGTAGCACTCTTGCTTCTTGTTCTTTACTTCGTGTTCATTTTCGATTTGGATATGATGAGGGATGCGCCGAAAGAGCAAAGTGAGTTGGAAATCTGGGGAGGATAGGATATCTTTGATAACCTCTTCTGACAAATTTTAATTTTCAAGAATCTAGGATCAACCACATTATTCATGTTCAATTTTCAGATTACACTGAGGTCCCGATGATTGAGTATGACTGCAGCTACATGCAACTTCAAGATGCTCGCCTCAAGATCAACAAAAGAGACGAAAATGGAAATCCTCCTCTGTATCAAGCCTTGTTGGCAGAGAACTGGCCGAAACTGGAGGCCCTGATCAAGGAGGGTGCAATCGTGGATGCATGCTGTAGTGGGACTCTGTGTCGTACTGTTCTATTCGAGTTGGTCAGGTTGAAGAAGAACGACCTCTGCCAAGTTGTCCTGGAGGCCGGAGCCAATATGCACATTTGGGATGCGTCTGGAGATGATCCTGATATGTGGGCGGAGCACTGCAAGTTGGGCGAAGTTTTTGAGACGGAGTATAACAAGAGGAAGGAGTATCCGACACTGAGTAAGTTACAGTTATCAGAACTGTAGAGAGAATAATGTGGAATTGTAGGAATCATGCCAGAGGTCCCCAGATTCTGGAAAGTTCTAGTCTACGATAAGAGATGTTTCAAGTTCTACAAAAAGAAGCGACTTCCGAAACGGATCAAGAGACACATCACCTGGGGATACAAACCAGGAATGGACCTCAATCAATTCAGTCACATTGTTCTACCGGCAAAGTATATGCATGGAGAGGACACGATGATACTGGATGAGAAGGATCTGACGACTTTCAAACTCTACGGAAGGTTGGTTTCTCAATAGAGCGTAATTGAGAACTTGTACTTTTTTCAGTTGGGCGACCTTGGTGGGTGTCAAGTGGTTGAATGCGTTGGCCGATAAGAAGATTCACGAGGGGGCTATGGATAGCGACTACAGGTACTTTGTCAAGAACACTTGGTTCAGAGGAAGTGTTCACGAAGGGACGGTTCTCAGACAGAAGACGTCTATTCACAAGCTTCAGCCAGGTATTCTGCAAAACATTCTCATCCATCTCTTGCCGTCGAGATATGATGCTGCCGAATATGATCGTGAGTGAAAGAGAGAGCATCTGAATACCTTGATATTTTGACACACCGTGAACTGAAAAATGTTTAATTTTCAGAGAGGAAAGATATAATTGAGCTCATCGAACTGTTTGGAGGGACAATAGTGAAACACCCGGTGCTGGAGGTTGAGATGAGGAAACAGATGCCGTACTATGCAATCGTAGATGGTGATGAGAATGTGGCCATGCAGAATCACTCGTGGATCCTCAAGTACGCGGGTAGTCAGGTAAAATAACACTTTTTTAAACTCTTTGCAATTCCTTGAAGCTTGCAGATTGAGCAGAAGTGGAAGGATGGCACGTACTTGGTGACGCTCTCCGACTACATGCTTCTTTTCGAGTGCATCGCAAGATGGGAGATTCTCTGGTTCAACAATGACGTCGTCAAGCCGGATTTGGGGAGAAAGAAGGACGAGGAAGAGATCGGGAAAATTGAAAAAGCGAGGTTGAAAGTGCTCAAGTCGGGACAAACAGGAGGATCGCTGTTCTCGAGATTGGCGAATGACAAGAGGAGTAGGCCAAAGAAACTGTGAGGTGTGAATACTTGAACTCGAACGTTTGTGATTTCTGAGCAACTCAATAAATTGTTATGTACCGAAAACCAAGTGGCCAACTTGAGTCAACTTTTTCATGACTCCCACAACTCTGGAAAAGTCAGCAGTGTCTTAAAACAAACCGACATCCTCTTTGAAAAACGATAGAAGGGTGGTTTTCAGTGAAACGGCCATGTTTGAATCCCTGAAAAAGTGGTTTCGAATGACCGGATTTTATTGGAATCTCGGGAGTATAGTGAGCACGAATTCGATTCTGTGTAGTTGACAACTTTTTGGGAAACGCGTTCTCAAGGAAGGTTCGACGGTAACAACCTTCGTTACGACCTTGAAAAGTTAATTTTGGCACTGTTTTTGAGAATTTTATGTATCTCGCTTCAACGCGTCATAACTTTTTAGACGCCAATTCTCCAAGAAAGTTGTCAACTACAAAAGGAAAGACCTTGAGTTGTTCTATACACTCACTTATTTTCAGAAAAACCGGGCCACCGTGAAGCACTTTCCCGAGATCTAAATCAGAAAGTCACCCTTGTGGAATATCGCTCCGGGACTCAAGCCCGAAGATATAAGATTCTTCAGTTTATAACAAGTAAACTTCATTCAATCAGATGAGAATCACAAGTAGTTAAATCCAAGTTCTCCACATCCATCTCACAATTTCTTCGGCTTACTCCTCTTGCCGTCCTTCAATCTCGAGAACTGCGATCCTCCGGTTACTCCAGACTTGAGCACTTTCAGTCTCGACTTTCCCACTTTCCCCATCTCCTCCTCCTTCTTCCTCTCCAATTCCGGCTTGACGACGTCATTGTTGAACCAGAGAATCTCCCATCTGGCGATGCACTCGAATAGAAGCATGTAGTCGGAGAGCGTGACCAAGTACGTGTCATCCTTCCACTTCGGCTCAATCTGCAAGTTTCAAGGAATTCCAAAGAGTTGATTTTAAAAAAAAGTGATAGTTCACCTGACTATCCGCGTACTTGAGGATCCACGAGTGATTCTGCATCGCCACATTCTCAGTTTCCTCTTCGATTGCGTAGTACGGCATCTGTTTCCTCATCTCCAGCTCCAGCACCGGTTCTTTCACGTGTGTCCCTCCGAACTGTTCAATGAGAGCTATGATTTCTTTTTTCTCTGAATAAAACTATTAAGGGTTTATCTATGGTTTCCGCTCACGATCATTTTTGGCAGCATCATTTTTCGACGGCAACAGATGGATGAGAATGTTTTGCAGAATAGGTGGCTGAAGCTTGTGAATAGACGTCTTCTGTCTGAGAACAGTCCCTTCGTGAACACTTCCTCTGAACCAAGTGTTCTTGACAAAGTACTTGTAGTCGCTATCCATAGCCTCCTCGTGAATCTTCTTATTGGCCAACGCCTTCAACCACTTGACACCCACCAAGGTCGCCCAACTGAAAAAAGTACAAGTTCTGAAATGCGCTCTATTGAGACACCAACCTTCCGTAAAGCCTGAAAGTGGTCAGATCCTTCTCGTCCAGTATCATCGTGTTATCGTTATGCATATACTTTGCCGGTAGAACAATGTGACTGAATTGATTGAGGTCCATTCCTGGTTTGTATCCCCAGGTGATGTGTCTCTTGATCCGTTTCGGAAGTCGCTTCTTTTTGTAGAACTTGAAACATCCCTTATCGTAGACTAGAACTTTCCAGAATCTGGGGGCCTCTGGCATGATTCCTACAATTTCACATTCTTCTCTCTGGAATTCTGATAATTCTAACTTACTCCGTGTCGGATCTTCCTTTCTCTTGTCATACTCCGCTTGGAAGACTTCACCCACTCTAAAGTGATCCGCCCACGTATCCGGATTATCTCCGGATGCATCCCAAATCCTCATATTCGCTCCGGCCTCCAGGACAATTTGGCAGAGGTCGTTCTTCTTCAACCTGACCAACTCGAATAGTATGGTACGACACAGAGTCCCACTGCAGCATGCATCCACGACTGCACCCTCCCTGACGAAAGCCTCCAGTTTCGGCCAGTTCTCTGCCAACAACGCTTGATACATAGGAGTATTGCCATTTTGGTCTCTCTTGTTGATCTTGAGACGAGCATCCTGAAGTTGCATGTAGCTATAGTCGAACTCTGTCATCGGGACCTCGGTGTAATCTGAAAATGAAACATGAAAAAAGTGGTTGATCCTAGATTCTTGACAATTAAATTTGTCAGAGGTTATCAAAGATATCCAACCCTTTCCAGATTTCCAACTCACTTGGCTCTTTCGGCGGATCCCTCATCATATCCAAATCGAAAATGAACACAAAGTAAAGAACCAGAAGCAAGAGAGCTAGCAGACCACTCGCTCCTCCACAAATGAGTATTGTCATGTCTCTGAAAATATGAAGTTGCATCAATTCTCTGGCATTCTGGAAACTCACCCTTTATCGTCCTCATCTTTCTCGACACTATCTTCTTTTTGAACAGCAAAAAACCTCAGAAAGTCCTTCTGAAGATCCGGCAGAACTATTGGAAGTCGTCGGAAGTTCGTGTAGACAAGTCCCCAATCCATGGAAAGTGGTCCCTCCAGCTCTTTCAAAGCCGCTTCAAGTAGCGGTTGTGGCTGATTCAGAAGTTTCGAGGATTTTCGCATCTTCCGCAGTTGGTCTTGTCTCGCAAACTGGAAGATCTTCAGTTTCTTGTACACCTTTCCAATGTCTGTGAGATTCCTCTCAGGCGCCGACTTCAAGGATGAAAGGGATACTGAACTGGCATTCTGGAAGTCTTGGAGATCTTCGGTGAATTCTGTTGCATTTTCCCACGCCTCCTTCTCCTTTGGATCTTTTCCCATGTAAGACGCTTCGGGGATTTTCTGGAAGACCTTGTTGAAACTATCACCCAGCCCATTGATCTTGCTCAATAGCTCTAAAGAAGCAGCAGCAAACGCAACCTTCAGAAGACTTGTTCTGTTCAACTCGAGCTTCCGTTGGACGCCTTTCTGAACATCTTCCTGTTCGGATCGTTTGGGTCGAGGAGCCTGTGCTGCAGTGGTATTGGATGTGCTTTTGGGTGAACTTTTGGCTGGAGTTTTGGGTGGAGTTTTTGGAGTTTGAGCAGCTGAGCGAGAGGGAGCAACAAAAGGCTTCAGAATGGCTTGGAACTTGGGAAGAGTGTCGACCCATTTCACTAGTCCATTAGAGCTTTCAGCTGTTTTCATGTTAGCCACAGCCATGGAAACCTCATTGAGAGAGCTCAAACTCTCAAATGTCATGTTGAAAATCGGCTCACATTCCGGGTTGGCCAGTTTGATGTTTGAAATCCAATCTTGAATTTCTTTGGCTTTCGGAGGCAATTCAGACACACTCTTGACCGTGGCGAAAAACTCTGGACTTTGTTGAATTGAATCGAAGAATACCTTCATTTCGCCGAAAAATTCTTTCGTGTCATTGAAGTTCTGTCCTGTTCTCCATTCAGAAAAATTTGAACGAGCTTTTTTGATGTCAGGTTTTTTACTTTCATATTCTTGCTCCAAGTCCGTCCTTTGTTCGAATGCTTTGTTCATCGCAGCGACTCCTTCGAAGAAAATAGTGAAATTCAGAGTCTCAATTTCTTTCAAAGAATCAGGAGCCTTATTTACTTTCCAAGTGAGACATTGTCTCAGCTGATGCAACTGAACAAGTTTTGGAGAAGTAGAATAAGACTTCATAACGGCAACTAAATCGGTCGCACTTCTGACTTTGTCCACGTGATTGGGATCAAATAGAATGTTTCCCAATGGTTGAATAGTCTTGAATTTGTCAGAAAAAGCACTGAAATCATCCATCATCATCGTCAACTTCTTGAAATCCCCTTTTCCGCTCAAAATGGTTCTCAACCAATCGTCTTCTAGATCTTGAAAGACACGTGTCAAGTTACGGTCTGATAGGAATGCAGCACCGATGGGAATCCGAGAAGTGATTGATTGTTGACTCCTCAGAACAGAATCAATCAACTTCAAAATTTTTTCTGATTGATTCATTTTCATGCCATTCAGAGGAGAAAGTTTTGCGGATTCTGTGTGAGCATTGGAAAGAAGATTGAGGAGGTTTTCGAATTCTTTAGATTCTCCATTTACGCGTGTTGCAACTTTCGCACCAGCAGTCAAATAATCCAACGACCTCTCGGACTCTTTCATAGCAGCTTTCAGTTGCCACGGAGCACGTGATAAAATTTCGCCGAAGCTTCTATCAACTGTGTCCAACTCTTCAAGCAGTAAACTAGGGTATTTTGTTGCGTTTTCGATTTTTTCAATGATATCGAAACATTTTTCGGCTACGTTTTCAGATAAACTGCTGATCGAGGAAAGTAAAAGCGGGTTGAAAACCTCAGGAAATCTTTCAGGTTTCTTGGCTTCAATCATCTCATTGCGCATCTTCTCATCTATTCCCAGAAGAATCTGGTACTTCTTGTCAATCGCGTCCACATCAACAACCCGTCCAGGAGTAAGTTTTGGGACAGTCTGACCAAGTGTCCTCATCTCCTCCGCCAACCCATCAACTTTCAAAGAAACTAACTTGTCGAGAGAAGATCGATCCTTGAAATTGAACACTCCAGCGATCACATCCATTTCGTCAATTTTCTTATCAGCCAGTTCCATTTGCAAGTAGAGAGCATTGAAGACTCGAGCGAGTGCCATGTGTCTCTTCAGAATTTGTTGTACAGGTTTTAAAGGGGGCTCTGGAAAACGTTGAGTGTTCAAAAGTGAGATGTTCAAATTTTCAAACCTGTTGGCGGAGCTGCTCGCTCTTCTCGAAGCCCATTTCGTAAGTCTAATGAGACCGCTTGGATTATCAGAAAAGTTTCAAATAGCAACGATATCTTCATGCCTGAAAGCTTTGATTTAGTTTCGATGGAACTGTTTGGAAACTTACTTTGCGATTATCTTTGCAACCGAAACAGATCGCTTGAGACCTTTTCACAAAAGCAGAAGTTTTTTTGTTTGCTTTGTGGAAAAATCGGTAACTGATTGTGGAGGGGGATTGTGGAGAGAGTCTGAGAAGGGTATTGGGGGAAAGGGTGCAGTAGGACAGTGGGGTGAGGTTAGAGGGGGACCATCTGACGCGTAAAAAATCTAAACGTGTTTTTTTTTGTTTTTGGCGGGAAAATTCAAGCTTTTTAATGGATGCAACGTGGCACGTTGTTTGGTCCGTAAAACCAGTATAAACCATCAAATCCACTCGATTCTCATCCACATTTGTGGGCGGAGTCTCTTTCTAAAACCTGCTGATCTAACTTTCAGTTTCTGTTACAGTTTCTCAACTTTCAAGACCCAGTAAATCACAAAATCTTTATTAGTATCCCCTCCCATTCAAGCCGAGATTTGAGTTGTCGAAGTGCTCCCCGTCACCTCCTTCGAATGTTTTGTATCCGAATCATACGACTTCTCATCCGATCGCTTCGCCGATTCCATCGATTTTCCAACTTCCAGAGGGACCACTTTATTATCGATGGACAAAATTTGATAACGAGCGATGCACTCCAAAACGAATTTGAAAGGAACAACGGTGTACTTTTGTTGGTCACTCTTCCAGAGCGGTTTGACCTGAAACTTTGATTGCATCTCGGTTACTGTACCAGTTATCAAAATGTAGTCAACTACAAAAACATTGCTCATGTTATCATGAACATTTTGTTAGTTGACTACTTTCCAATACCTGTTACAGTAACCGAGATAAAGCTCTCAGACCCACCTTGCTATCGTCATATTTCAAAATCCAGCACGAGTTCTGCACCTTCTTATCTCCCTCCTTATACGGATACAGAGAGTTGTAGGGGAGCAGAGTCTTCTCGTTATCCGCGACTGGTTTGGAGGCGATTCGGGCTCCGAAAGAATGGATAATGTCCTCCCAGTCCTTCTTGTCTGAAAATTAAGAAACTATGGAGATCAAGGGTATTCAATCTACGTTTAGCTTTTTCCGTCTCCTTGGTCTCCAGAATTGTGATCTTGGCATTGGTCAAAAACTTGGGACGTCCCATGTGTAGATCAGTCTTCAATTTCAGAAGCGTCTCATTGTGCACATTTCCATTGTAATCCATATGGATGAGCATATGGATGTGGTCCTTTTCAATGTAGTTGTCGCTCTCCAGAATCGCATCGAACCATTTCTCGGGCATGATATTGCTCAGGCTGTAATTTCAAATTTCAAAAATTTGAGATGCTATGCTTCTTATACCTTGCCACACATCTCCAAATGAACAAATCGTCATCATCCACTGTCAACGTGTTCTCCTTCTTAGTGTATTTTGGTGGGACCACGATGTGAGTGTACTTGTCCAAATCCATCCCATCCTTGTATCCCCAGGTGATCTGAAAATTGAGTTTGCGACTTTTTAAGGAATCCAGCGAAACTTAGCTTCTTCCGAATCCTCCTTGGAATCCTTTCCTTCTGTTCCATCGTCAGACAATCCGCATTGACCACTAGGATCTTGTAAGGTCTCGGTGTGTTCGGAGGGATTAGTCCTGGAATTTTACAATGCAATCACGCTCCATTGACGGTAAAAGAACACTCACTCTTCCTCTGCCTATCTTTTGCGTAGTCATCGAACAACAACATGAATCCCTTCTCATCTGCGTACTGCTCCGGATACTTTCCAGTGACCTCCGGCTGCAAAATCCATGCTCCTTTCTCCAGCAGATCTTTCGCGTGCTCTGCATCTTTCCTCAGCACCAGCTCAAACAGCGCCGTCCGAAGATACGGTCCACATGTCGCATCGACAAGTGCTCCTTTCTCCAAAAGTTTCTTCGCTCGTTTCCAGTTCTTGCTCATGACCGCTTTGTAGAGGTCAGTTCTTCCCTTGGAGTCCATTCGGTTCATCGGGAGGCGGGCGTCCTGCATTTGAACGTAGGAGAACTTCCAGTCCAGACAGGTGTAGGCTGTAATACACAATGCAAGTGTGCTCTATTCCGAAAAAAAAACTCACGCTTTTGGTCACGTCTTCTGATATATAAAAAGAGCAGAATGATCATACAACACAAGCAACCCAGAAGACCACATCCGATTCCAAGCACCATCCAGATGATCCACCTAGAATCTTTTTTTTCAAATTTAAAGTTTCCCGCCTCACCAATTATCGATCCGTTGTCTCTTGGCCGCAAACGCTAGAATGTCCGCTTCGATGGATCTCAAAACCGTCGGCATCCTGACGAAATCCGCATGAACCGTAGTCCAGTTGATGGTGGTCGTCGGTCTCTCCACCTTCTCCAGGGACTCGGAAATTTGCCGAACCACTCGAGTGCTCCGGGTAGAGTTGTCCAGAATCTTGAGCGAGTCACGGAAACTTCGAAGGTCTACACTTTCGGTGAAGTTCATCTCGGCGGCCGCCTCGTAAACGAAGATGAGGTCTCGAATCACTTTGGATTCCTTGTGATGGCTGGATTCTGTGGAGGTGTGAACTTCGGTCTCGTTTCGAGTCTTCAAAGTGTGCTCCAGTCTCTCCAACTTCTCCGTGAGTATCGTCAGATTCTGGACGGTCTCATTGAAGTCACTCCAAATCAACTCCAACACTATCCTCTTCACCGGATCCTGAACTGTCCTCACCACTTCCTTCATAATGTTTTCTGACTTGACGATGGTCCTGACCTCCTTCCGAAGTTGCACGATTTTGTTGAGCTCTTTGAACGTTTTCACAGTTGTCACACTGTCCATCAGAAGGCTCGTGGTGTGCTTGAAGTGCTCGTGGAATCCTTGAATATCAGATGAGTTCGTTACATTCTCCATGAACGTTGTGTAGGTCTGATTGAGAATCACCATGTGTTCATAGAGGTCCTTGGTCTCATTATAAGCATTTTTCAGCTTTCTCACTATCTTCTTCCGCTTCACTTTATCCAGTTTCTCCAGAAGCTTCTTCATCTTCTTCAACGACTTCACCTTCTCCACCAACTCATCACACCCGTCATCCCCAATCTTCACCTCTTTGATGAACTTTTTGATCTTTGTTATTTCCTTGGCGCCCTTTTTGATCCCATCAATAGTCTCTAGAAGTTTCTTGTCCGGCTTCAACCCCTTGAACGTGGACTTGATCTTGTTCAAAAGTCCAGAGACCTGTCCAAACTCCTTGTTGCCCTTCAAAAAGTCGAAGTTTCCATTGGAAACGTTTCGAATAGTATCATAGACCCCTCGAATCTTTTTGAAGTTCTCCGCGAATCCTTCCGAATTCTTGATCTGTTTTATGGACTTGTAGATCTTCTTGAATGGATTCACAAGCTTTTTAAACTGACTAGGAATCTTTTTGACCTCCTTAATGACATCCACACCTGGAAGCTTCGGCAGTTCCAAACAGTCCGTCAAGTTTTTCAACTTGTCCTTGAACTTCTCCGGAATCTTTTCCGGGTCTTTATCGGAATCCTCTTCACCGTCATCATCCTCGTCATCGTCCTGGTCATCCGGAGGACTGGTAGTAGAGTTTATGTACCCATAGAAGACGATATAGTTTGGAGGCGTCGTCGTGGTGGACTCCAGATTCTGGCTCAATGTAGTCGTGGAGTCTAGCGATCCTGGAGAATCCGTGGTGCTTCCAGATGATTGAGGGCTGGCGATAGTTGTAGTTGTCGCACTCTGGCCTTGAATAGCTCTAGTCATCTGCCCCGGGAGCACTTCTGTCGTGGTGTAGTCCGTGGTATTCGCCTCAGTGGTGTTATACTCAGTGGTCGTCGAGTCAGTGGTCGTGGAATCCGTTACTGTAGTGGTGGTGGTAGTCACCTCTGGCTTCTTGGTGGTTTTTGGCTTTCTTTTCGGAGGTTTCTTTCCACGATCTAATTCTCTCAAAAAATCCTCCAAGTCTTCGAGTGGATTCTCATCAAATTCTTTTTTCGGAAAGTCTTCAAGTTTTTCAAACATTCCCGGTGCACCTTCCAGACCTTTCAACAATCCATCCAAGCCGTTGTCAAATAACTGTTTCATCTTATCATCTAGGATGTCTCGGAAAGTTTCAGTCATCGGCATGTCTTCGAAAACCTTCGTGATGTCGTCAGGTTTACTCATGCATCGTTTTTCATCTGGCTCATCTGGCTCATCTGGCTCTTCATTTGGGTCTTCATCCGGCTCACCGTCCGAATTGTCTTCATCGTCTGGAGTTTTGGAATCGTCATCAGGTGTTGATTTACCTGATTCCCCTCCTGGCTTTGATACACTTGGGGAGCAGCCGAGTGGATTGATGCAGAGAGTTCCTGGACCTCCACCTCCACCTCCACCTCCACCTCCACCTCCACCTCCACCTCCACCTCCACCTCCACCTCCACCTCCACCTCCACCTCCACCTCCACCTCCACCTCCAC